>JARCFY010000012.1:95691947-96014871 GCA_029233225.1 Lepidodactylus listeri
GTATGGACTTGCTCTGGGAGAATGACATTGATGGATGTATGCACAATGACTCAGCAGCTTTCTCATTGGCTAATGAGTAGCTCAATTCTGTATATATTTGACTGTATACAGTATTTTCTCTTTTCACTGGAACAGTTGTATTGCGGAGCACTTTGATGGTGTACGTCAGGATTTATCCTTCACTGTAAATAAACTGTATATACACTGAGCTGGTGTTGTGCAGTTGGTATGGTCTTGTGGACTGAAGTCTCCTGAGCTGGTGCTGTGCAATCAAGCACATCACACACACCGACACTTCTGTCATCATATCTTTTAGCCTTTTGTTACTGTCCATGGGGTTTTCTTGGCAAAGATACTGGAGTGGGTTGCCATTTTCTTCTCTGGCATTATAACCATTAGAAAAATCTAGAAAATTGAAGCCTTCTTGAGTAAGTCTACGCAGAATATTAAAGCTGATTCGGGCCTTTTCCCCTGCCCATACAAAATATGTCAGAGGGGGGATTTTTATCAGGATCGTATGGATTGCACAGAAGAAAAAAATAAATTTGGATAAAAGATTTAATAAGATCATATCTTTCCAAACAATTCAGATTTAATTTGTTCCATTTAAGGATAGTTAGTGTTAGACTTTTATGCACATGTTGATGATTTGATTGCAGTAAGTTAGCAAGATTCAGAGGAATTTTGATTCCCAAATCAGACAAAAAGGAAGTGACCCAGTGGAAGTTGAAGGAATTTCTAACTGCTTTTATAGCTGAAGTAGAAAGATGGAGTGGTAACAATTGAAATTTTGAATCATTTATGTGTAGGCCAGAGAAGCTCCCAGAAGTTACAGTTCTGGTGAGGATGTAGATAGATTAGTTAAAAACAGTAACATATTGTCTGCAAAAATTGATAATTTGTATTCCGAATCATGAATTTTGATTCCAGAAATATTGGAGGTTGACCTAATTGCACATGCCAAAGGTTCCACTGCTATCACAAACAGCAATGGAGACAATGGGCAACCTTGACAGGTGCTTCTATGTACAGAATTGGGATTAGAGTAGGTGCCATTAATATTTAATCTGGTGAGGGGAAAAGAATATAACACCTTGATGACTGATAAGAATTTTGGGCCAAATCCCATAGAGCAGGGGTCCTCAAACTACAGCCCGCGGGCCACATGTGGCCTGCCGAGGGCATTTTTCTGGCCCACCGGGTGTGCCGCTGCCTGTCCTCCAATTCCCAGCAGCACACAAAGTAGTGGAAAAATTGCAGCCGACTCGTCCTGGGCCACATGATAAAGCCCCGACCCCTGCTTCCAGTCAGCCAGGAGGAGGCAAAAGGAAGATTGGAAGAGGGTAAGTGTGGGGTGGCAGGCGCTCTGGCTGGCCCCAAGTCTTCTAGCCGGCTGAGAGGCCTCTCAGCCGGCTAGGAGACCTGCGCCAGTCCCAAGAGCCGGGCAGGGGTCTTTTTCAAGGCTTTTTGTGCTGCTGGGAATCGGGGGGGGGGGGGGGAGAGAGAGAGGTTTCTTTTTCCCATCATGATGCCTGCAGTAGTGGAGTTTCAGGGAGAAGCAGCTGGGGGCTTGCTGCCTTAAAAAGTTTGTTAGGATGCCGAGTTCTTTGTTTCTTCGGAGAGGGAAAGACAACAGCCCCGTCAATGGTGCCTTTTTGCGCACCTCCACCCCGCCCCCCGCGCTTTCCCTACCCGCAAAATAACCAAAGAAAAATCCCATCTTTTGGATCCCGTTTGTGTGTCTGTGTGTGTGCATGCCTGCCTGCACGCGCTTTCCCTTGCCTTGCTTTTCTCCGGTCATCTTCGCCCAGCCCCCTGGAGAGGGAGAGCCATGCCGTGCAAGACGTGAGGCTTTTTGTGCTGCTGGGAATTGGAGGGGGGGGGGAGAGAGAGAGAGGTTACTCTTTCCCATCATGATGCCTGCAGTAGTGGAGTTTCAGGGAGAAGCAGCTGGGGGCTTGCTGCCTTAAAAAGTTTGTGAGGATGCCGAGTTCTTGTTTCTTCGGAGAGGGAAAGAAAACAGCCCCGTCAAGGGTGCCTTGCTTGTGCGCACGCACCCCCCCCCCCGGGCGCCTTCCCTACCCGCAAAATAACATCTGAAATCTCCAACCAGATCTAGACTAACTGATGCACACTTGCATCACTTGTTATGACTAGCAGTGACAAATATGGAACTGGACACTGACCATCTCATTAGCCAAAAGCAGGCCCATAGTTCCCATTGAAATACTGGTAAGTTTGTTGATTTAACTTTACTTGTTCTTCATTTTAAATATTGTATTTGTTCCCATTTTTTTTTACTTCAAAATAAGATATGTGCAGTGTGCATAGGAATTTGTTCATAGTTTTTTTTTTTAAAAAACTATAGTCCGGCCCTCCAACGGTCTGAGGGACAGTGAACTGGCCCCCTGTTTAAAAAGTTTGAGGCCCCCTGCCATAGAGTGTAATGAAGAAAAAAGATAAGGAAATACCACTGAGTCAAAAGCTTTTTCAAAGTCTAAAGAAAGAAAGAGGGCCAATTTTCTGTTTATTGCAGTAATTAAGAATGTTAAGGGCTTTGAAGGTATTATGTGCCAGGTCCGTGTTTGGAATGAAACCCATTTGATTAAGATGTATGTAGTTTGATATGAACATATTGTACCTTGCCAGAGAGTATGTAAATATTTTGAGGTTCAAGTTCTAGAGGGAAAATGTCAGTAAGATGCAGGGGACGTGAGGTCTTCATCTTTCTTTGGTATTACTACTGTTGATGCCTGGTGCCAAGGAAGAGATAAATCAACAGAATCCAAAATATAATTACAGATAGAAGTTAAGGAACCTATCAAGGAGAGAGCAAAGTGTTTTTAAAATTCAGAGGGGAAGCCGTCTGGTCCAGGTGATTTATTTTTAAGTGTCTTTATATTATTAAGGATTTCCTGTTCAGAAAATGGTATATCTAAGAACTTACTGTGAGTGTCTTGTAATGTAAGATTAATGTGGTGATGATGCAGGAAAGCATGGATTGATGCAGAATGAGGAGTTTTAGAAGAGTACAGATTTTTATAATAATCCTCAAAGACCGAGAGGGAGTCCGTATCCTTATGAATAGTCCTGTGTGCTTCTGATGGAGGCAAGAATTTTAGAGGACATTCTGTCTTTAACCTTATGTGCCAGGAGGTTCAAGGACTGAGGTATTCTGAACCAATATTTTTGTTTTGTAAACACCATGCGTTTTCTAATTGTGGAGGTTTCCAGTGAGGACAGATTTTTGCATTCAAATAAGAGCTGCTGGTATATATATTTTTACCACCTCTGTCTTTATGGAGGCATTCTAAAGTTTTATTTTTCTCAGTAATATTGTTAAAAAAAATTGGTTTTTCCCCCCCAGATATGATGCTTTAGTGATCAAGATACCTCTCAGGACTGGTTTCATAGCATCCCAACACACAGAAGGGGAAAGAGTACTCTGAGTACTTTCTGCAAAGTAACATTTGATGTCTTGTTCAGTTTCATTCCGTGTACCAGGGTCAGTCAATAAAGATGCATTTAGAGTCCATTGTGTATTTTTTGTGAATGATTCTGAGGTTGTAATGACACAATCTAACCATGAGTGATCAGACCATTGGGAGGGTTTTATGGAAGAGGAGAATATTCTATCATGTAGGAAAGGAGAAACTAAAATGAGATCTATCCTAGTGTATACATTGTGCTGTGCTGAGAAGTACATAGTCCTTCACAGAAAGATGCTACAAATGCCATGCCAGAGAGGCCCACATCCTGAAGAAAGTCTGCTAAACCAGTGAGGCAATGTTTGGGTTGTTTTGTATACCGATTAAACTGTGATCTACCTAAACATTGTCTACCAAAAATTAAAATATCCGCCTAATATTATGTCAACATCAGCAAAGTTTTTCAGTTTCAACAAGGTGTCTTTTATGAAACTTACCTGTCCACTATTAGCCATACAACATGGCTAGTGCAGTCAGGCGGTCATTCAGGAGTCCTTTTAGGAAAAGAAACTTACCTTGAAGATCACTAAGTTCGGATTGGAGAGAAAAGTGAATGTTACATGACAGCAGGATTGCAACACCCCCCACCTTCGAAGTTCCTGGAGCCAAGTGTTGATGCTGAAATTTAGAGGAATTAAAGACTTGTTGCTTTAATTTTTTAAAGATGTGTTTCTTGAAGAAGAACAACATCAGGATGCTGTTTTAACAAAGTGGAAAGGATTCTTTCATTTGACCACATTGTTGCAACCCCACACATTAGAAGAGATTATTTAAAAAGATTGTGTGGACACTCATTTGCCACAAGGAAAGGCAGCAAAGTTCATGTTAGGTAGGTGGGTGGACAGGTACGTTTGTAGTCTACAAATCTCAGAAGGGACCTGTAAGCAACAATATTGGTAGATCCAATGTAAGTGTAGAAGCTCTGCCTGGGTTTAATGAGCTAAAAATAAAAAAAAATGAGAAAAAAATATAAGATCAAAAAGAAATAGAAAAGTTATTAAAAGTTATTAAAAAGTTATAAAAAAGATCTTGCCAAGTGTTGACCTGTACCTAAAAAGCATAAGGTTTGGTGCAACTAAGGAGAGTATGGTATGTAATGTGGTATATGTGTCCTAATATGTAATAACCTGTGTATTACTAGCAAATCTAAAGGTACAAATCCTCTTAAGTGCAATGAGGAAAAATAGTAATATCACCCTAGTAAATTTGTTGTAGGGAAAATCCAAATAGTATAAACAATTAAGTGGACACAGTAAGCGATGCAAGGAAAACTGAAAAGCGTTCACTAAAATGAAACACTAGAAGCAGGCGCCAGCCAAAGAACAATATGTATAAAAAGCTTGAGTGAATAATTTTCTTCCAAATTAACAGTTAAAAGTGAAATAAATTATTCACCAATCAAATTCACAAAATTAATTATCAAGCAGAGAGCAAAGAGAATCAAATACCAGGTTGAAAAATTAATTATCAGACAAAGCCACATATTTGAATTAGATAGATTAAAAACACCTTAATAGTTTAATGCAATGAATTGATTAACAGTTAAAAAGAGTATTGTGAATAAAAATTAATTAATTCTCAGCGATGTTACTTTGGTAAAATCAAACAGTGGGAATAAAAGTGTCTTTTCAGTGGAGGTTCTCTGGACTTCAGCAGGTAAACATGCACTGCAAGAAGCTTGGAAACACTGTTCCAGCAAACAACTCAGAGAGCCTTAAACTAAACAGAGGAGCTAAAGGAGAAAAAAAACCCCAATCCCAGAGAACAAATTTCAAGCAATACAAAAGCAGACTATTATTGTGAATTGCCATGTATCTGAGTAAGAGCGTTACAAAGGGAAAGGAGAGCGATCAGTAATGTACGAGAATTGCCTTAATCAGGATGGTGATCTGGAAGGCAGCTTGTTTTCAGTCAGTGGTGGTGAAGGAGAGTAAACCTTCCTTTTCTGAGATTTCTTGATTTGAGATCTCCATCAGTTCTTCAAGGTCTAAAATGCATAGCAATGCCAGTTCTTCTTCCAGTGAGGAGATCTGGTGCAGCTTTCCAAGGTGAGATACTTGCGGGACGATGGGCAAAATCCATTTGTATCGGCGGTCTGCCTCCATAAGATAAACAATGAAAGGTTTCAGTTCCCATCTTTTTTCAGTGGCTTCTTGAGGGAGATCAGGGTATACTTCAACCTTTCCCCCCCAATGGCTGAGGTAACCACTTTGTCTTGCCATCATTAAAATCTGTCTTGAATTGTAAATCCAAGAGAGTGAGTATGATATCTCTGGAAGGATGAGTTTTCAGAACATTTAAGGAGCCAATCCGATAAGCTTTAGTTACTACAGGCAAAATATCTTTTCCCAGCTGTACCATTTAGAAAGGAAGGTTGGTAGATCTTCATTGCCTTCCACTTTCTCTGCCAGACCCCTCAATTGAGGATTATTTTGCCGAAGGGAGAAATCCACATGGAGCGTTCATGCTGCCAAAACATGCTGCCCTTGTTGTAGCAGTTGGATCTCATTTTGATTAGCCAGCCCTGCATTCATAGCACTTTCAGCAATGTTTTGTGTGTCCTGAATATTTTTTTGCATAGACTCAAGTTGTTCATAGAGCAGTTTAAACATAGATGCAATGTTATCCAGAATAGTCTTTTCCATTTTAAGGTGGCAAAAAGATCAGAAGAGGTAATTGGGGCATTGATCTTATTGGCTCCTGACATGCTGGGCGCTGTTTTAGACACCTGAGAGAAACGTGGCCCGGTGTGAGGCTTCTGAGCTAACACTGTCAGACCAGACCTTTGATAAAAGCAAAGTTCTTTTATTCCAATAATGGTTCAGGTTCTCGATGTTTGTTAGAGATACATGACAGCAAGTAACAGGGATTAATATACCTTCAGTCACAGTTGAATATAGGCACTGGACCAATCAGAATAGATACAAAGAAGCGGGAAAAAGTGGCAACCATTTGGTTCTCACAGAAGAGGTGGGAAAGCAATAAAAATTCCCTTCCTGCCCTGTGTGACCCAAATGTGTGAACGATAGGCTAAACATTTGGTTAGAAACAATCCAAGAGTCCCCAAGGTTAGAACAGCAAGATAAAATACTTTGAGCCTCAAAGGCCAGTGGGAGTGGATGGATGCGATAGTTCTAGTTGTTTATATGACGTTCAGGAATGTGGCACGCCATCCTCCCGGGAAGGGACAGTTACATTTAGCAGAGCAGATAATATACTTCAAGGCAAGCAGTAAATAACAAATGGCTACAATATATGTCACAGACACAGAAATACAAGCAGACTATTGCCAGAACCTGACACCCTGCCCCCTCCAAGATCAACCTCCCCCCGGCTTATCGGGAAAACTTCTATGAAAGGCATGAACTAATTTAGAAGTATGAACATTTTCTGAAAGGACCCATTCATTAAGCTCAGGACCAAAATCCACCCATTTTACAAGATAGTACAGACGGCCCCTGCGCAATTTAGAGTCCAGAATTTCAGAGATTTCAAAGTGTTGTTCTCCCTCCCTCATCAGAGGAGGAGGAGTCGGCGGTATCGGGTGCCATACATTTGGCCCAGGATTCTTCTTCAGCAAGCTGAAATGAAAAACGGGATGCACAGAGCTCAATGACTTAGGCAGTTCTAATTCGAAAGAAACATCAGAGATTTTCCTTAGTACTTTATAAGGTCCCACATATTTCCAACCCAGTTTTCTACTGGGCTGGAGTCCATGAATGTTTTTGGTGGAAAGGTAAATGGAGTCCCCAGGCTGTAAGTCCCAGTCCTCAGCCCTCCCACGGTCAGCATATTTCTTATAGTTCGCTTTAGCTTTATCCAATGTCTTGGCAATTAGTGGCCCCGAATCTTGCAATTTCGTCCACCACTGGGTGAAGTCAGAACCAGGGGTTTCATTAGGACCCGTCAGCGAAGGCAAGGGTTTCCCTTCAAAACCCCCCACTGCTATGAAAGGGGAAACACCAGTAGAAGAGTGCACAGCATTGTTATAACTATATTCCGCAAAGGGAAGCAGCTCCACCCAGTTGTCCTGGTGATAATTAGTATAACATCTCAGAAATTGTTCCAAAATCTGATTAACACATTCAGACTGTCCATCAGTCTCGGGATGATAACCCGAACTGAAGGCGGGCTCAATGTCCATCACATGAAGAAGCTCCCGCCAGAAGTTGGCAATGAACTGACTTCCCTGGTCGGATACGATACGCCGAGGAAAAGAGTGTAGTTTAATCACGTGATTAAAAAATGTCTTTGCTAGCCCCTTAGCTGTAGGTAACTGCTTAAATGGGACAAAATGGGCTTGCTTGGAAAACATGTTGACCACCACCCAAATGACCGTTTTCCCTTTAGAGGGGGGAAGGTTTGTGATGAAGTCCATGGAGACACTTTCCCAGGGCCAGGAAGGGGTGGGTAGTGGGTGCAGACACCTGGGCGCTTCCCCCCCCTCCACTTACACATAAGGCACACTTGACAAGCAGTCACATAATCTGAAACATCTTTGAGCATCTGCGGTCACCAAAACTGCCTTTGGAGCAGGTTTAGGGTCTTCAGGAAACCAAAGTGACCCAACAGTTTGGACGCGTGGTAGGACGACAAAACCTCCTTGCGCAAGGATTGCGGCACAATTAGTTTAGATCCATGATACCAACAATCATCGGAGTGTTTCTGATTCTCAGTCCTCAGCCCACGCCTTCACCTCGTCCTCAGTATACTCAGCAGCACATTTCACGGACCATAGGGTAGGCGCAGGATCTAATTTTCTTTGACTCCGAGTCACCACTGCCCCCCCCCCCAATTGCTGGGGTGAAAACATGGAGTCGAACACTTCCTCCCTCTGGGATTCGTGTTGGGGCAAGCGGGACAATGCATCTGCTAGGGAGTTGGCTTTCCCAGGGAAATGTTTTAGTACAAAATTGAATTTTGAGAAAAAATCAGCCCAACGGAGTTGTTTGGTGTTTAAGGACCGCCAAGTGCGCAAAGCCTCTAGGTTTTTATGATCAGTCCAGATTTCAAATGGCTTTTGCGCCCCCTCGAGCCAATGCCTCCAGGTGGTCAAAGCTAGCCGGATAGCTGCAGCTTCCTTATCCCACACCGACCAGTGTCTCTCAGTCTCATTGAACTTTTTTGAGATATAGGCTAAGGGGTGCAAGGTGCCATCCGAACCTATTTGCAAGATCGCTCCCCCCATTGCCACATCAGACGCATCCACATGAATCACAAATTCTTTGGTCTCATCAGGGTGAGCTAAGATAGGTTCCAAAGTGAATAACCGCTTTAATTCCTCGAAAGCCTTTTGACACTCAATAGTCCAACACAATCTCTCCCCTGGTTTTCCCGCATCAAGGCCCCGCCCTTTGGTTTTTAGCAACTCCATGAGGGGCAAGGTGATAGTTGCAAAGTCTTTTAAAAAGGTTCTATAAAAGTTGCAAAATCCTAACAAACTCTGGAGCTGTTTGCGAGTCTGGGGGGCCTCCCACTGCGCCACCGCTTCCACCTTAGTGGGATCTATTTCCAGCCCCTGCTGGGAAATCCGATAGCCCAGAAAACCGACTTCAGTACGGTGGAACTCACATTTGGAAAGCTTGGCATAGAGTTGGTGCTCCAGCAACGTTGCGAGAACCTCACGCACTAACTTCACATGGGATTGCTTATCAGGAGAATAAATCAAGATATCATCTAGATCAGGGGTGGGCAAATGGCGGCCCGGGGGCCACATGCGGCCCGCCACAGAGTTTTTTGCGGCCTGCCAAGAAGACTTCAGGATTTCAAGAAAATTGAGCCTAAATACAATTTGCTCTCTTATCCCATCACTGCTGATATTGATACAGCACCTGAGGAGCTGCAGCTTGAACTTGTGGACATGCAGTCAGATCACACTGTGAAAGAAATGTTTAATGCTTAACATTAGTTGACTTTTACAAATCTTTGTCTGCTGAAAAAATGTCCATGTATGAAGAAATTTGCTGGAAAAATGTCCTCTATATTTGGGTCTACATATATTTGTGAGCAAAGTTTTTCTTGCATGAAGATCAACAAGAGTAAATATAGATGCTTTTTGACAGACATTAACTTGCAGGCTGTGATGAGAATTTCAACAAGCAATCTCACTCCTGATTTCAAATTTTTTTTTTAGAAAAGTGTGATAGGGTACATTTGTTTCATTAAACTGATTCTAAAATTAAAGGTGCTTGCAGCTATAGATGATATGAAATTAGCACAATAAATAAATTGAATAAAACTACCACTACTTTATTTAATTTATATTTCTTGATTTTTATGATACAATTTATATCTTTTCTGAAATGCAAAGTTAACTAATGAATGCAATCATTTAAAAAGGTGCGGCCCTCTGCTAACCTCCGCTCCCACAAAGTGGCCCCCGAGCCAAAACAATTGCCCACCCCTGATCTAGATAACAGAGCACCCCCTTGAAAAGATGCTTGTGCAACACTTCATTGATCAAGCTCATAAAAACTCCGGGCGCGCCACTTAAGCCGAAGGGCATCACCAGGTATTTGAATTGTCCCAAGGGAGTGTTAAAGGCAGTCTTATATTCATCCCCCTCCCTGATGCGCACACGGAAATATGCATCTCACAAGTCCAATTTCGAAAAAAAATTCCCTTTGGCTGCCTCTAACAAGTCCTTGATCAAAGGCAGGGGGTAAGCGTTGGAAGCAGAAACAGTGTTCAGCCCCCTGTAGTCAGTGCACAACCTCAGCCCCCCACCTTTCTTTTTCCTGAACAAGACCGGGGCGACAAAAGGAGACTTGGCCAGGCGGATGAAACCTCGGCCCAAATTTTTATCTAGAAATTTCCTTAGTTCCTCTCACTCAGCTGGGCTCATGGGATACAACTTCCCCTTAGGCAGCTTCTCCCCCGGAAGCAGCTCAATGGTGCAGTCAGTGAGGGGGGGGGGAAGTTCGTCCGCCTCCGTCTCACTAAATACTTCGGCCAAGTCTTTATACTCCACTGGGATTTTTATGGGGGCCAGGGACATAGCTGCCGAGGTGAGGGGAGCGGGGGATCAGATACCCCAACTGGGGTCCCAGGTGTGATGGGCGCACTTTGGATCAATCCATGAAATCTTTCCATCACTCCACTTAATGTATGGGTCATGTGAGCTTAGCCAGGGGCTTCCCAGCACCATGGGAACTGGGTATTGGGTGTAATCACAAAGGCTTGTTTCTCCCAATGCTCCCCAGTCCCTACAATTAACAGTTCAGTCTCTGCTACACACGCCTCTTTCATTTCTGAGCCGTCCATTTGGGTAAACCATAGTGGCTTGCCCAGGGGGTTAACTTTAGGTCCCAACCCCTCGACTACTAGTGGGCTTATCAAGTCTCTGGCACATCCCAAGTCTATGAGGGCTCACACCCGTACATGGGTTCCCGTGCCCGGCACTACCACAGTCACAACCATATAAAGTAAGGGACCGGGGATGCTCACCGGAGGCGGCGCATCAGGTGAGGGGACCTGCAGCTCTGCGCTGGCTACTGCAGATCGTTGAAGTTTCCCGACGGCTGCACGGCTACCAACTCCAACTCTCCTTGTTCGCACGTTGCCCCTTCCAGCTGTAATGCCCGGGGTTTAAACAGAGCCTTTCCAGGTCAAGGTGTTCCGCCGCCAAGGGGGGTGGAGGTCTTGGGGGCTTTCGATCCTCCCCGTGGGCAGGCGGAGGCGAAGTGGCCACTCTCCCCACATTTCATGCACAGACCTTGCTTGAACCGGGAGTCACGAAGCTCCTGCAGCGCCGTCTTAAACTTCGACTTCTGGGCAGTTATCAGTTGGTGGGAGGCGGAGGCCCCTAGCTTGATTAGGGTGAAGCGCTCTTCCACATCTGCGGCCGCTCTCATCCAAGCTGCTAGGGACATCGGCCGACCGTTTCTCAGAACAGTCTCGTAGCTCTCAG
This sequence comes from Lepidodactylus listeri, assembly GCA_029233225.1. Classification (NCBI taxonomy): domain Eukaryota; kingdom Metazoa; phylum Chordata; class Lepidosauria; order Squamata; family Gekkonidae; genus Lepidodactylus; species Lepidodactylus listeri. The sequence goes on from JARCFY010000012.1 coordinate 95,703,345, forward strand.
AACTCAGCCCCTCTCGGTACTTCTCCACAAACAGGTCTTCTGACCACCCTTGCACTTTGGCCGCGATGCGCCGAAAGTGGTCCGTATACTCCCTCACTGAGGAGTGCCCCTGAACCAGTTGGCGTAACTGGTTCCGGGCCTTCTCCTCGCCCAGGGGGTCTTTGTAATGCTGCCGTAGGGCCCACATAAAATTATTCACAGTATGTAGCTCTGGCCCTGGGGGTTGTGCAGACTTACATACCAGTCACTGGCCGTGTCTCGCAGCTTGGATCCAATATATCTCACTCAATCTCACTCCGTTGGGTAGAGATGGCCCCACGCTGCCAGGAACCTCTCGATCTCGATGATGAAATAGCGGAGCTTCTCTGGGTCCCCGTCGAATGTGGCTGTCAGTGGGTCATTGGGTGCCTGGCAGATCATCCAATCCCTGGGCAGTGGGGCAGCGGGCCCAGGTTGCGGTGGACCTCCCGGCAGGGGTCTCGCAGGGGCCGCGGGCTGCAACGGTAGCCCCCGGCTCCCCCGGTACCTGGACGGGTGGCGCTCCGCCTGCACCACCCCCATCCTGAGGAGGTACCGGTACCTGGCTGCCCCCGGCAGCGATAGCTCCCATCAGCTGCTGCTGCATTTCCAGCACGGCCTCTCGCAATTCCACTGTGATGCAGTCGTGCATCTCGCCAAACCTTCAGTCCAGCACTTTTCCGAGGTCCTCTCCCATGGGATCGGGGCCCCAAGGCTGCCTGCGTTCCTCGTCCTGGAAGCTGCACCGCCAGTCGTCTGGACCCTGTGGGAAACACCGATCCTCATCTGGCAGGCTCAGGAGACCAACCTCTGAACGGCCTTTGCTGAAGCGTACTCAGGCCCCTTTCTGGTCATGGATCCATGACTCGGAAGTGCCACCACCGAATGTGGCCCACGAGTACCTCGGGGAGGGTGGCCAGCCAATCCCCAATCCCGGCCGTGGGAGCCTGTAGGAGTCCAGGCCTGTGGTGACCGGCACCAACTGCTCAATTGGATTGCTCGGAGCAGTAGATACTGGGACACCTCCCTCAGTGACGGGAATGGTCTCATCATCTGACATGGTCAGGTATGAGAGGTCCCGAAAGCAGGATCTCTAACAATCTGTGAGGCTTCTGAGCTAACACTATCAGACCAGACCTTTGATAAAAGCAAAGTTCTTTTATTCCAATAATGGTTCAGGTTCTCGATGTTTGTTAGAGATACATTACAGCAAATAACAGGGATTAATATACCTTCAGTCACAGTTGAATATAGGCACTGGACCAATCAGAATAGATACAAAGAAGCGGGAAAAAGTGGCAACCATTTGGTTCTCACAGAAGAGGTGGGAAAGCAATAAAAATTCCCTTCCTGCCCTGTGTGACCCAAATGTGTGAACGATAGGCTAAACATTTGGTTAGAAACAATCCAAGAGTCCCCAAGGTTAGAACAGCAAGATAAAATACTTTGAGCCTCAAAGGCCAGTGGGAGTGGACGGATGCGATAGTTCCAGTTGTTTATATGACGTTCAGGAATGTGGCACGCCATCCTCCCGGGAAGGGACAGTTACATTTAGCAGAGCAGATAATATACTTCAAGGCAAGCAGTAAATAACAAATGGCTACAATATAGGTCACAGACACAGAAATACAAGCAGACTATTGTCAGAACCTGACAACCGGACAGAGAGCAATTCGATTGTGGAGCCAAAATTAGCTTGTACCTTTTTAGTTTTTATAATAGAATGATGTGAAGGCGATTGGCTGTCTTTCCCCATAGAGTGAAGTCTTGGATTGCTGTGAGGGTTCAAGAGAGGGAGAGGGATCACAGAGCTGAAGTCTCAAGCAACCATGTTCTTCGAGCGCTGCCACGCCCCATTCATTTACATTTAATTTATTAATGTAAATTAATTTACATTTACATTTAATGTAAATTAATTTACATTTACATTTATTAATGGCACCAATTTCAAAATGGGCCTGGGCTCTTTTGATATGCGATTATGGACACTATGGGATTATGGACAATTTCAATTGTAAAACAGCAGAGATATTACTAGTGCAAATTCTGGCCCTGATTCAGATCTGATCAGTGCCTCCTTGAGAGGAACCTGAAATTTTCCAAGAGCTTTCTCTTGCAAATGCACAATTTAATGCAACACTTCTGACAAGTTGTAAATGGGGTTTCCAGGTTCAGAAGCTTCTGACTGTCAGACAGTAGGAGTGGTCAGCAGTTAAGGAGTGTCGCTAGCAGGCCCTCTCTGTGGTATCTGTCTACTGTTGCAATCAGGAAGCTAGAGTAGATATACCCCTTGACAGATCCAGCATGGCTACTCTTGTGCTCTTTGGATGAAGGGGGAATTAGAAAATGCCCACTGTGGCAATAGCAGCTATAACAATGAGAATACAACACTGTAACTTACTATTTGACTTTTTGATATGAATGAGCCCCAAATGAACTTGGCAATTGAAGTTCATTTTTAACCCCTTTCAGGAACATCTGTGACAAGTATATACTTAGAGCATATTCCCTGCCCTCCAAGCCCAATTCCCATAGTCCTTAAGCAAAATCTGTGTTTCTGGCAGCTGATGTGTTTCACTCCCAATACCCACACTTTGGATCCAAGATGTTAGAAAACCAAAATAAACTATTAAGAGAGTTATTTTATTTTTCTACCCCAAGAAGGTATCTGTGCTGAGGTAAACATTCTCCACTGAGGTCCCCTTACTGACACCAGTTTAGCAATCTGCACTTCACTTCAGTGCTTCCTTAGATCAGTTTTCCTCTGCAAAAACCCATGAACCATTTCCCCGTTGGCTGGGCCAAAAACCACCCTAGTTATTAACAAATTTTGAGGATTGTTTTATGGCTTTCTGATTACAGAAAGAAAACTGTACGTGGTATGTGGCTGTACTTTGTGGGCAACATTTACTAATGTGCATATAACATTCTAAGTCAGATGTCTCCAACATGGAGCCCACCAAAACATTTCCTGGTGCCCATCAAGTGTTTTTTTTTAAAAAGTGGGCATAGCCAGGCGGGGTCGCTGCACCACAAGGCTCCTGATTGGCCACTGGAGATCTGACTGGCTGTGCATATTTTCTAAGAAAACATTCTACCAGCAGCTGACACCCTAGTGTTGGTTTTATTCTCTCTCACTTCTCTTTGCCAAGCTATTTTTTAAAACTACCCTTCTTCTCCCCTACACTTGGGCTTCCTCCACCTCTCTCTGTGTGTGCGTGCATACATGCACCTCCCATGGCAGCCATTTTGTGGTTGAACTCACCACACAATGTCAGAATTCCAAAGGTGTCCAAGGGCTCAAAAAGGCTGTTCTAAGCTGCTAAGTCTCTTCTTTATGCAGTCTGCCCAGAACTGGGGTAGAATTTTCCTGCACAGTAGTTCTAACACATCCACCAGACAACAGTAATTCAGTGTAATAAAGTACTGCATGAATAAAGAATACTTTGACTAGCAACTGGTCACCTTTCCAACAAATGCAGTCCATAGCCAGCCAGAAGCCTTCAACTTAAGAGAAAGACACCTCTTGAAAAAGACCCATGACGCTCTTAGACTTCAGAACAAAGCATTTTTTAAAATCAAGCATTACATCAGTTTTCAAACCAATATTAATTCCAAACTGTAAACCCTCAGACGCTGACCCCCAGATGATTATGACAATACAGCAGTAGTTTAATCCTGCATACTGAAGAGCAAAATCAAATTTTTAATACAGAGTATATACGCAATGTTTCTCAAATTTCTAGACAGATTTCTTCAGAAACAGTCTCAAACATAATTTTATACAACCTTATAGAATATTTTCTTTAACCAATGGATAAATTATAAAGGAAAAAAAGTTCAAAAAACTACCAGTGGTAGTTTGCACCAATTCTCCCCTTTGAAATGAAACGGAGACCTGTCTCTCTTAAAGTGAATTACCAGTGGACAACTCACCCTTACTTTACATAGAATTTTTCACATCCATTCTGATAAATTTACATTCATCCTGCTTAGCAAAGCCAATCTGTACATCGCCTATTTACTGTGGCTGCCCCTATAAAGTTACCCACCCTATTGTGGTTGGCATTCGTCCATGTCAGTAAGATATGGATGCTGCCATCTACGAATAGAAAGAAACCTTCAAATCTGCAGGTAGTACCCATTATTAGGACATTAAGTGCCCTGTGCATTTTCAATCCATGGCTCATCACCAGGGCCAAAAATCATACACAGTTTCTTCATGGACAACACTGAATGATCTTGTGTTTTAGGACTGAGAGTCAGGCTTGTGTGCCCACCCCTCCGCTTGGGGTCTTCAAACTAAGTTTACTATCGTATTACACCTGAACTGGCAAACTATACCACCAGACCAGGATTGCACATCACAGTTTGACGCTCATTTGTGAAGCTGTTTTAGAGGACAAATGCTCTCTGTAGTTTATCAGTTCAGATAGACTGGCCAATGACAGTTTGAATGAAAGAGAAAATAGTAACTCACTGAATAGGAGGTAGGAGGAAAAGTTCAAAAGGGTGGGGAAAGGAGAGCATGGGCTTGAGGCTTGGCCACATAATGACAAATATTGCTTTAGCAGTGTAATGAGCCAACGCATTGCAAATTCTAGCTTTTTTTTTTTTTAAGAAACTGTTCAAGTGAAGGACACTTAATTTTCTGCAGCTCCCCTCCCCTTGCAGCATGAATTCCAAGGACCGGCCTTGTGTTCCTTCCATGTATCCATGCGTAGGCCAAATCCCGCGAATACACAAGTGACTGGGGGTGCCAGTTGGCGAGGATATGCTAGTCTTCATCGTCCAGGAGACCCAGCACACCCGTGATACAAAAGCGACCCCATTTGGGTGGTGTATTTGGGGAGCCACCCACAAGAGGGTGACTTTGTGACAGAAGCTGTACTGCAAAAGTGACAGACAGACAAAGTGGCATGCAACTGGAGTAAAGCACACTTTTTTACTAAAAACAATCAATTCCGGTGTTTTAGCATCTGAATACTAGAACATTTTTAGCAGCAACAGTATTTTCATTTCAGCAGTTCTCCAGCACAGGATTAACCCAAGTTTGCACTAACAGGAAAGACACTTTAGCAGCTGTGTGCAATCATTAGGTGCTATCTACACATCAGAAGGCTAACAACAGGATTTTGAAAGAGACAGAAAAACCAGTCATACTGATTCAATTTATAAAACATAGTCAGTTCATACTTGGGATTATCAAACATCCAGAAGAATGAACTAGAAGTACCAAGAGAAACAGAGAGCATGTAAAAAAAAAAAGCCACCAACAGATGAAGGCTGCGTGCTCTGCCATGTAAAGGTGCCTGATTTTACTGCTCTGAGCATCATGCCATCTATGCTGCAGTTGTGGTGTGGATTGACAGAGATGACAGGGTCTTTGCTCCAGTCCTCAGGTGACAGCCTTTGGCATTCCATTTCAGGAAAAGGCTCGACAAATTAAACAGTATTCCCACGGCTACCTTGTTACTGTGTGAGCTGTGGAGTACTTGGCTCTCTGGGTGATGAAGGTGCCTTGGCACTTCCTGTCATCAGGATGCTTTTCCATTGGTATTGCTGGTGTTTCTTTTTCTGACTAGAATCACATGCACTGGAATTACACTAACTTCTGCACAAAAATGTTTTAAGGCAATAGAAGGTGCATACAAAGGCAACAGAAGATTTCCTTGGTTTCAGCGTGTGAATGTCTCACGACACGTGCCTATGCAAACCTACCTGCTTCCTATATATATATGTAGAACAAGGTTCAGTGATTTTCTACAGATTTTTAAAGTGCCAGAGTACAAACTTGGTTATTTGTTTTCAAGAGCCTTGGCGAACTCCACTATGACTAACAAATCACAACCCCCCTGGGTTTGATTCATGTATTCTTAGAACGATGAATTCCATTTCTTCAGTGATGCTAACTGGAATCCAGTGGGTGAACGAGTCCTTCTTTATAAACATGAAGAATAGCTTCACAGATAAATTTGTATTGACTCTGTAACAATATAAAAATTTGGAAAACTTTAAATGATTTAACTTAACATATAGAACATGGTACACTATTCAGCTATGATGCCTTCATCTATAACTTCAGCACTGAATAAATATAGCTGGTAAATAAACAGCTTAAATATCATTTATTAATCAGGTGTGGAGGTCAAATGGACTAAACACATCTTGTAAATTTTCTTGAACATGACACTAGCTGCAAAGAAAAAAACCCTATACTTAAGAAATGTCATAGAGAAAATACATTTCTCATACCAGAGGTACCCAACATGGCATGCCTGTAGACACCTCTTGTGGCACCCACCAAGCGTTTTTTGCAAAGTGGGCAGGGCCAGGTGGGGCATTTGCCCAGCAGGGCTTCTGATTAGCCTTTGGAGATTTGATTGGTCGTGCAGATGGTTAAAAACATTGTTTTGGGAACAACTGCCACCACAGCACAAGGATATTCATTTGTGTGACCAAAAGTAAGATTTACGTGGTGACCGGAAAAAAGCCCACAGGAAAAAAGCCCACAGAAAAAACCCCACGGACATAAATGCTCACTGAAAAAAAGCCCAGACAGAAAAATGCCCATATGGAAATAAGCTCACAGGGAAAAAAGCCCACATGGAAAGAAGTCCACATGGAAAAATACCACGTAAAGTACCATAGATATTTATAATGGTGGATAGCTATTCATCTCCATTTATGAGAATGAACAGGTATTACCTGTATTCACATGCAACAATTTGTGCTGTGGTTTTTATCAAGTATAATTAAATAATAATTTTGCTATGTTATTAGGCGACCTGCCTGTGCATTAGCCAGTGTTAGTTTGTGGCAAGCAAGATCCCTCTGCAGTCCATCATATAGAGACCACACACCAGGGTTACCTCTAAGCTCAGTTAGTGTGAACTAAATAGCTCACAGTTTTTTAGCTTCCATCTCCCACATTTTTGTCTTAGCTCAGGAAGGATGGCTCCAGAGCACACTGATTTATGCAGTAGCCAAATTGCTCACTCACAACTTCAATGCCAGTAGCTCACAATGTAGAATTTTTGCTCACAGGACTCCATACCATAGAGGGAGTATCGCCACATGCTGGGATGACTGCTGTGGAATAGAAAATTAAGAGCCCTATAGGACAAGGTTGCCACTTCTGTTGTTATTTGTTATTTAATGTTGTCTTATGGTTTTGTTATCTTAAGCTAAGCTTCATAGATCTATGAGGCCTTAACTACTAGTACTAGAATAAGGCCCATTGTGGAAATAAATATAATGGGCTCTAGAAAGAGGCTCTGGCCTTGGGCACTCAGCGTCAATTTGCTATGGCGACCTCAGCAAGGTATAATGACACAGAGCTTACTGTTTTCTCCAGGGGAACTGATCTCTGCCATCTGAAGAGCAATTGTAATTCTGAGTGATCTCCAGCTCTCCCCTGGAGATTGGCACCAATGGTTTCCCAGAATGGCTAGTTTGGAGGGTGGAGTCTATGGCATTGTACCGCTGAGGTTCCACCCCTCCACAACCGCCACTCTCTCCAGGCACCATCCCTCAAATCTCCAGGAATTTCCCAACCTGGAGTTGGCAACCCTATCTCCTTCCCAGACAACCATCAACCTACTGTTATCTGCCCCTGAACTCTGCCATCTGGAGAGCAGTTTTAATTGTGAACCACAACTCCCCCTTTTGATCTGCACAACAACCCTGTGAGGTAGGTTAGGCTGAAAGTCTGTGACTGGTCTGAAATCACCTTCTCAACTTCTACAGCAAGAACCTGGGTCTAGCAGACCCTGCTCTGAAGCACTAACTGCCACGCTTAGGGTAGCCAACCTACAGGTGGAGCCTGAAGATTGCCAGGTATCACAACTGAACTCCAGACAACAGATTTCTTCCACCCCTGGAGAAAATAACTGCTTTGAAGGATGGGCTCTATGGCATTCTATTCAGCTGAGGCCTCTCCCCTCCCTAAACTCTGGCTTCCATAGACTCCATCACAAAATATCCAGGAATTTCCCAACCTGGAGCTGGCAACTCTAGTCAGGACTGGCCCCAATGAGTTCCTTACAAAGGCCTGGAAAGGATTTCCTTTCTTTGTCTTTTTACTGACAGAACCAAGGTTGTTGCCTAGCAACAGCCACTGAAGGATAAGTTAGTTGCACAAGAGCAGACCCAGCACCCAGCCAATGGCACACGAGTACTCTTGACCAGCAGTTGAATAGCCAATGGCTGATGGAGTGCATAGCACAGCCAATGAAAGAGCTGGAAATGGCCAACGTGTAAGAAAATTATATATATATGATTATACTTGATAAAATCACAGCACAAATTGTTGCATGTGAATACAGATAATACCTGTTCATTCTCATAAATGGAAATTAATAGCTATCCACCATTATAAGTATCTATGGCACTTTATGTGGTATTTTTCCCTGTAGGTTTCTTCCCGTGTGATCTTTTTTCCCTGTGGGCTTTTATGTGTATGGGCTTTTTTCCCTGTGGGCATTTTTCCACATGGGTTTTTTTCCTGTGAGCATTTATGTCTGTGGGGTATTTTCTGTGGGCTTTTTCCCTGTGGGCTTTTTCCCTAGAACCGATTTATATATGCAAGAAAATATTTAAAACAATATGTTCACTTTAAAAGGCATCCTGTTAAACAGAGCTTTTGACTGAAATCTTGACTATTCCGGTGTTATTTAAACTTACTCCCTGACATTTTGTGACTGGCGCCGCCTCCTGCAGCAGCCATTTTGTAGTTGTGTCCACTACCCTCTGTCAGAATTCCAAAGGTGCCTGCAGGCTCAAAAAGGTTGGAGACTCCAGCCATATACCAATTTCAGTTTCCCTTCCAATACCATTGGCAGCAGAAATAACTCCAATACCCTCAGTTTATAGAGGAATTTATTAAAAAAAATTACAGTGGTGGACCATGAACTACAATAGGGCAACTGAACTCATTATGTTAAAGAACACAAGGAAAACACAAGGTTTCTGTATAAGGCGGAAAACAATGTTAACAGCTTTTTCACACTCTGTATTAAGAAGAAGAAGAAGAAGAAGAGATTGGATTTATATCCCGCCCTCCACTCCCCAAGGGAGTCTCAGAGTGGCTTACAAACTCCTTTTCCCTTCCCCTCCCCACAACAGACACCCTGTGAGGTAGGTGGGGCTGAGAGAACTCTTTCCCAAGCTGTCCTTGAGAAAACAGCTGGTTCAGAGCTATGGCTTGCCCAAGGTCATCCAGCCAGGAGCAAGTGGAGGAGTGGGGAATCAAACCCGGTTCTCCCAGATTAGAGTCCGCGCACTTAACCACTACACCAAACTGGCTCTCCAGACATCTATTAAGAGATGAACTAGAGAGGGCATGCACAAGTATCACCGTCCTGAGCAAGCCCCCCCCCCCCCCCCGGAGAGACCACTAACATCAGGAATTTCAAGTCCTTTAAGTCCCTGCTTTACAGGGCTGAGACAGGAGAGGCAGAAGGGGCAGACAGAAACTTGAATTTAATTAGGTTTTGCGGCATTCTGAGTTTCCTGCTGGTTACACTTTGTTGTTAGTGAACACTGGCATCAGTTTTGATTTGTTGTAGGTCACCTTGGCAGCTCATTATTTATTTGATTTTCTTGATTTAATTTATACCCCATCCTCCCCGTCGAGGCGGGCTCAGGGTGGCTTACATAACATTTCATAAAAATACAATTAAAACCTATCAAAACCTATTATGCCCAGTCCCACCCCAAACAACATAGCTCCTTTGCAAGGGAAAAAAAAAGCATGTTGCCCTTTTGTTAGATGACTGCCAAGGCTGATTCCAACTGAAATACTTTTCTCTGACCGGGACTGCTGCAGGCAGAGACTAGGGAGGCTCTCCATTCCGGTATGGGTCTCCTTGGGACGGCTCAGAGTGCCCATTTGACCCCTTATCCACTCTTCCCCAATAGGGTATACTTTATACGTGACTGAATGAGGTGTGAGGAACCAGGCAGAGTAACAAAACAATTTTATTAAAGAGGTAGAATAACAACTGTAATTCAAGTAATGTGTAAAATACTGAGAACAGTAAAGGTAGGTAAGCAAACAAAACAAAACACCCTGATGCGTCTGTCTAGACTGTTCCTAGCTGTCTCTTGGTGACTGGCTTCAAGCACACTCACCCCTTCCTAGATGAGGGATCCCTCCCTCTGCAGCGGCCTTTCCCTAGCTCTGCTCTCTAGGAGTGAACACCCTCCCCTTTTGGGTGAGGCCTTTTATCCCTTCTTCCCAGCCACCACCCCCTAATCCTCCACTGGTGTAAGTTTTCCCTCCAAATCCCCCATTAACCAATCACAGGGTCCAAAGGGTAGGCCTGGGAAATGTAGGCCTGGCAGTTACTATAATACAGGCTTTCCAAGAGCCACTAGCCCCCCCCCCCCCAGGCCCCAAAGGCCACACTACTATAGGCCTGAGGCCATGACAAAGATCATGAATCACCTGGACAGTGATACTGGACTAGATCCTGGGGCTCTGTTCCACTAACATTAGCACCTTCCCCGATACAAGCAGCATTCCTTTGACATGAGCAGCATTCCACTCCCATCCCCCCCCCCCCCGCAATGGATCTACAAGAGCTTCCTTTCCGTTTATACATGACTACTTAGGAAATGATACCAAAGGCAGAGATATCAAACGATATGAAATGAGTTTGAAATTATAACAAAGTCATTTTAAGAGTGGAAATTGTGCTGTCTACTGGCTAAGCACGTGATCCAGGAACTCAAAGTTCTTGGTTCAAATCCCACTGCAGCTCATTAGTGGGCCTCAGGCAACCCAATCTTTCTCCTGTAATATGAAGAAAGTGCTACTGTCCTTTTTTGCTAAGACTCTTGCACGATTACTGAAATTCTTATTTATTTATTTCTCACTCACTCGCTCACTCACTCACTCACTTACTTTTATACCCCACCTAGCCGGACATTCTCAATAAAAATGCTCTTGAATGATCAGAAAGGGTTGTATAAATGCCAAATGCGGAGGTTCTGTGGCTACGGGGGAAATCTGAGGTTGGGGTGCCAACCCCTAGTACGTGGTGGCACACTGCTCACACCAGTGTCAGCCATCAAGAGCTTGGACATGCTCCTGTACTCCTCTCTATCAGTGGAGGCCCAGGTTGCAGACATTGCCCAGCTGGCATTTTCCCAACTCTGCCATGTCAGGCAATTGGCCCACTTCCTCTCTAGCCCAGATCTGGCCACTGTGATCCACCCAACAGTCACCTTAAGGCTAGATTACTGCAACTCGCTCTACGCAGGGCTACCCTTGAAGCTGATCTGGAAATTACAGCTTGACCAGAATGCAGCGGTGCAGGTACTTACAGGTACCCCAATGACATCCCACAATCAACCTGTGCTTTGCCAGCTACACTGACTTGAATGTCAAGTACGGGATCCGCTTTAAGGTTTAGGTTCTGACCTTTAAAGCCCTTAACAGTCTGGGACCAACATATCTGCAGGACTGCCTCCCCTGGTATGCCCCCCAAAGAGCTTTATGCTTGGGAGATCAAAATCTACTGGTGAGCCCTGGCCCAACAGACATCCACCTGTCCTCAACTAGAACCAGAGCCTTTTCAGCCCTGGCACCAGCCTGGTGGAACTCTCTACCCAATGACATCTGTGCCCTGCGGGACCTAGTTCAGTTCCGCAGGGCATGTAAAACAGAGATGTTTTGCCAGGCTTATGGTTGAGGACAGCAATGGTTTTTATTCAGATTCTGCTGGGGCCTTCATCATGCCTAGTCTACAATTCGCCCTACAGAGAGAGGAATTTTTATATGCCATCAATTTATCAGGAGAATGCTATTGTTTTATCTGTTATTTTCCACTTGAATTAATTTTACTATTTATTGTATATCTACAGTCTATTCTATATTTGAAATTTGAAGTACACTGCCCAGAGCCCTTCAGGGGAGGGTGGTCTATAAATTTAATAAATAATAAAACAATAATAATATTTAAAGTATCCCTGAGCCTCAGAAATATATAGGGTACAAACAGCAGAACTCCCAGAGCACAGAAATCAGTGAGCTACAGGAAAGTGATTGTTCAGAGTCTTCTATTCCCGAGTTACAGGCTGAACAGAAAATCGTTCTTTATAATAGGAATGTGCGAGTAGATTAATATACTTGGCTGCACCTTAATTGCATTTCCATAACTTACCTAGATATTTGTTAACTCTGAACAGTTTTTCATGGGCAAATATTTTTGAAAATGCTTCAAGGAAACAGCAGCTTAAAGTATGCCAATAAACAGGTATAAATTTCAGAAACCTTCATTTTATTTACAATCGTGATCACTGGGAAACACGATATCATGACAGATAACCTGGTAATTGCCTTGTGTATATGATCTCAAGACAGTTCCTTGTTCTACAAATGAGCTGCCCGCGTTCTAGAAATCTACAAATCTCTTTCAAGACACTGTTCATAAAATATATATACTGTAATACTTTTTATCTGAGAGATATTTTATCTCTTACCATGCTAAATAAAAATATAGAAAATGTGGTAACACTGGTTGAAAATAATGTCCATTTGCATGGTGGGAAGGCAATGGGTTTGCTTTGAGATACATGAAAAAAGTTAAAAACAAGTTATGCTAATAAATGCCCAAGTCATCCATAGGCAATGTTTGTACAATGTAAAAAAAAAAGTGATCTTCCAAATCAGCCAGTTTTTTGTAAGACCCTTAATTATACTGAAATGGGGGCAGTTCATCACACCAACTGGAAAGAGGCTCCTGCCCCTCTCACTTACCGATGTCTGCACCATCATAGCACGATGCTCTCGCATTTTTCGTACAATATCAAGTGGATAAACAGGTTGGTTTCTTTCAATTAAGCACACAGCTGTTTCCATAGCAACCAATACTCCAGTCCGGCCTATTCCAGCACTGCAAGATGTAAGCAACAATGGTGTATTTTAAAAAAAGGCATTTGCTTTGTACTGAATTCCTATTATCACAACCTTGACACTTCGTTACCCGGTCCGCTGGCTAGGCGGGATATAAATCGAAATAATAAATAAATAAATAAATAAATAAATAGAAATCTCTTGAAAATACAAAAAGGGAGACTGAATAGAGCAGAAAATGTAAAATAATTTCAGATACATGCCCTTTGCACACTTGCAAGGGGAAAATGCACAAGTGGCATAGGTTTTATCAATTAATGATTTCAGTTATTCAAAATAAATATTAAGCTTAATATTTGTTATTTTGTGGAGAAGGAAAGTAGAACAGAGAGGAAAATCACTGTAAGACCTATGTTTCCAGCCTGTCATTTGTGTTGCAGCCTTTCATTGACGTCTTTGTGGTGACTCGAAGACAACAGGCTGGCCTTGGGAGACTGAAATGCCCTCCCAGTTTTAGAATTGTGCCATTTTGTGTGTGTCCCTTATTGTCTTGAAAAACAGCAGAAGGATTTTGTTGATCAGGGGTGGCATATATCATATTGGAAAATGTGTCAGTAAATAACACACCTTTTTGGAAAGGGCAGGAGTCTGCTACAGATTTCTTTCCTGGGGCCCAAAAAACTTGGCACAAGCCTAGTGCAGCATTAATTTATGGAATTTACTTCCACAAGATGTGGTGACAACCACGAACTTTATTTCTTTATTTGCAAAATTTCTCGCCTTTCTGCACAATCAGGGTTGCCAAGGCAGCTAACAATTAAGAAAAAAACACTATAAAAATAACATCATAAAACCAATTAAAACCAAAACTACCATAATATGTAAAAAAACACCAAAACAGCAATTAATACATAGGGCAGGAAAGAGGTTGGAATCATTGAAGGATGACTAGATGAAACAAAAAAAATCTTCACTTGCTGGAAGAAGTCAATGATAGAAGGGGACAGATGAATCTCCCTGGAAAGAATCTCCCTACTATTGGTGCTATAACCAAGAAGGCCCTCTCTCAGATTGCCACCCATCTCAGTTCAGAAGGCAGGTGGGAGAGCATCCAAACCGGGGCCTCTGACCCCGTATGGAATAGGCAGTATGGAATAGGCAGCCCTTAAGGTATGCTGGTCCCAAACTATATATGGTGTTAAAGGTCAACACCAACACCTTGAATTGCACCTGGATACAAATTAGGAGCCAGTGTAGATAGCCCAAGAACGGAGTGACATAGTCCCTACAACCCACTTCAGTCAACAACCTGACAGTAGCATTCTGTACTAACTGATGCTTCAGAACACTTTTCAAGGGCAGCCCCACACAAAGCACATTGTTATCAGAGAATGAATGGCAGTAGCCAGATCTTTCCTGCCCAGGAAAGGCTGATGCTGGCTAACCAGTCAAAGCTGGTAAAAGGAACTCCTGGTCACAGCTGTCACCTGCTTATCCAGCTATTGGCCTGGATCCAGGTCAGGAACACCCCCAAGCTATGGACCTGTTATTTCTTGGGGATCCAACCCCATCTAGAACTGGGAAAAACAGGTTGCTCACCTGTAACGGATGATCTTCGAATGGTCATCTGTGCAGTACCACACATGGGTTGGGCGCCTGCGCATGACCTTGACCAGAGAATATTCCAGCTTGCCTCAGAAAAACTTTTTGGCAGGCTCTCTTCCCACCCTGGGGGGCAGACATGCACTGCGCATGCCTGGAGCAGGGGGGAGAGCTGCCTTCCACTCAGTTCCTTCGACCACTACCAGTAAGTCCCATAAAAAAAGCTAAGTGATCAGGAGATGCCAGTTGTGGGGAAGGCTGGGTGGGTTTGTGGAACTGCACAGATGACCACTCGAAAATCATCAGTTAGAGGTAAGCAACCTGTTTATCTTCGTTGTGGTCTCTGTGCAGTCCCCACACATGGGTGATTAACGAGCTGAACCAGATGGTGGAAGGAGCTGGCAGCTGAAAAGACAATAAAACAGGTTAGGAGACAGCCATATGATTTTAACTTACAGGTCCTACCTGAGGATGCGGAGCGTCATGCAAAGAGAAACTGCAGTACCGCCAGGCCAAATGCAACATCCCGTCGGGCTTGAACATCGAGTGCGTAGTGTGATATGAAGGTCAAGCTGGAAGACCACATGGTGGCAGCACAGATGTCTTCCAAAGGGAGGCTGGCCAGGAAAGCCATCAACATCAATACTGCTCTCGTGGAGTGAGCAGTAATACAGGTAGGTATGAACTGATTAGTGAGCTCATAGCAAAGGGCTACGGTTGAGGTCACCCATTTGGATAGTCTTTGGGATGAGATAGGCTCACCCTTATGTGGTAGGACATATGCTACAAAAAGCCTCTGAGTCTTCCTAAAGGATTTAGTATGGCAGAGATAAAAAGAGAGAGCTCTATGGACATCAAGAGAGTGTAGTGTCCATGGAGCCATATAAGCACGGTTCAGAAAGAAGGTTGGCAGAGTAGAAGTAGACAGATGAAAGGCGGAGACTACCTTAGGTAGAACAGTAGGGTCTGGTCTGAGGACGACTTTATCTTTATGGAAAATAGTATAAGGAGCATCTGCTCCAAAGGCAGCAAGCGCTCCCACTTGACG
Source organism: Lepidodactylus listeri (assembly GCA_029233225.1). Taxonomy (NCBI): domain Eukaryota; kingdom Metazoa; phylum Chordata; class Lepidosauria; order Squamata; family Gekkonidae; genus Lepidodactylus; species Lepidodactylus listeri. The sequence goes on from JARCFY010000012.1 coordinate 95,718,875, forward strand.
GGCTGTAGTAATAGCAATCAAAAATGCTGTCTTCCAGGATAGGAGCCGCAGGTCAGAGGAAGCCATAGGCTCAAAGGGCTTAGCCATCAATCGAGTAAGAACCAAGGAGAAATTCCAAGATGGTACCCATTGGCTTCTTTGGTGGACACAGGTGACGAAGGCCCTTCAGAAAAGATTTAGTGAGTCAATGAGAGAAGACCATAGAACACTGGATAAGGGAATGATTAGCAGAAATGACAGCAAGATGCACTTTCATAGAGGAATAGGCAAGGCCGGACTCCTTCAAAGAGATGATATACGAAAAAATGTTGGGCAGGGAAGCCTGAAAGGGATCGAAGGAGTGTTGCTGAGCATAGAGTGCAAAGCAGGACCACTTCCTTCGGTACGAGGCGCAAGTTGGTGGTTTCTGAGCATTGAGTAAGATCTCCGAAACATGTGGAGGAAAGGTCACTGTTGAATCCTCCATGCAATAAGATGGAAGAATGTTGGATTGTGGTACAGGATTTTGCCTTTGTCTCAAGACACAAGGTCTGGAACTTGTAGTAGAGGTAGAAACTGACCCCTCAAGAGGTGGAGAAGGTGGGGGAACCACGCCTGCCGAGGCCACCATGGTGTTATTAGAATACAGGATGTGGCATCCTCAACAATCTTTTGAAGAACCCGTGGAATCAGCGGGAACAGGGGGAAGAAGTAGAAGAGGCTCCCATTCCACCTGTGGAGGAAAGCATCCCCTAGAGAGCGGGAGGACGGTCGACCTTGGGCAAAAAACAGCCGGCAATGGGCATCCTCCCGGGTGGCAAACCCGTCTATGGCCGGACGACCAAAGAGGTGACAAATGCATCGCAGATACCTGGGATGGAGAGACCAATTGGTTTCCTGTATGATCGTGCGACTTAGCAGATCGGCTTGCACATTCTGGATCCCCGGGATGTGGATAGCCACGATCGAAATGGAGTTCTGAAGACACCACTCCCATAGATGAATGGCAGCTTGGCAGAGACGAAGCAATGCAGTTCCACCCTGTTTGTTTATGTAGAAGACGGTGGCAATGTTGTCCGAGGTGATCTGGACCACCTTGCCCTTCAGCACTGGGAGGAAGGAATGAGAGTAGGGCTCGATGCACTGCTGCTAGTTCTAGAGCATTTATGTGGAGAAGCCTTTCTTGAGGAGTCCACGTTCCTCACACAGACAGATTCCAACACTAGGCTCCCCAAACCCAGAGGGATGCATCTGTCGACAGGCAGATCTCCGGAGGTGGATGTCGAAAGGGCATGCCAGCGAGGAGATGATGAGGAAGAGACCACCACTTCAGAGTGAGGATTACTCTGTAGGGGATCAAGAGCATCGTATCCCAACGAGCCTGTTGAGAGTTGAAGTTCCTGATGAGCCAGAGTTGAAGTGGATGCATTCAAAGCCTGGCAAGAGGAACCACAAACACTGTGGAGGCAAAATATCCCAGAAGCCTCATGATCGACCGCACAGACTGATGGGGTTGCTGCATAAAGGTCGTTACAAGGGACATTATGTCCGTGGCTCTGAATTCTGGGAGAAAGGCCAACTCTTTGAGAGTGTCGAGATGAGCTCCCAGGAATTATAAAACCTGAACTGGATGAAGAGCCGATTTTGTGGGATTGACACATAGACCTAATTCGGTCAACAGAGTGAGAGTAGAGTGGATGTCCACTTGAAGTTGAGATTCTGTGGACCCCACGAGAAGCCAATCATCGATGTACAGATAAAGCATAACTCCTTGACGATGGAGTTCTGCCACAACTACTGCCACCATCTTCGTAGAAACATGGAGTGCCATTGACAGGCTGAAAGGAAGTACCCTGTACTGGTAATGGGAGGTCCTGATGGCAAAATGGAGAAAATGTCAATGTTGCGGCTGAATTGTGACATGAAAGTAAGCATCGTGAAGGTCTATCAATGCCAGCCATGCATCCTTCGGAAGGAATGGAAGAATGGACTGCAATTTATTTATTTAATTTATGTATTCAATTTCTAGGCCGCTCTCCCCACACAGCAGGCTCAGAGCGGCTTACACATTGTTGTGGACCAAGTCCACAATAAAACAGTAACCAATAAGAATTAAAACTTTCATCATTAAAACAATACAATATAAACCATTATTAAAGTGCTCACATTTTCAATGGCGTACGGTCAACTGTTGGGCGCGCTCTGGGTCGTGGTCAGCTAGATGGCATTGCCAGGGTGCATGTCGATAGTTGCTGGTAACGGGGGGTACATGGAGGTGGCGGCCCCTATTCAAATGCCTGGCGGAAGAGCTCCGTCTTACAGGCCCTGCGGAACTGCATCAGGTCCTGCAGGGCCCTGATCTCCTCTGGGAGCTCATTCCACCAGCAAGGGGCCGCCACCGAGAAAGTCCTTTCCCTAGTGGCAGTGAGCCTGACTTCTTTCAGGCCCGGTACGGCCAGGCGGTGTTGGGCCCCGGACCGAAGTGCTCTCTGGGGTATGTAAGGGGAAAGGCAGTCCCTTAGGTAGGTCGGACCTAGGCCATTTAGGGCTTTAAAGGTAAGCACCAGCACCTTGAAGCGAATTCGGCACGCCACTGGTAGCCAGTGCAGTGCCTCCAGCGCTGGTCGTATGTGCTCCCGACGAGGGAGACACATCAGCAGCCTCACTGCAGCATTCTGCACCAGCTGAAGCCTCCAAATTTGCAACAAGGGCAGCCCCATGTAGAGAGCGTTACAATAGTCTAGCCTCGAGGTGACCGTTGCATGAATCACTGTGACCAGGTCCATGCAGTCCAGGAAGGGAACCAACTGCCGCACCAACCTCAGATAATAAAAGGCTGATTTAGCAGTGGCCGCTACCTGGGCCTCCATTGACAAGGAGGGATCCAGGAACACTCCCAAACTCCTAACCACCGGCAAAGGCACCAACGGCACCCCGTCGAAGGTCGGGAGCGGGAGCCCCGACCATGGACCACCCAGACACAGGACCTCCGTCTTTGCCGGGTTCAGCTTCAGCCTGCTCAGCCTGAGCCAACCAGCCATGGCGTGCAATGCCCGGTCCAAATCATCCGGTCTCAAGCCAGACCGGCCGCCCAACATCAGATAGAGCTGGGTATCATCAGCATACTGATGACACCCTAGCCCCACCCTCCGGACAATCTGGGCAAGGGGGCGCATGTAGATGTTAAAAAGCATCGGGGACAGAACAGCCCCCTGAGGCACACCACACTCAAGCGGGAGTCTCCGGGACTGCTCATCCCCTAGCACCACCCTTTGTCCCCGGCCTTGGAGAAAAGAGACAAGCCACTGTAAAGCAAGTCCCTGAATCCCCGCGTCGGCAAGGCGGCAGGTCAGCAGCTGATGATGGCAATGTGACCGTTCGAAACTTTCAGCAATGAATAAAGTGATTCAGGTCCCGCAGTTCCATAATGGCCTGAACACCACCGTCTCTCTTGGGAATGACAAAATACTTGGAGTAGAAGCCTTGAGTTTGTTGCACTTCCGGGATGACTTCGATGGCTCCCTTGCCAAGAAGAGAACTGACCTCCAGAGAGTGATGGAGTTGGAGGCGTAATGACGAAGTGATGGAAGGTGGGGGGTGAAACAAACTCTTTGGCGTACCTGACCTGTACGATGGTGAGGACCCAAGAATCGTTGATAATTCTTTCCCAAATTGGAGGGTACAGGAGGGTTAAAAGAAAGTCGTGGTAGTGGTAGGCGATTGAAACTGCTTCGCCTGGGCAGGCTTCCTAGGAACCTGAGGCTTAGGTTTCTGGGGGGCATGACGGTAGTCAGACAGTCGACGTCTCCATTGCGATGTGGCAACAAGAGAAGATTGGCGCTTGACATAGTGCAATTTCCATTCTCGGTATCAAGGGCACTGGGGAGTTAAGGTAAGACACTCCTAGGTTCCTAGCCTTTTTTCTGCTATCATCTACAGCTTTCAGAGAGTCATCTGTAGTAGAGTGGAAAAGACCGTCACCATCAAATGGTAAATCCTCAATTTTGAATTTCACATCAGGTTGAAGAGATGTGCTCCTGAGCCAAGCATGCCGTTGAAGAGCAATTGAGGACACCAGAACTTTAGAAGAGCAAGTGACCGCATGTCTGATGGAATTAATTTGCTGTTTAGAGACAGTACATATTTCCGACAGCACAGCAGATAAAGTAGTTTGGGAGTCCTCCGGTACGGTATCAAGGATCGGACACACCACTGATGCTACATTAAAAGCGTAGGCAGAAAGGTAGGAAAGATAGGTATCGATGTGAATATTCATGGCAATGACAGAATAGGTCTTTTTAGCTATGGCATCTATCATATGACTCTCCCTGTCCTGAGGGACAGATTGTCAAGGTTGCTTCGATCTCGAAGAAGAATGAATTATCATCGAATTTGGTGAAAGATGATTAAAGAGGAACTTTCCAGAGGACTCTTGAATCTTATAGATGGCATCATATCTCTTGGACAGTGGGGGTACAGACACCAGGTGATCCCAGGATTCCTTTAAAGCAGAAAGGTGAACTGGGAGCAGTGGTAAAATGGTGGAAGGCAGCAAATCCGCTTGGACCAATTTGTGAACCACATCTGTGACTGCAGGAGTATCAGTTGTGCCTTGCACCTGAAGCACAGTCGCCATTCTGGTTATGAGCTCCAAATAAGCTTTGGGGCCTTTGGTAGGTGAGAGAGAACCAGCATGAGGGCCATCATCATCAATCAATATGAGATCTGGCTCCAGATCACCCGATATGGAATGGTCAGAGACTGAATCAGGAGATGGCAAGCGTAGAGTCTGCAGGACTTCAACAGGTGCTTTGCCATCAAGCTGAGGATGAGACCGAGGTTCAGATGGGGAACGCTTTGGGCCATCTGCAGAAACGTCCGTTGGTTGGTCAAGGATCATGGAATGCATAGAAGTATCCAATAGAGAACGTCTACCATGAGAGACGGTTGAATGACGTCGACAAACATCTCTTTCCCGAGATGGATGGTAACGGTGTCAACAAGGAGTCAGTGACCTCAAATAGGAGAGAGGAGGATACGACCTGTGATGTCTGGGGTCCAGAGACCAAGACCGATAATCAGATCGCGAGGGAGACCTGGACAACGATGTACGCTAAGCATTCCTGTGATCATAGTGTGATTGAGGTGATCGAGATCGACTTCTCATAAAGTGCTCCCTTTCATCCAAAACGTGGATAGGCAGGTGGGAGTCATGAGATGCAGATCGGCATCTAGAGGTCCAGGAGTTATGACCAGAGTCAGCAAACGTTTGCACCGGAGACCTATCATGTTGACCAGGTGTAAGATGGTCCGCTGATGATGAAAGAATCAGCATCAAAAGAGGATGAGTCTTGACCTTGTGAGATACCACTGCTGGCAATGTAACCTTCAGTGTTGATGTTGACAAACCCGATATCACTACTGGATTGAGCTTCGAGGCGGTACTCAACGTCGAAGGTTTCAATTTCAAGGACGAAGAAGTCTTGTCATCATGTTTTTTAGCCTACTGCTTCAGTTTTGAGGGTTTTCCTTCCTCTGCCTGAGTCTTTGGGGCTGAGGAGGAGTGTGAAGCAGCCGAAGACATAGCTGGGCAAAGGGCAACTTCTAATAGCAAAGTACGAGGACGGGCAACCTGATTTTTACGCGCCTGCCTGGTAAATTTTGTGTAGTGTGGGTACGATTCAACACGGTGAAATTCTTCTAGACAAACTAAACACAGATCGTGACCATCATTTGAGGGGACTTTAGCTGGGCTACAGCGACACGCCTTAAAAAACAGGGTGCAGCCCATACAAACACCTTCCCTAACAGGGAAAAGGGGAAGGGAGGGAGGAAATGAAAAATCCAATTTTATTTTTTTTTGGACAGAAGAGAAGATAGTGAAGTAAAACGAAGAGAAAAACTCAGCTGAGGTGATTTTGAAGAGCAAGTGGTCAGAGGTGTGAATGCGAGGGCGGTTGAAAAGGAACTGAGTGGGAGGCGGCTCTCTTCCTTGCTCCAGGCAAGTGCAGTGCGTGTCTGCTCCCCAGGGCGGGAAAAGACCCTGCCAAAAAGTTTTTCTGAGGCAAGCCCTGAAATATTCTCTGGTCGAGGTCATGTGCAGTCGTCCAACCCATGTGTGGGACTGCACAGAGACCACGACGAAGATCACTCTAAATCCTATTATCAGTCCTTCCACTTACCAGTAGAATTTCCATCCTAAGGGATTAAACTTCAGTTTATTAGCCCACATCTACCCCAAAACTGCCTCTAGGCACTGATTCAGGGTTTTTACACCTGCTCTAGGACCTACCTGGAAGTGTGAGATGGAGCTGAGTGCACCTGCATATTGGTTTACAACTCAGTCCAAATCTTAATGTACATGTTGAAAAACATAGAGAACAAGATGGGACCGTGTGCTTTCCCACAGGCCAAAGGGCTGATAACTTTCCCCCAAAACTACCTCCTGAAATCCACCTTCCAGGTAGGACTGAAGCCACCATAAAATGGTGCCTCCCACTCCTAACTCGAAAGCATAGTCCGAAAGGATATCATAGTCTACAGGTATTGAAAGCTGCTGAGAAGTCCAGGACTGGATGAATTCATAGAGGATAAGTGAATCAACAATTTTGAGCCACTTCAGCTAAATGGAATGCCATGCTCACAAACAAGACACCACCAAGACACCACCAAATACTTTGATCTGAGTGACAAATAGGTCTACCACCTTCATGCCCCGCTTGTGAGATTCCAGGGTCATTTGGTTGGCTGCTGTTAGAAAATGAGTGCTGAAATAAATAGAGTTTTCATGTGATCTCATTATGTAATTTTCTTATTCTGGTTCAGAACACCACCCCTTCCTTCCCTCAATGTGACCTCATCCCTTTATGTTTGCAGTTTCTTTCCCTCCCCTAAGATATAGGACTAGGCTAAGTGAGATGCTGGGGAACCTGTGAACAGAGGGAATAAGCAGCTGTACTATGCCCAGGACAGGATGGGGGCGGGGTGGGGGGCATAAAAGGGGAAAGGGGTTGTACCCCTGACCCCTCCACGCACTTTAGATACTGACTCTTTTCTCCCTTTTTTTCTTGGGAGATTAACAGCAACTTGGATGTTCAGATTCAGTTTTGATGGCAGAAAGATAGTGCAAAAGCTATTTAACCCCTCTCCCTTAAAAAGAAGCTGGGTAGACCTGCTCATGGATGTACCAATGTCTTGCCCAGTTGGGCTCTAACTTCCCATCACTTCAAATACTTCTGAATGTTCCCCAAACAAACCTGAAATAACATGAACAGTTATAATACACATCATACAATAGAGGGTCAAACAGTTTCATGTACCAGTCCGTAGCCAAGGGGGCCCTTGAGGTAATGCCCCCTCCAGAATTTGCACTGAGCACTGGCTCTTGCCCTGTCCTGCGCTGGGCTCTCCTCACTTGCACTTAAGGTAGAAGCTGCAGAGTAGCGCTGTGACAGGCAGTGAAGCGGGCTTGGTACGGCTCCCCTTGGTGGGGGCAGGTTTGAGTCTTCTCCACACCTGTGGAGAGGAGGGGGTGACCAGAGAATGGCCTCCCTCAGCCGCTGCCAACATCACGGCCACCATTTCCCCCACCTCCCGCTCCTCTGGGCTACCGAGATGGGGCAGGGAAGTCCCACTGTATTACATGGTGTGTGCATAAGACTGAACTGATAGTAACTGGATATAAGATGCATGTAAGTCCCCTCCATTTGCTTCTTTAAAGATTATTTGTATAAGCTCCATATACATGGGACAGTAGTGAGGCTCTGGTCCCAGGAGCTATGTTAATTAATCAGCCATGCTAAACTGCTCCCTCTTTGCCCTCCCCCAAATTTCTGGCTATGGGGCTGTTTATGCACAGCAATAGCTAGTACCTGCAATGAACAAGAACGGGCTCGTTTTCCACTCTCTTTGATCTCACGTAGGTCACAAATTCCAAAAAGTCTGTAGAATCATCTGGAACGCCATGATCAGGCCAAGCCACATACTGGAGATGAGTGACTGTGTGTTCTTCCTCAGTCTGAAATGCACCAAATATTTTCACAGTCAGTTATGCAAGGCATTACAAGCCACAGAAAGATAACGTTCATTTCAGGGATTAGTTACATAATTGCCTGTTCAAACTCAGGGGATTCAAAGCTGAAATCTCACAAGAGGTGAGCTGGCTTGTGGCCCATTATTTATAGAATCCATTATTTGAACCTTTTTCTGTTCTTCAGAGCAGATGTGTCTCAGTAGCTCCATGTCAATGTAGCCCTGCTGAAAGTAGCTCTTCTGGGGGTTCTTATTATCTGCAATGTTTTCTTTGCTCCTCCAAATGATCAGAAATACAACTGCTGTAATTCTAAGGCTAGTTCTTTCAAGAGTCCAATGATCTTGTTATAATTCAGTTGTTTATCAAGACAGAATGATGTCACATACAAATTATTCAACCCAGGAGGAGTCACCCATAGCACACTGGGATTCCATTACAAGTCTCTTTCAAGATGCTTTCTGAATACAGTTCACCTCTCAGAATTGACTGCTAGGAGATAAATTTGTAATCAAGCTCTGTACCATTTTCCTTTCTCAGTCCTACAGAAAGTAATTCTTAAAGAAAAGGAATGCTGAATGGTTATTACTGAGTTTATCTGATAATACCGATCATGACCTCAGCATTCACACAGCACATTTTAAGTGCTCAAAGCACTTCTCTGTGTACTGAATTATTTTTATACTCAACATGGCATATGATCCACAAAACACAAAATGTTAGCAGTAAGTTATAGTTACCTGATGCAACAACAATAAAAAATTGGGAAAAAAACAATGGGAAAATAGCATGTTTTAATTGAGTTGTTATATCATAATTATAGTAGATCAAATATAAAAGTGAACTGCCCACTTGTAAGTAAAAACCCCTCATCCTAGCAGAATAAATATTACTGTACTAAATAAATGCCCTGCCAAACAAGCTGGACTTGCACAGCTGTTTCCATCCTAACAAAGGAGCCATTTTCTCCAGATTGCTTGGAGATCAGATAAAATAGCGGGAGATCTCCAGCCACCACCTGGAGGCTGGCAACCCCAATTGGGTGGTATGTTTATGGGCAGTGTAATCAGGAGTTGGACATTCCTCCCTCTCTCAAACCACAGCCTTGCGCAGAAGCCCTGCAACCAAATCAGGAAGGCCTTTTTTCAAACAAATGTGGGAAATCTCAGCAAAGCTGTTTGCTCTGTCTCTTGCTTTCTGTTCATGGCCCTGATGCAATGGTGGACCATAGTTTGCTGCTAAGCGAAAGGGACTTGAAGAAGCCGCAATCTTGTTCATGCCACCTCTCCCCTGCTCCGTACAGAGAGCCAATTAATTTGTTTCACTTTCTGGAGAACCACCAAAATTACAGCTTTTGCTTTTGCTCCAAGCTTAGAGTTGTAACAGTGTTTTGCCATCCAACTTCCGGATCAAGTGGAAAACACAATGTGACAGTTGGATGTAATACTCTACAAGAGGTGACCTGCAACAAAATGTTGCATAATGTGTTGTGGTCCTACCATAGTCTTCGTTGCCAGCAGTCCCCACAAGAAACTTCTGAGGAGGAGGCATTTCCCCACCTTTGTTTCCCTCTCCCATCTTGGTTGTTAAAGTTCCCTTCTCTGTCTTTCTGCATGCACCTCTTATCTACCAATCTTCCCTCACCTCAACTCCCCTTTTCCTCTCACCCCTTCTATGTCAGCTTTCTCCCTACCCCCTTCTCTAGCAATCCTTTCTTACCCACTTTCTCCTCTCACCCCTTGAATGTCTCACCCCCTCCCCTTCTCAGATACTGCCCTCTTTCCCCCACTCCCTCTCAGTCTGCCCCTCTTTCTCTCCGCTGTTTCTCTACCCCCCCATCTCCCCCTTTCTCTCCTCCCCCCAGACAATCCTCTCCGGTTCTTCCTCTTTCTCCCCCCTCAACAGACAATCCCTTATTCTTTCTCTGTCTCTGTCTCTCCCTTCTCAGAGAACACCACTTCTTTCTGTTTCTGGAGAGGGAGGGGCGGATGCAGGCTTCACCTCCTTAGGCTTCAGCTGACCGGCGGCAGGGCCAGCTTGGGCAGCAGCAGCAGAGGATGGATGGGCTGGCTCCCGGAGAGGCGCCGCTGCCCGTTTGGCTCCCTTAGCCACCCTGCCGCCTTCCCTCCCCTGGAGTGCCCAAACCTGGTGGCTGAAGCCCTACTCTGCTGGGACGGGTCTGGCAGTAAGATGCATGGTTATTGGCGCAGCAGTTCTCCAGTGTCTTTCCCAGGTGGTTCTTGATGATGCAGTCCTAGCAGGAGCAGGGACGGTTATTGCCATGGTGACTTCCTTCACGGCTCCAGTGGCTTCTCCCACACCTCCCGTAAATCCATTCTCTGTGCTTGTGCAGAGCAAGGAATTTTTACTTTGGGGGGCATTTAAGTATCCCTTGTATACTTTTTTAAACATTTTGGATTTTTCTGCAAATCTGGGGAGTGCCCCAAGTTTGCTGAAAGATCTGTTTTCCCTCCATGCACCCCAGATCATGGGAAATAAGTATATGCACGCACAAGGGACCCTTGGCTATTAGTATATAGATGGTTTGCTGCAAAACTGTATGATACTAGTCCGCTTGCCAGGCATGAGAAGAAGAGGAAGGGAGAGCAGGGATCATGCAAGTGAGCTTAAGCTGTTTCAGGGGCTCAAGTGTAGACAAACTGTGGATAGCAGTTGTGGACAAACCATGCTGTTTTCTCTTTTGTGGCTGTGTGAAAATGCAAGTGCATTCTGGAGAGTATGGGGGAGGCCATGGAAGCACCTGAGCTCTCTTCCCAGTCTCACTGTACACAGAGATGATAGGAGGTATATAGTATGTGAATGGAGCATTGGTGAACATACAGACAATAAGAAATGGGGAAAAATACATCGTTATTCCTTCAAAACCTTTTCAAATATAATTTACTACAATGTTGTTGCATTTTGCAACAAGAGATATTAGTTGGACATCAACCACTTACTTCAATATTTGTAATAACCATTTCTCGAAACACGTAGGCAATGGTACAATCTTCAGACCGACACTTGACGTGGAAGTTGCCATACTCCATGATGGCTGGAGGATCAGGCCAATAATGATGGCATTTGGTCTAAGACAAAGGGGGGATGACATTATCTTCTTGTTTTCCATTCGGTAGCATCTACATGGTAGTATATTACCTCAGTCATGTCCTTATTTAATAATACTATAAATTGCACATGCCAAGAACAAAGAACTGTGCATCCTTTTTATTAAATTTGTCCTATAAAATCATGACAACTAAGTTTTCAATCCAAGTTTTGCAGAACCAAGGATGAAATTCTGTGGACCTGCTAGTTTGTCCCCAGGACTGAGAGTAGGTCTAAGCCTGTGAGGTCTCCCCTCACAATGGAGCAAAACAAAAGAGGTTCTGGGGCAAAATCATGTCTGCTCTACGGATTGCTTAAGGCTACCTTAATCTGAAATATAACAATCGGGGGGGGGGGTGTCATTAATGCAGGTAAAAAAGGGGTCTAGCCCTAAACTGGCTGCTTCCAGAACAAGAACATGTGGATTCTCTGATCAAGAGAAAACATAAAACGTATTCTAGCAACTTTAATTTTTGTATCCTTTCTCATGCTGTAACAGACACAGCTAGGTTTGGATAGCTGTCACTAACTAAAATAGGCTCAAGGGAAAAATTACTTTAAATGGTTAACCACTTGCTTTTGTGGGCAACTTCGCTCACTAAAATGATTTGTTAGCTCCTGTTCCTGAGGGAGGCAGTATTCATTATCCTTTGGGATATCCCCTCCCATCCAGTCAGGGGACAGGACTATCAGAAGACTGACTGCTTGTGAAAGAGCTCCCCTATGTTTCAGCTGGGCCCGGGGGGGGGGGGGGGGGGAAGGAGACCTAAATCTACATAGCACTGATGAAAACAAAAAAAGTATTGCAATTGGCAAGCAGCAGTGGTACAGTATGGTAACAACTCAGACACGAAAAGAACTGAGGAGGAAACAGAGCAGAAGAGAAAACCAGGTTACCTACCTGTAACTGATGATCTTCAAGTGGTCATCTATGCAGCTGCACACTTGGGAGTAGTGTGCCTGTGCTGGACTCGACCTCAGAAGCTTCTAGAACTAATCTCCAGCCTTTTTGGTGGACTTTTCCCTGCGCTCTGGGGAGCTGGCATCAATTACACATGCCTGGAGCTGAGAAAACCGCCACCCACTTGGTTTCTTCCAGCTGGCAATGGTAAGTCTCATCCACTCAGGGTAAGTGACAGAGAGATGCCAGCAGTGGGGAAGGCCTGGTGGGCACGTGTGATTGCACAGATGATCACTTGAAAATCATCAGTTACAGGTAAACAACCTGTTTAAATTCTTTGTGGTTTCTGTGCAGTCCCACACTTGGGTGATTAACGAGCTGGAACTAGGTAGGATGGTGGGTGCTGGCAAGCAACGCAGATCCATTAACACCAAATAGCAGCTATCTAAAGTAATATGCCCTGTTATGCAAACCTTTAGGCTCACCAAAGGATGCCAAGCAGAAACAGCTTTACTGGAAGATGGATCAGAGGACCGCTTGGCCAAAGGAAGCATCCCGGCATGCTCTGACATCCAAGGCATAGTGGGATGTGGACATCGAAGGAGTTGACCAAGTGGCAGTGCTACAGATGTTATCAACCAGGATGCCAGCCAGGAACACTGTAGAAGTAGATACAGCCCTCATGGAGTGATCCCAGGGGTATACTGGTAAGGGTTTACCAGCCAACTGGTAAAATAAGTGGATGGCAGAGGATATCCATTTGGATAGCCATTAGGGTGAAATCTTGTGGGAGTAAGAGATGAGCAAGTGCGAATCCACTTGGAAGGGTCGTGTCCTGTCCAAATAAAAGGAAAGAGCCCAGAGGACGTCCAGAGTATGTAGGGCATGATAAGTATCATTAACAGGGTCTGAGGAAAAGACAGGTAACATGGTTGGTTGTGATAAATGGAAAGGAGAAATAGCCTTTGGCAAGAAGGAAGGATCAGGGCACAGAATCATCTTATCCTTATAAAGTACAGTATATGGCACATGGAGGAGGAAAGCGCACAGTTCACTGGCTCTCTTGGCAGATGTAATAGTGAGCAGGAGGGCAGTCTTCCATGACAGCAGTTGGAAAGAGGAGGTTGCCAGGGGTTTGAATGGTCTGCCCATCAGTTTAGCAAGCAAAATATAAAGATTCCAGTCAAGGACCACTGGTTTCCTTGGAGGATAGAGTTTTAATATGCCTCTGAGAAAGGTTTTCGTGGTTCTGTGGGAGAAGAAGGAGTATCCATCTATTAGGTTGTAGGCGGAAATAACTGCCAAGTGCACCTTGACAGAGGAGAAACCAAGGCTGTATTGTTGGAGAGAGACTAAGTAGGACAGAACATCCAACATGGATGCTGAGTGAGAGTGGATGTTACAAGCAGAAACAAACGACAAAACATTTCCACTTCAGTTCATAAGAACAACGCCTGGAAGGCTTCCTCGTATTGAGGAGGATGTTAGTGAGAAGGTCAGGGTGAAATCTTCCACATGGTCAGATGGAGGAAAGATGGGTTGTGGTGGAGAACTTTGCCACCCTGTTGGGACAACAGATATAGAACTGGAGGAAACCTTCTGTATCATCCCCTGGAAAAACGAAGCAGTTCTGGAAACCATGGTTGTCTTGGCCACCATGGAGCCACAAGGATGCAAGACGTTTTGTCGAGTAATATCTTCTGCAGGACACATGGGATCAAGGGACATGGGGGGGAACATGTAGAAGAAAGCTCCTGTCTACCAATGGAGGAAAGCATCCCTGAGAGACATCCCCCCCATTGGTTGACACCTGGTATAGAAAATCGCATATCTGGCACTGAAGATCGGTTTCAGGCTAGTCATATTGATGGACCACTTGTGCTCGACAGAGCTGGTCCAACTCAGGTTGTCTGAGTGTTCTGTATACCTGGAACATGAACTGAAGTCAACAATATTTTGTATGGTAGGCACCACTCTCATAGTGTGACAGCCAATCTGCAGAGCTTGGTCTACACTGTCTCCCCTTGCTTGTTTATATAATACATGGTTGCCACATTGTCGGTGGCAACCTGCACCATTTTGCCTGTACCAAAGGTCGAAATCACATCAATGTTCTGTGTACACCAAGAAGCTCTAAGCAGTTGATATGGTACCGCTGCTGAATTGGAGACCAATGACCCTTAATGTGAGGACCCTTGCAATGAGCTCCCCAGTCCCAGAGCAAGGCATCCGTGAGGATGGAAACCCATGGATCCAGTGGTCTAAAGGGCATGTCAGGTAGAATGTTGTCCAGAGAGGCCCATCATTGGATTGACTGGCTGACACTTTGAGGAATGGTGACAATTGTTGACTGAAATTCCAAAACTGTAATGATGTATGAATTACCCACAACCATGCCGGGGGACCATGAAAGTTGCTGAGGCCATTAGGCCGAGAAGATGCTAAACAGAGCGAGAGGTCTGCATGGGGCTTGCAAGGAACACTCAAGCAGAGGTCTAGAGGTCTGGAGTCCATGGGCAGGAATGCACTTTCTTTCACAGTGTCGATCCGTGTTCCAATGAATTGCAAGACTTGGGTGGGCCGAAACACTGACTTTTCATAATTTACGCAGAGGCCAAGATTCTTGAGCAGCCAGGGTTTCCGGTTGGAGGAATGGCGGTCTGACACGCTTTGCGAGTTGGCAAGGCAAACGGCGGCTCTTATCGACAGCTCGGGTGATAAAAACACCCGACGCAGCCTCACACAGGCAGTGTGAGGACCGGCAAGCATTATAATCCAGGTGAGAGTGAGATTGGTGAAGGAGGAGTCTCGGAGGAGACTTTTCCAACACCTTGAACTCCTTTCCCGAAGAAGATTTCTGCAAGCATCTCTAAGGAGCCGAGCCGGGCTGATTTATTCAGCTTAAAATCGCCATCCCCCCGATTTCTTAGCAAAGAAGACAAAGTTTAAACTGTGAGACCACATCTGAAGGGAAGTATCAACAAAAGGTAACGAAAAAAACTTTTGGCTTACCATCGCTGCGTTTCTAAAACTGGGAAGACGAACGGGTGAAGCTGTAAAGTACTGGAGAGTTGGCTGAGTGCAGTTTTGGAGTGCTAAAAAGCCGGATTTTGACTTAAATCGCTTAAAAACAACTTTGTTTAACATTCCTGCGGTTAAGAAAAGTTGGGAGGAGGGAGTCTAATCATCGCGAGACCAGGCTGTGTGGATTATATAAGGAAGTGACGATTTTGAGAGCAGACAAGTGGAAAAAGGAAGAAGGGACAGAGGAGGAGGACTGAGAATCATAGTAGTGAGACTAGACTGGATGGACTACAACAGGAAGTGATGTTTTGGAGAGCAGACAAGCGGAAAAAAGAAGACGGAACTGAGGAGGACTACGGCAAGCCAGAAGCAAAGTGGAAAAGACAGTAACCTTTGACCTAAACCATAGAGAAGTTGCGCCCGCCATTTTGGATTAACAAAAACTTTAAATATTAATATTTTTAAAACTACATAACGTAGAGCGGCGAAACTAACGTTTGACTTGGCATGACCAGCACTTGTGAATGCAATAATTGTTGTTTAATTTGAAGAACAAGAAAAATCGATCTTTTTTAAAGTGGCAAGACGGACCGCGGACTGAGATCAAGAGCGGCTACATGGTCCTCTCCTACAATGGCTGCAAAAAAAGAAAAAGAATTAATGGCTGTTATGGAGACAATGGAAAAGAAAATGTTAGATGCAATTGGAGAGGTGAATACGAAAATGTTAGGTGCCATTGGAGAAGTGATCACTAAAATAAATGGCATGGCTGCACAAGTGGACAAGAATTTTGCAGATATAAAAACAGAACTGCAAAGTTTAACAACAAGAACACAAGAAATGGAGAACAAAGTAAAACTGCTAGAAGAAAATATTCAGAAAGTGACAAAGGACAACGATAGTATGGAAAAAATGATGCATTACAAAGATATGCAAACTTATCTGAGATTCAGAGGGATTGATGAAAGCTTAAGTGAGGATATTTTTACAAGAATGCAGGAGGCACTAGCAGAATTTCTACAAGAAGAAGAGGAGACCATTAAAGACCATATGGACCTTGTTTATAGAGTTAATTCAGCATACGCAAGGGACAAAAATGTACCAAGAGACGTAGTAGTCCAATTTACAATGAAGAGAATTAAAGAACAAATCTACAAGAAATGTTTTACAGATACTTTTGAAATGGATGGGAAAAAAATAATTGTGATGAAAGAGCTTCCTAGAGCCAAACTCCAAGACAGAAAAAAAATTAAGCGCCTGATTGACAAACTGAAGGAGAAAAAAATGAGATTTCGTTGGGAAATACCACAAGGATTAAGTTTTAACTACGAAAGTACCAGAGTGGTGATTAAGAGTTCAGGAGAAATGCATGCATTTATTGCAGAAAAAAAGGAAGAGTTTGGAGATATTTAATGTTATATTATGATGGATTACAAATTACTTTCATGGAATGTAAATGGACTTAATTCACCCCAGAAACGTAGAATGGTAGGACATTGGCTGGAAAAACAAAAATGTAACATGATTTGTATACAAGAGGCATATCTTAAGAAGCAAGACCAGAAATATATAATTAGGAAAAAACTGGGGGAAGAATTTTTTTCATTGGCAGGTAATAAAAAAAATGGTGTTGTAACATATGTGAAAAAAGAACTGGAACCTAAAGAAATATTTAAAGATAAAGAAGGAAGATATTTGGCTATTGAAATTTCTGTACAAGGAAGGAAAACCTTAATTGTAAACATTTATGCACCTAATGGAGCGAAAGAAATTTTTTTTAAAGACTTACAGGCTGAACTTGACAACGTAAACTATGACCAAACTATCATGGCAGGGAACTTTAATGGAACTGTTAATAATAAGATGGATAGACGATCAAAGAGTAAGGATGAAGCATTGGGAAAACTACCTAAGATCTTTTTCAAATTGATAAAACAAGAACGGTTAGAAGATGTTTGGAGGAAAGTAAATCCACAAGGAAAAGACTTTACTTTTTATTCTAATAGGCATGACTCACATTCAAGAATTGACATGATTTGGATGACAACTAACCTAGCGTTGATGACAAAAAGAATAGAAATTCTTCCTAAAATAATTTCAGATCATAATCCCAGCATATGGACCTCTGGACATTCAAGAAGACAGGGGAGATGGAGACTCAATGAGGACTTGCTGGACAATCAAGAGATAATAAAAAAGCTGCAAGAAGAGACCAATTTATACTTTCAAGCAAATATGCAAAAGGGGACTAAACTTCAAATTGTATGGGATGCATACAAAGCAGTGATGAGAGGACTACTGATATCGTTAAATAACAAGGAAAATAAAAAGAAAAGAGAACAATATGATAATATTATGCAAACCATTAAAATAAAGGAAAATGAACTGAAGAAAAGACCAGGGAAAAAGAAACTTCAAAGGGAGATCTGGATGTTACAAGACCAAATAAAAGTTATTTTGAACCAAGAGACTTACTGGAACTTTAAAAAACTTCAACAAAAGTAATTTGAAGGCGCAAATAAACCTGGAAAATATTTGGCATGGCAGTTAAAGAAAAGACGTGAAAATAAATTTATCACAAAAGTGATACGAGATAATACAGAGATAATAGACAACAAAGGAATAATGAGAGAATTTTTTAAATACTATGCAAAACTTTTTCAGAAAGAGAAAACAGACCGAAGAGGGATCAAAGAATATTTACAAACATTAAAGCTTCCAAAATCAACAGAAAAAATTAAAGAACTGTTGAATAATCCTATATCAATACAAGAAATTAAAAAGGCAATAGAAGAATCAAAATTAGGTAAAGCTCCGGGTCCGGATTGATTTACGGTGAAGTTTTATAAATCATTGCAAGAGCCGATCTCACCAGTACTGTTATTATTAATGAACGATATTGGAGTTACAGGTGAGGTCCCAGAAACCTGGAAAGAAGCAACTATTTCGCTTATCCCAAAAGAAGGTCAGGACTTAACAAATGTAAAGAACTATAGACCAATCTCTCTGCTAAATAATGACTACAAAATTTTTGCTAAGATTATAGCAGAAAGGTTAAAAGAACACCTTATGGAGACTATACAAATAGAACAAGCAGGGTTCTTATCTAACCGTCAAATAAGGGACAACCTAAGAGTAGTGGTCGATGCGATACAATACTATGACAAACACCCAGAGAGGGAAGTGGGCTTTTTTTTCTTAGATGCGGAGAAGGCGTTTGACAATTTAAATTGGGATTTTATGTTTGAGGTACTTGAACAACTCCAGATTGGAGATTATATGTTAAACTTGATTAAGTCAATTTCTAAAGAACAGAAATCTTCTCTTATAATCAATACTAAAAAAACGGATTGTTTCAATATTGAAAAAGGAACAAGACAAGGATGCCCGCTCTCACCATTGTTATTCATTTGGATACTAGAAGTTTTACTGTTGAACTTAAAAGAAGACAAAGAAATTAAAGGCCTGACATCAAAAGGTTTTTCCTTTAAATATAGAGCCTTTGCCGATGACGTGATGTTTATAGTAGAGGAACCTATGACTACATTACTATATTTGTTGCAAAGAGTGAAAGAGTTTGGTGATTTGGCTGGTTTTTATATAAATAAGAACAAACCTAAAGTGATGTGTAAAAATATGTCAAATAAAAAACAGGTTGAACTACAGGAACTTATAAAATGTGAGGTGGTAAAAAAGACAAAATATTTAGGTGTTGAATTAACAATGAAAAATATTGATCTCTATAAAAATAACTACGAAAAGCTATGGCTGCAAATTATGCAAGATATTAAAAAATGGAATGTATTAAATTTGTCATTGTTGGGGAGGATTGCTACGGTTAAAATGAATGTATTACCACGATTAATGTTTTTATTTCAGACTATTCCGATTGTGAAAGATGTAAAAGCATTTAAGTATTGGCAGAAAGAACTTTCCAAGTTTGTATGGGGAGGGAAAAAGCCAAGGATTAAGATGAAAATAATGTGTGATGCCAAAGAGAGAGGGGGCTTTCAGTTGCCAAACTTAAGGTTATATCATGATGCGGTATGTTTGACCTGGATAGGGACATGGGCTACGCTACAAGACAGAAAACTATTAGCCCTAGAGGGTCATGATTGCAGGTTTGGTTGGCATGCTTATCTATACTATGGCAAAGCAAAAATGGACAATATGTTTAAACACCATTATCTGAGACGAACATTAATGGATACATGGACAAGATATAAGAACTTTTTCTTAGAAGAAATACCTATGTGGATAGTACCAGCAGAAGTGTTAAACCCATCATCGTATTTTAAAGGACAGGACTGGCTGAAATATAAAGACTTATTAATAAGACAAGGTAAAGAATTTGTACTGAAAGAACATTTGATAGACTTTGATTATGGTTGGTTGAGGTACAGACAACTGTATGATCTCTATAAGAATGATAAAAAAAATACAGGTTGCTTACCTGTAATTGGAGATCTTCGAGTGGTCATCTGTGCATTCACACCTCTGGGATTAAGTGCGCCTGCACCGATCCCGATCGGTAATCTTCAAAGCCTAACGGATTTTCGCGCCAGCTCCCCGGTCACGTGCATGTCCCACTGCGCATGACCCGGGGAGGGGCACGAGGATCCCACCAGTTCCTTCTGACCGCTGCTAACAGCCCCCAAGAAAAAATGAGGGAGACCGAAAGCAGAGGGGAAGGAGGGCAGGTGTGTGAATGCACAGATGACCACTCGAAGATCTCCAATTACAGGTAAGCAACCTGTATATCTTCTTCGTGGTCTCTGTGCATCACACCTCTGGGAGAATAGCGAGCAATAAACACACCACATACCTGGGGGTGGGTGCTGGAGGTCTC
This sequence comes from Lepidodactylus listeri, assembly GCA_029233225.1. NCBI lineage: Eukaryota > Metazoa > Chordata > Lepidosauria > Squamata > Gekkonidae > Lepidodactylus > Lepidodactylus listeri. Next base: position 95,738,765 of record JARCFY010000012.1, read on the forward strand.
ACATCTGAGCTGCTTGTAGAACTGCACGGCCCACCATGGTATGCTGATGGACACGGACATCTAGGGCGTAGTGCTTCACAAACGTGTGAGGAGATGCCCACGTTGCAGCATTGCAGATGTCTCCCAGGGGGATGCCCTTGAGGAATGCCGGAGGGATGCCGGCAATGGCCTCTTAGCCAGGAGGTAGGCAAGCTTTATCGTCTCTACTATCCACTTCGAGAGTCTCTGAGACGATAGTTTCTGTCCCTGTCTGGGCAAGGCATACGTGACGAAGAGAGCCGGAGACTTGCGAAACAACTTTGTCCGATGCAAGTAAAAGGAAAGAGCTCTCTTGACGTCCAGAGAGTGCAAGCTGCGTTGTGATGGGTCCTGAGGATCAGGAAAAAACACAGGCAGCGTGATGTCCGCTCCCACATGGAAGTCCGAGACAATCTTGGGTAGGAAGATGATATCCGGAGCCAGGGTAACTGCTCCATGATGAAAAGTGAGATACGGGGGGTCGCAACGAAGCGCTGAAAGCTCACTCACACGCCGAGCAGACGTGATAGCCACCAGAAACGCTACCTTCCACGAGAGAAGCTGGAGGCTGCAGGAGGCCATGGGCTCAAACGGTTTGCCCATTAACTTGGCCAGAACTAATGGTAGGTCCCATGCTGGGACCGGTGTCCGTACTGGTGGATAGAGGCGACGCATTCCCTTAAGGAATTGTTTCATAGTCGGGTGAGAGAATACTGAGTATCCCCCAATCTCCGGATGGTTGACGGAGATAGCCGATAAGTAAACTCTTATAGAAGAGTGGCACAGTCCTCTATCCGAACAGGATAACAAAAAACCAAAAATATCATTAAGGGTGGCAGGAACAGTAGGCCGCCCTATTCAAGTTAGAAAAACCATAAACTTATTCCACTTCGCCGCGTAGGAGCGGCGTGTGGACAGCTTGCGTGAGTTCAAGAGAACCTGTGCAATGTGTGAGTCTATATCTGAGGTTGAAGCATCCATGCTGTTAGCTTCAACTTGGGAACATCGTGGTGAAGTATCTGACCTCCGTGCATCCAAAGAAGGTCTGGGAGCATCGGGAGGTGAAGGTAGATCCCTAGGGAGAGATGAAGGAGCGTGGGAAACCACAGTTGTCTCGGCCACCACGGTGTGATGAGAATCGCTCGTGGTCGCTCTGACATCAGTTTGTGGACTACCCTCGGTATCAGAGGGATCAGGGGGAAGAGGTACAGATGTCTCCCCGTCCACTGAAGCAGGAGGCCGTCCCCGAGGGACGCTGGATCTGCGCCGGCTCTGGAGCAAAAGAGATGACATTTCTTGTTCTCCCGAGAGGCGAATACGTCCACTGAGGGATGACCCCACCGATCGAAGATCGGGGTCAGGTAGAAAGGGTTCAGTTCCCAGTCGTGTAGGGATGCTCCTCCTCTGCTCAGGAAGTCTGCTTGGGTGTTGAGCAGTCCTGGAAGGTGATTCGCTACTAGGTGAATGCCGATGGCTTGGCACTCGTCCCAAAGCTCGATAGCTAAGCGGCAGAGTCCACGGGAGACCGTTCCACCCTGCCGGTTGATGTAGTACATGGTGGTTGTATTGTCCGTGAGGACAGCCACCGTCCTTCCCGACAGGGAGTTGCAAAATGACCGCACTGCATAGAGAACTGCCAGGAGTTCTAGAAAATTGATGTGGTTGTGGGCCACAGACGGGTCCCACTTGCCGCCCACACCGACACCATCCAGGTGAGCTCCCCAGCCCCATAGGGAGGCATCCGTGGTAATGGTTGCTGAGGGGGGCGGGAGTCGAAAGGGTGCACCAGATTGAAGATTCTGGGGTGCCAGCCACCACATCATGGTTTCCAGAACTTGCTCTGAGAATCGGAAGAGCTTGGAGAGAGAGTGGATGCTGGGACGAAAGCGTCTCAGGAACCAGAGCTGTAGTGGTCTCATCCGTAGCTTGGCGATCGGAATCACCGCTGTGGTTGAGGCCATTAGGCCTAGTAGGCGAAGTATTTGCTTGGCCGTAGCCTCCTTGTCCTGTTGGATCGAATGGAGGAGAGAGGTTATGTCTGTTGCCCTGTTGGGGGGCAGAAAGGCCCTGCATTGCAGGGAATCCAGAATGGCTCCGATGAATTGTACTCGTCTGGATGGTATGAGCATGGACTTTTTGAGATTGATCGTTAGACCTAGAGAGTCTAGGGCGCTGAGGGTTATCCGGATGTGATCTTGTAAAATTGTCGCGGAGGGGCCGACCAGTAACCAGTCGTCCAGATACGGGTAAAGCTGAACACCTTGAAGCCGTAGGTGGGCAGCCACCACTGCCATAAGTTTCGTGACACGAGGGGCCGTAGAGAGGCCAAAGGGGAGAGCCTTGTATTGGAAGTGACGCGGACCGACCGCGAAACGCAAAAACGGTCTGTGAGCTGGATGGATTGTCACATGGAAGTACGCATCCTTTAAGTCCAGCGTCACCATCCATATGTTGGCTTCTAGCAGTGGCAGGATGGTCTGGAGGGTGGTCATGCGGAACTTCTTGTATGTGATGAACGCATTGAGGTTCCTCAGGTCTAAAATGGGACGGAGTCCGCCATCCTTCTTTGGTACCGTGAAGTAGCGGGAGTAAAACCCCTGCTGGAGATGGTGTATGGGTGTCCTTGGATAGAAGGGCTTCGATCTCTGATGACAGGGTGTCTGAGGGAGGGGTGGCTACAAAGTAGGGTTCCTGTGGTGTCTGGAAGAACTCTATCCGGTAACCTTCCGCTACTACGGATAGGGCCCACTTGTCTGTGGTTATAACTTGCCATGCAGGTAGGAAGGGTGCCAGACGGGTGGGAGGATCGGGGTGCGTGTGGGAGTCAAAGACCCTGTTTATTGGGTCTAGGGGGTTTTGCCTTGGAGGCAGAAGCTGTTGGGAAGCGCGGTTTGTGGCTGTAAGGCTTCTGCTGATAAGCAGAGTGTGCCGGTCTTTGCCACTGTGGTTCGTTGGGAGATCTTTGTGGTTGCTTCTTTGACCAGGATCTCTGCCAACTTTTTTGTTTCTGTTGCCTTGGCTGAGAGACACCTAAGTTACGTGATGTCTTCATACTTTTGTCTAGATCATGAAGGACTGTGTCTGTGGTAGAGCTGAACAGCCCTTCACCCTCGAAGGGGAGATCTTCGACTAGCGATTTGTGTCCTGAGGAAGCGCCGTCGACCTCAGCCAAGCATGTCTCCGGAGGGCAACTGCCGAAGTAAGTGTCTTCGAAGTTACATCAGCAACATGTTTGGAGGCATTCAACTGGTGTTTAGCCAAGACCATGCCCTCCTTTTGAATCTTCCTGGCCAGACGCTGTTTGTCTTCAGGAAGGTGTGCCAGGAGCGGTGTCATCTGCTCCCATAGGGAGTATTGATATCGGCTCATGCAAGCCGTGTAGTTTGCAGTTTTGATACCTAATGCTCCTGCAGAATAAAATCGTCTTCCGAACGAATCGAGTTTCCGTCCTTCTTTATCGAGGGGGGAGGAATGGCCACTGCGGCCCCTAGCTGAAGGTGTCACTACGACTGAGTTGGGTTTGGGGTGGATGAACAAAAATTCTGCCCCCGGCTCTTGGAGACGATACATGTGATCCAACCTCTTGCTCGAGATTGGAGTCAATGAGGGGTGTCCCCAGGATTCTTTAGCGGTGTTAAGAAGCACCGAAATTAGTGGTAGAGCTACTGCTGTAGATGTGTCCATCTGCACTATGTCAAAGATGGCATCGGTAGCGGCTGGGGCTGGTTGGATGGTGGCTAGAGCCAGGGAATGGGCCATTCTTTTGACGAGTTCCCCGTAGGACTTTACGTCTTCGGAAGGGGAAATCGGGAGATTGTCAGCAACATCAGGGGATGGTGATGGATGAGTGGGGGATTCCTCTTCGGAATCGGATGAAGCGGAGGAATTCGGTACCGACAGGTGTTCGGAAGGTGACATAGGGTTCGACGGGTCCGGTTGATACGGAGGGAGGTCAACATCGGGTGGGGTCTGCGGTATCGGCATTGGTATCGGCATCGGTGCCGGTGATGGCTTCGGCATCAGAGACGGGAGAGGCCCCGGGGCCGGTGGATCTCGGCATCGTGAGACTCTCGACGACGTTGACTGTCGGTCCCATTCTGCTGGGTACCATTGCAGTGGCGGGGGATACGAGGAACCGTATAGGTATCGCCACTGACGGACGTCCCACGGCACCGAAGAAGGAGGAAGACGCCAGTCTCGTTCTCCTCTCGGTGGCAGTGACGGGTCGGTTCCGGCCTCTGGACTGCTCCGAGGGACCTGTGTCAGCTCGATGTCGGGGTCCGAGTCCGTCAATTGAATGGGTCGCGGCATCGGGGAGACTGAGCTGCCCCAGGGTCGCTCGCGCCCGGAAGGGTCAAGCTGCGGAGACCCGCGCTGGGTCAGGTCGGACACGCCCTGCGTCGACTGTGCACTCGATTTTTTGTGCTTGTGCTTGCCCTTTTCCTCCTTGCCCTCTCTGCGCTTCTTTGCAGGAGTTTGCGGCAGCGGGAGGGATCGTTTCGTTATCGACTTATCGGTACCGACGGTGCTCCTTGTCGGGGACGGTGCCGGGCCCGTCGGGGCCGATGGTGATGTCGTCGAGGCCTCGGCGGTCGACATTTTAGGCGATAACGCTGCTTCCAAAAGTGCCACTCTCAGTCTCGCCGCACGGTTCTTGCGGGTTTGTTTAGAGAAGGCAGCACAGCTCGAACAGGAGTCTACTCGATGCGACTCGCCCAGGCACAGGAGGCAAAGAGCGTGCTTATCTGGAGGCGCTATTTTACTGCCACAGTCCCGACAGCGCTTAAAGAAGCCCCACCGCTGGGCCATAGGCCGAGCGGGGAGAAGAACGAGGAAAATCCGAGAGCGAGTCCAGTAAACAGTCCGAGGTCAAAAAGGGGAAGAAAAACAGTCCGAAAAGGCTTTTTCCAATAGGAAAACGAAAGTACTACCGACCGGAGCGAGAGAGGGGTCCTCATGACGCGGCAATCAGAAGAGAACTGGCGGGATCCTCGTGCCCCTCCCCGGGTCATGCGCAGTGGGACATGCACGTGACCGGGGAGCTGGCGCGAAAATCCGTTAGGCTTTGAAGATTACCGATCGGGATCGGCGCAGGCGCACTTAATCCCAGAGGTGTGATGCACAGAGACCACAAAGAAGATCTGGTTTCAGAGAAAAAAATAACGAAATTGAGCAAATTTGGGAAGAAGGAGGGGAAAAAATGATTTCCAAAATGTATAAAATTTTGCTAAAATGGTTTAATGCAGATGAAATGGTTAAAGAACAAATGGTAAAATGGGCGATAAATTTTAACAAAGATATTGAAATGTCATCTTGGGAATTTCTATGGAAAAATGCCATGAGTATTTCTACGTGTTATAACTTAAAATTGTTTTAAAATGTTGTATAGATGGTATATGATGCCAAAAAAAATTGCAAATATTAATCAAAATATGTCAAACAAATGTTGGAAATGTAAAAAAAAAGAAGGTTCTTTTTACCATATGTGGTGGGCTTGTGATAAAGCAAAGTCCTACTGGTCTATGATACATACAGAAATGGAAATTTTTTTGAAATGTACATTTAAGAAATTGCCGGAATTGTTATTGCTTGGACTTAAATTAGAAGAGATAAATGTTTTAAAAAGGACACTAATATGGTATATGATTACAACAGCAAGAATGGTCTATGTGCAGAACTGGAAAGGTGAAAAAATACCGGAGGTGTGGGAGTGGTTGAAAAAATTGTTGTACATGGCTGAAATGGACAAATGGACGAGAAAATTGAATAATCTGTACTCAGAGACTTTCTTAGAAGATTGGAAAGATTTGAAAGAATATGTTGAACAATATTGGGATATGAAAAATTACATTTATACTTGGACATAATATTAAAAAGAGATATTTGAATGTACAAATGGCAGTTAGAAAATAAGGATATTTTTAGAATTGTATAAGAAAATAAGAATTTATATGATGGATAGTTTTATAAGGTTGTATACGTCGTTACCAGGAGAGTAAAAAATATATATATGCATATAAAGAATGGTTAAAGTTGAAAATGTTAAATGCTTCAGATGTGGTGGGAAACCACCATTATAAGATGATAACAAGATTATACAATAGAACAAAAAATGGATATAATATTGAAAAAGGGTTTGTATAAGAAAAATATGTAAGAGTGTTAGAAAATAATAAAATTTATTACAAAAAAAAAAAAAGATTCTTGAGCAGCCGCAGGGTCGAGCTGATATCCCTGTCAAGTTGTTGAGGGGAGGGTGCCACCAGGAGACAATTGTCAATATAAGGGAAGATAGAGACACCCTATGCTCGCAGAGCAGCTGCTCCCACTGCCATGCATTTTGTGAATACCCTTGGGGCTGTCAAGAGCCCAAACGAAGGACTCTGTATTGGTAATGGAGAGGATCAATAGCAAAATGAAGGAATCAGTGATGTTGTAGCCTGATGGTGACATGGAAGTATGCATCTTTGAGATCTATAGATGCCAGCAATGCCTTCAGTGGAATCAGTGGAAGCATCAACTGCAGGGTCACCATACAAACGTTCATTTTCTTGCTGTATTTGTTGAGTCCCCTCAGGTCCATGATGGGATGTTTGCCCCCATCTTGCTTCAGAACTATAACGTATCTGGAGATGCATACTCCTGATGGTGGAGAATGTCAGGGATCTGTTCAACTGTGCCCTTGGCAAGGAGGGCATTTACTTCCTCCAGAAGAAGTTGGGACAGAGGCGTTGTCCCAAAGTGGGGAGGCTGGGGTAGTGAAGCAAACTCTATGGCGTACCCCACCCTGATGATGGTGAGGACCCAGGTGTCTGATGTTATAGACTCCCAGTTGGTGAGATAGGGATGCAACCTGGTTCCAAATGATGGGGTGATAGTGGGTGGAGTGGCTCCTGCATGGTGGGTGAAGAAGTCAAAGTGATTGCTTGAAGTTTGGGGTAGGCTGCTTAGAAGAAGGTGTCTTGGCCTTAGGTTGGTAGGGCGTCTAAGAAGGCAGGGAACTCTTCTTCCAAGGTTCAGCTGACTGGGGGGAGCATTAATGCCTATTATAGGGAGGCTTCCAGTTCTTGGATTTTTAGTCCCGATCACCGTCGAAAAGCAGATCTTCTATATATCAGGCTATAAAGTTTTAGAGCAAGCCAGGCACAAATAAGTACAGCCATGGAGGTGAACAACATTCTGGAGAGGCAGGAGACAGTGTGATGGACACTACTTATCTGTTGTTAAGACACCCTGCAAATCTCCTGGGCCAGTGGTGTGACTGTGTCCTGATGTTCTGGTGGCAGGTGGGGAATGAGAGAAGCCAGTTGGGTCACTAGATGGACATTATATGCAGAGAAGTAGAACAAGGAGGAATGTAGTTTCGATGCCATTGAGGTTAGGGAGTAGAATATCAATTTTTCCACCTCCCCGATCAGGAGGCATCAGATGGTGATTTTGTTTTGACTTTGTGGACGAATGCACTATGACAGAGTTAAGTTGTGGATTGGAAAGAAAGAACTTGGCCTCTGTTGACTGAACTTTGTACATTGCCTTGTACCATTTAAGTAAAGCTTTTGACAGGGTTCCCCATGATGTTCTGATGGGTAAACTAGAGGACTGTGGACAGAACTCTAGGATAGTTTGGTGGATAGGAAACTGGTTGGAGAACCACACTCAAAGAGTAGTTGTCAATGGCATTTCATCTGACTGGAGGGAAGTGTCCAGTGGGGTGCCACAAGGCTCAGTTCTAGGCCTGGTACTTTTCAACATTTTTATAAATGATCTGGATGAGGGTGTGGAGAGGCTACTCATTAAATTTGCAGATAACACCAAATTGGGAGGAGAAGCAAACACACCAGAAGATAAAGGCAGAATTCAACAAGATCTGAACACACTGAAGATAAAGGTAGAATTCAACAAGATCTGAACACACTGGAAAAGTGGGCGGATGTGAACAAGATGCAATTGAACAAGGATAAGTGCTGAGTTCTACATCTGGGTAACAAAAATGAGGAACACATATACTGGATGGGGGACACACTTATGGGTATGTGAACAAGATCTTGGGGTTCAGGTGGACTAAGTTAAATATGAGCAACCAGTGTGATGCAGTGACAAAAAAGGCTAATGTGATCTTGGGGTGTATGAATAGAGGCATAACATCCAAATCACACGATGTCATAGATCTGCTGCAACTGCATTGGTCAGGCCACACCTGGAGTATTGTGTGCAGTTCTGGAGGCCTCACTTCAAAAAGGATGTGGACAATGCAGCGGGTGCAGAGGAGAGGAACAAGGATGATCAGGGGCTTAGAGACCAAGCCCTACAAGGAAAGGCTGAGGGGCTTGGGAATGTTCAGTCTGGAGTAGAGGAGGTTGAGGGGGAACATGATTGCTCTTTAAATAGTTGAAGGACTGTCCCTTAGAAGAGAGCAGGGGGCTGTTCCTGTTGGCAGCAGAGGATAGGACTTGAAATAATGTGTTTAAATTAAGGGCGGGAAGGTACCAGCTGTATATTAGGGGGGGGGGGGGGAATTGATCATAAGAGTTGTTCAACAATGGAATCAACTACCTAGGAAGGTGGTGAGCTCCTCCTCACTGGCAGTCTTTAGGCAACAGCTAGACAAACATTGATCAGGGATGCTCTAGGCTGATCCTGCTTTGAACAGGGGTTGGACTAGATGGCCTGTATGGTCCCCTTCCAACTCTGAGAGTCTATGCTTCTATAAGACCAGTAGAGCTGAAGTGGGTTTCTCCCTGGCCTCCTTCAGCTCTTTGATGTGAATGGGCAACATAGGCGAGACAGCCGCTAGTGGAATGTCAGCTTGCAAAAAGTCATGGACAAGATCAGTTGCCTTGGGGGTGTCAGAAGTTATTTGAATCTTCAAGGCAACTGCCATTCTCTGAAGGAGTTCCAAGAAAGCTTTCGAACCCTCCGATGGTGAGAGAGTGCTCAGGCATTGGACATCTGGTTCCAGTGGAGTGTGGAGAACATCTGTCAGAACCAATGTCTGATGGTTTTGAGGACTGCTGCATCCCTTCTTTAAAGGCCATGAGGCCAGGTGGAGGAGCTTGGTCAGTGAGCTGTTGATGGGTTGGAGCTGATGTCAGTGCCGAGGAAGAAGATGACAGTCCAGCTTCTGAGGGATCTGAAGGAACAGGAGCCAAGGCTTTGGACTGGTCTGGATACTGACGAGATGAATGTGTAGGTGAAGACTAACGATGTGGCAAAGGATGACAAGAGTTGTGAGGACCGGAACTGAGATGAGGACCGAGGGGTCCACCAACAAGAACTCTTGTTGACCACAATGGAACATAATATGGGCGATGAGAGTGGAAACGTGCATCATAGTGGTACCAAGCAGGTGAGACAGAAGAAGAGTATTGGTCCCAGGCAGCATATTGATTGATGAGGTGAGATCGGGACCATGACTGATAGTGGCCCGAACGGGATCCTGAATGATCTTGGGAATGACATCACAATTGACCAAGTCAGGGTCTGCACATTCGGTTGCAGCAGATAAGTCCGAACAAATCGATGGGGAACACAATAAGATGGCTATTGCCTGTTGCTCAAGAGTACTGACTCCAACATAGCTGGGGGATCATTAGTTAGTGCTGCAACTGTAGTTGGAAATGAAAAAGGTAGAAACTCTCCCAAAATTTTTAAAAGACAAATAGTAATACTCATAGGCTTATACTGAATATTTAAACACATACATCATTTCAAAAGAATGTTCAAAAGAATGTAATGCACGTCATACAGTGGACATAAACCACAGACTGATGATACTTAAAGTGGTACAATCCAAAATAGTCCACAAGTACAAGCCCTCCTAGGGACATTAACAGTCCATAGAGAAAATACTGTCCAGTATACCCTGACGGTAGCGTATGTTATCTGAAGACCGTTTCAAAGACAATCCTTCATCAAAGGGTATAGTGTGTCAAGGTAGGTGCCTGTGGATGAAATTACAAAAAACCAAAGGAACTACAACTCCTTGCAAAGAAAATTTTTAAATCATGCAGACACATTAAGAATTGATAGACTATACTTACAATGATCATGCACACGTCAAAATACTGTTACTTATTAAGTGGAGTCCATGGCCTCTTAGCAAATTCACAACTTAATGGTATCAAGTCTAGCAGGCCTGCTAGAACACATGCTACCATCAGGGTATATTGGTCAGTATTTTCTCTATGGACTGTTATTGCCCCTAGGAAGGCTTGTGCTTGTGGACTATTTTAGATTGTACCACTTTAAGTATCATCAGTCTGTGGTTTATGTCCACTATATGATGTGCATTACATTCTTTTGAACATTCTTTTGAAATGCTTATGTGTTTAAATATTCAATATAAACTTATGAGTATGACTATTTGTCTTAACAAATTTTTGGGAGAGTTTCTACCTTTTCATTTCTAGATTTACACTCTCCCTTCCCGGTTAGTTTTGTGCAACTGTAGTTGGAGGCTGGACATTGGGTGCTGAGGCTTGTTGAGCAGACAGAGTCGAAGTAGTCAGGCCATTAATGACTACCGGCGCTATCAGGGTCAACTCCGGGGCTGGTACCAGCTTTGAGTACTTGGAAGGCTTCGATTGCAGAGGCTTTGGAATCAAATTCAGTGCGTGCTTGACCAGTTTATCCTTCTTCGGCTTAGAGGATGCCAAAGCGACTGAGTCCCTGGATTGTTCTGAATCTCCCCTTGGTGGAGCAGGCAGCGATTGGCCTTGAGTGGCTTGAGTCATCTGGGGTCAAAGTGATGTCTCAAGAAGAGAAGTTCAAAGATGGGAAGCCCTATACTTACAGGCCTGTTTCGTAAATTTAGAACAGTGGGTGCAGGCATCCACCCAATGGCTCTCTCCCAAACAAAACAAACATAAGTCATGTCCATCTGTAGAGAGAAATTTGGCCTTACAGCCTTTACACTTCTTGAAGAAAATAGCTCCTTCCATATGCCACCCATACAGAGAGGAAAGGGGGGGGGGCAGGGAAGGGAAAGACAAAGATGGTTATACAACAACAACAACAATAATTATAATTATTTTCTAGAGGACAAAGACTAGAGAAAAAGTGAGAAAAGGGATTACTAATGAGAGAAAGGAGGAAGCTATCAACAACTAAGGAGATCAGGCGGTGAGGTGCAAATGGCAAGGTGGTTAGAAAGGAACTGAGTGGGTGGTGGCTTTCTCCTCAGCTCCAAGCATGGGCAGTTGATGCCTACTCCCAGAGCAGAGGAAAAAAGCCTGTCAGAAAGGCTGGATATGAGCTCTAGAAGCTTCTGAGGTTGAGACCAAAGCAAGCACACGACCCCAAGTGTGGGACTGCACAGAGACCACAAAAAATATCAGCATGAGCCGCTTTGAGTCCCCACTGGGGGGAAAGGTGGGACATTTGTTAAATAAATAAATAAATTCCAGGAAGCCCCATCCACCACATCTGCCTGCCATTCACAATGAGAAATCAATCCCAGTCTAAGAAAAAGAGGTAGGAGAGTGTCCTCATGCTTTCCTTAAGAACGAGAATTTATATTACGAAAACTTCCATTTCCTCTGGGGACAGCATTTATTGTCTTTATGGATGTAGCACAGTACCCATGACAGGCAGGCATCCCCTAAGGTCAAGAGTCCATCCTACAGAGGACTCCTCTGCCAAATGCGGCATGTGCAGAGGCCCCAACATTTTTGAGTACATGAGCAGATATGAAATTCTGACACAGTACGGGTGATACCTTCAGTCACACAGTGAAGATCCTTGTGCTGTGATGGCAGCTGCTGCCAAAGCAACATTTTTAAAAATCTGCACAACCAATTGAATCTCCAATGGCCAACCCCCTCCCCCTATTTCTAAAACACTTGGTGGGTGCCAGGAAAGGTGTTGACGGGCACCATGTTGGGGACCCCTGTTTCAGCATGCAACCAGTATCTATATACTAATTCCCAGAGGGTTTTTTTCTGTGTAGATACTTATATCCGCCAAAAGAGAGCTCACTCTCCCCCAACAGCTTTTCCTACATCGTCAGGGGCCTTCCTCAATCTGCAGAAAACCCCAAAAAAGTTTAAAAAAAAAAAAAAAACTTCAGGGACTGTTGAATTCCCCCCAATACCTTTTGAAATGGCCTTCACAGGGATCTAGCTCCAGGCGTCAACTGTGAGAGATCAGAATGTTCGGGGGAGGGTGGAGAGGGTTCTAACTGTTTCTGTCAGTAAAAGGCAGGGTTTTTAATGTCAGCAGTCTAGGGCTGCCAACTACCCCTCCTGGCCACCGGCAGTGGATCCAGATCCAGGCTAATAAACTCCTGGAGATTTGGGGTGGAGCCTGGGGAGAACAGGGACCTCAGTGAGGTATAATGCCATAAACTCCATCCTCCAAAGCATCCATTTTCTCCGTGGAAAGTTATCTCTGTAGTCTGGAGATAAAGCAGTAATTCCAGGGGATCCCCAGGTCCCACCTGGTGGCTGGCATCCCTCGGCAGCACCCTCTATGTGACTTGATACCACCTGATTTGCATGACTCAGGTAGGCCCAGCTGCTTGCTACTGTTCAGCAGCAGCCACCCGATGAAAGCCATTGTGATGTAACAGTTAGAGCTTCAGATTGGGATCTGTGAGACCCAGGTTCAGATCCCCATCTGGCGGTGGAAGCTGACTGGGAGATTTTGGACTAGTCACATACTTTCAGCCTAACCAACCTCACAGGGTTGTTGTGCAGATAACAAGGAGGAAATAATAATGTAAGCTGCTTTAGTCCCCACTGTGGAGAAAGACTAATTTTCCTAGGAAGAGGTTGGGGAGGCAGGTGGAGATGGAAAGCTGAAGACAGAAAAAGGTAGGTTGGCTGTTGGGTGGGAAGGAAATAGGGTTGCCAACTCCAGGTTGGGAAATTCCTGGACATTTGAGGGGTGGAGCCTGGGGAGGGTGGGATTTGAGGATGGACTACAGACCAGTATAATGCCATAGACTCCACCCTCCAAACCAGCTATTTCCTTCTCTTGAACTACCATTGCCAGTCTCCAGACAAGGGCTGGAGAGCACCCAGAATTACAACTGTTGTCCAGGTGACAGAGATCAGTTCCCCTGGATAAAATGTCTGCTTTGGAGGGTTGAGTCTATGGCATTATACCCTGCTGAAGCTGCTTGCCTCCCAAAGCCTCACTGTCCCAAGGCTCCACCCCCCAAATCTCCAGGAATTTCCCAACCTGGAGCTGGCAGCCCTGAGGTGAAACTGATCTCTGCAGCTGGGAGACCAATTGTGATTCCCAGAGCACTGCCACTGCTGCTGTGGGGGGAGAGGAAGCAGGCAAGACACTGGGAGAGTGATGGGGGCAGAAAGTGTGATGGAGTGGGGGGGGCAGAAAAACAAAGAGAATGATGACAGGTCAGAAAGAGAGAGGAAGTAACATACATGTAGGAGAGAGAGAGAGTAAGGAAGGGAGGCAGAAGGGAGAAAGAGTGAGAGAGAGGTAGGGGGAGAAGGGAGGAAGCAACGGTGTGAGGAATGGGATAACCATCCCACAAGTTTCTTGCGGGTCTCCTCTTGTGTGTACTAATGCTCAGATTTTTCACTCCACACATCTTGTTGAGGCGAAAGCCAACCCACGATGAAGCAGGTACAGCCACCCTACTTAGAACATGAGCTGTGATCCATTCTGACGGCATCTTACTCAGTGCTCTGTGAACCAACTGAAACATTCCATAAGCTACCTAGACCCTTTTTGTCTCAAAGCTCTGCCATGAAAGGATATCAACAAGGCCTCCAATGTCTTGGAATCTACATATCTAAGCTTATTCCAGCTCTGATCTGGAGAATGTGTTAAGTATGAACAGAACAAAGCAGTAATGAATTCCTGGGACTTGCCAAATACAGAACTTACTTCAGGCATGAAGGAAGAACCTGGCCTAAGGTCTCTATGAAAAATTCATTTCTCTGCATTAGAGACAAGAGCCTCCAGCTCTGACACCCATCCAGCAAAAGTAAAAAGTGGAAGCTTTCCTGGTTACATTAAATGGGGGAACAGCTTTATCAGGTTCGGCGGGCCCTTGGCAATGTATACCCAGGGCCCTCCTGGACTATATGGTTGCATTGTACAAATCAACTGGTGTGTATTTGCAGTCTCCCATTTTTTGAAAATTGTGCCATCTGCTTTTCTGTTACTACCATCAGCATTCTCCTCATCACATGCTATAAACAAGCACCACAACAGATGTGCCTTGATCTTTTACTCATGTTAGAAAGCTCAATAAAGTCATGCCTGTTTGCAGATGATAAAATAACACACACACATACACAGAAACTCCATAGGCCACAATAGTGTTATATTACAAGAACAAGAGAAGGGAGCCAAAAAATGCTGAACAAAAAAAACCAAATCACATTTCTCATCACATGGAACTCTCTCTCGTCTCACACACACACACACAATTCCTCCCCGCCCCCATTATGGACCAAAAGCAAGAGAAATCCACCTACTCGTCCTCGTTCTGTGAGGGTTGTTAGCATGATAATCAGCGATAACCTGTGATCCCAAACTGCCTGCCAGAAGTGTGCACAGGTGTGTGAAAGAGGACCTTGAGTGGCAATGTATTTGTTCACAAGGCCAGCAGGAGGAATTTCCATCTGTCATGGAGGGAAAAAACTGTGTGTAACATTGGCTCTTACTAGACAATACTGTGAAAAGTGGTTCACAAATGCAAGAGCAACAAAAATTAGATTATGAAGACCTTTTCAAGTAGTCCTCAAATATCAATCCAAAACACGACATCAAAATTAAAGCAATTCATATGCATGAAAGCGGCAATTCCATTTTAATTCTATTTCTGCATTAATCTGCATTAATCTAAATAAAAGTTAAGGGCTCACTTCACATGAAGCAGAGTGCTATGGAAACTACCTGGAACTGCACTGATGCTGTAGGCCACATTATATGGTGAATGGTCATGTGCAGTAATTATCATCTATATATATAAAAGAAAGTTCCCTCACCGTAAAATCAACGCCCAGGCCAAACCCCTAGAAACACGAAATTCGGGGAGCGCACTCCTACCATGACATAGATGTTCACTAAGAAGGGATTTTAAAAAATTCAACCCCTAAGGGGTTCAAAAGGGGTAAAATGTACTCCCCATTGCTTCCTGTGTGGCTGCCAGGCAGCTGCCTCCTTGCACCCCCCACTCTCTGATTGGTTGGCTGAGGAGCTCAGTGTTCTGAGGTAAAAAAAAAATAGTTACAGGAGACTGCAGAGTGCTAACAACAGTTGAAGAAATCAGGAATGGCCAACCACCTGTGAGGTGCAGCAATGTTGCTGGCCCAGCCTCCCCCACCTCCTACACCTGAGAGGCAACTGTCTGTCAGGTGCAGCAGCAGGTGCAGGGTGCTTACAGCCATCAGGGAGCCCACCCCAGCAGTAATGTCTTAATGATCCTGCCAGCCCAGCCTCCACAATGGCTTGCAATACCCCTCCCACTTCCCCCTCCTACACTGGACAGGCAGCTGCCTGTCAGGTGTAGGAGAGGGAGTGGGATGCTTACAGCCATCTGGGAAGCTTGCTCAGCAGGATTGCCTTAGCACTGCTGCTGGCCCAGCCTCCCCAATGCCTTTGAACAGGTGGGTGTTTGTCAGGTGTAAGACCAGGATATCTTAATCCATCAGGGAGTCTACCCCAGCAGGATCACCTCCCCAGTGGCTTTAGCCACACTCCGACCCACTATGGAAATATACCTCAAATCTGTAGAAAAGTGATTTCCTGTATTAAGTTATTTAACTTCTGGCAATGTGGGTTCTAGAAAATTGGTTCATATGAACTTGCTTAATATCTGATTGCTCAGATGTTGTTTTTAATATGTAGTTATGTCCCACGTCTTAAATGTAACATAAATGAGAAGCATTTTTGTAAAAAACAACAACAACCAGGGTATGCCCTGCAAACCCCCTTCCCCCCAAATAAGGGGAGTGCTTTCCTATCATGACATCAACCCCCACTATGAAGAGATTTCTAAGGTGGTAAAAAAGAGGCAAAATGTGTTTCCCCAATTGTTTACCACATGCCTGGCAGGCTGCTGCCTCCCCCCCCCCTCGATTGGTCAACTGTGTCGCTCAGAGTTCTGAAGCAAAACCTGCCTGCTTGCACCTCCCTCCCTCTGATTGCTCAGCTGTGGAGCTCAGTGTTCTGAGGTATAAACAGCCCACAAACTTCTCCTCAAAGTGGGGGCTCCGATGCTGCTGCTGTGGAAGCTCAACCCACCCAAACTCTGCAATGGCACCAGATTACAAGTGAAGGCCCTGCACAGGAACATCATCAAGGCCACACTGCTCAGCAGCAGTGCACAGGGAGAGTCAGTGTTCATACTATGCATACCACTTATACCATCAGAAAACCCCTTTAAGTTCAAGAGGCTGCAGTTCCCCCTCAAAGTCTGCTTTGCTACCACTATCAACAAGTCCCAAGGCCAGACACTGAAGGTGGCAGAAGTTGACTTAACAGACAACTGCTTTTCACATGGACAGTTCTATGTGGCCTGCTCCAGAGTGAGCTCACCAAGCAGCCTGGTGATCCCAGCACCTGAGGGCAGAACCAGCAATGTGGTCTACAGAGAGGTCCTTCAGTAGGGGGGGGGGGGAGTATGTATGTCTCACTTCATTTAGTACACTACAATCTTCTCCATTAGAATCCCTACAACAAATGTAACATTTCAAACTTCACATCATCAGTCTTATAACTGGATTTACAGAACTTAAATATGGTAGCAAAGCACAGGTATCAGGCTAGTACAGTTATAATTCTTTGTTCACCCCAAGAATTATTCAAGTATGGTAGCTGTTGTTTTGCCATCAAGTTGCAGCCAATTTATGGCAGCCCCATAGGGTTTTCAAGGCAAGAGACATTCAGAGGTGATTTGCTATTGCCTGCCTCTGTGTAGCGACCCTGGACTTCCTTGGTGGCCTCCCATCCAGATACCAACCAGGGCTGACCCAGATCAGCTTCTGAGATTTTTGTGAAATTGGGCTAAACCTCAAACATCCAGGTCAGAGTTACTACCAAAGCAACCCCAATGTTTTGCAATGGCATGAAAAGTAATACCATGACAAACACCAATCCACATAAGAAAATGCATTATTTATGGAAAAGGATCACTCTCAGGGAAAAAATTTCCAGTGATTAATATGATTATGTCATTCCAGATTAGGATTTTTTAATCCCCCCCCCCAAATAAAACAGATACACGGTCACAAGACTCTCAATTATTCAACAGTTTTTGATACAGATCAAAATTCAGGTGCCAATGCAGGCATTTACTTCTTGTAAGTGATTGGAATTCTTTTGTAAAGAGATCCCCATATGTGGTTTTGGAGGATTTTTCAAACTGAGTACATAATGTCTCTGTTTTGCATGGGGTACTTGTTACTCAACACTGCAGGCTGTATATCCTGCCCCCAGTCCTCATTTTTCCCACCCTGCACTAAGGGCTTGCTGCTCCTTTTTTGTTTTTGATCAAGACAACACCAAAGCTGTCCTTCCAGGCAGGGGTGGGCTTTTTTGGGGCCACGCCTCCTCAGTCTTGAGCCACACCCAACCACTCACATCCCCGCCCCTGCCATGGCCATGCTCAATCCCCACCAAGGCCAAGCAGACCCTGAAAAGCCAGGAAAGCAGCCCCATCACTCACCCATCTGCCTGCCAATTCACTATTGTTTTAAACCAGCTGATATGTATCTCACCGTTTAAATGCTACTACATACAACAACTGTGGCCAAAACAAAAATGCTTTGGCTGGTTCTAATCCCAGTTTTTTTTTTGGGGGGGGGGGAGGGATTTACAGTCAAATCAGGCACTTCAGTAGACAAGCTCATTCATTGACCAAGGTAAGAAAAGCCCCCTGCCGCAGGATCCTCCAAAAAGCCCCCTGCCACGCCTAGCTCAGTTGGCAAGGTAGGAGGCAGAGAGCCTTCAAAAGCATTAAGGTGTGGGTGCCGGTAGGAACGGGCATGTTAAGGTGACTTTAAGCTATGTACAGATCTTGCACAACTGGTGGGTGGGAAGGTGGGGTGGCTGCTCTCACAAGGTTCTTAGAAGGGTCTTAGTCGAGGGCCCAAAAGTAGCCTTGTGCATGTTGAATCATGAAGCCATAGGGCTCCCAGACTACTAAGACTCACAGATGCTTATGTCCCATTTCCCAGCACTTCTATAAGTTTTTCCTTTTTCACCTGCTTCTTCCATACCGTTGATTCGTTACTGTGTATATAGTAGCCTTGTGAGAAGGAGAACACAGAGCTGGTGTGATACAGGGCTGGGTTTTTTTGCCTTCCATAAAGATGGAAGAGGGGGAGTAGTCCACAGGATCTCTCTCTCTATCTCCCCCACCCCCTCTGTCCCCCCACCCCCTCTCCCCCAGCCCCCCAGATTTCCCAACACCCCTCCAACCAAAATTTTCTGACTATGCCCCTATTTCCCGGGACACAAACGAGGACTGGGCCACATTTGTGGATGCTCAATCACACTGTATACTATCCAAGATGAAAAGAAAGGGAAGAAAGCCTACCGGCAACTGTAGCTATAAATGACTATCAATTTTAAGTGACAACATAAACAGACATGGCAGTGAGCCAGCTTGGTGCAGTGGTTAAGAGTGGTGGACTCTAGTCTGGAGAACTGGGTGTGATTCCCCACACCTCCTCCACATGAAGCCTGCCGGGGTGACCTTGGGCCAGTCCCAGTTCTCTCAGAGCTCTTTCAGCCCCACTTACCTCACAAAGTGCCTGTTTGGGGGGGGGGGGAGGAAGGGAAGGCAATTGCGAGACGCTTTGAGACTCTTTAAGGTAGAGTATAAAAAAAACCAACCTACTCTTCAGTGTCAAACTCAAGCTTAATATTCAAATGTAAGGACAATTTGTTATTTCCAAATAATTTCAAGTTCACAAAAGTTATACATATCAGCAGTAAGGAAATTTCTGGCTTTTGCCCTCCTGCCCATCAAAACTGTTGTATGTACATGAGATTTGAGTTTTAATTCCATTACCAACTTCCTCTTTTAAACATGATATTATTTTGTTGTGTTACAAGATGACTGGATTACTTACATTCACATAATTTGCATTTATATAATCTTCATTTCCTTTTAATATTACTCGGGTAATATCATCTGGGGAAAGGGGAAAAAGAAAAGAAACAAAGAGCGGTAAAATTATATAACTTCACAGTTCTTTAAAAAAAAACCCACTGGATTAGGTAAAGGTTAAGGTTGTCCTTGCTCGAAAACCAGTTGAATACGACTCTAGGGATGAAGTGCTCATCTCCATTTCCAAAAGCTGAAGAGCCAGCGCTGTCCAAAGATGTTTCCATGGTCATGTGGCCGGCATGACTAGATGCTGAGGCGCACAGAATGCTGTTACCTTTCCACTGAATACCTTTCCACCTATTTATCTACTTGCTTTCGAACTGCTAGGTTGGCAGAAGCTGGGACCAGAGATGGGAGCTCACTCCATCGTGAGGTACTCAGGTCTCGAACTGCTGAACTGCTGGCCTTCCGGTCTATAGTTCAGCGTCTTAACTACTTGAGCCACTGCAGCCCCACCCACTGGATTATAAAGGCCTAAATCAAAGAGGTCAAGGTGGGAAATCAATCAGCTCTCCAGGATATGCACAATACACATTCATTTTGAAAAATGATGTAAATGAACCATTTGTTGGCTCACAAGGTGGGCCAAAATAAGTAGTATCAGAGTAGTCATTTTGTAATGTATAAAACAGTCCTTGGAAAGTAAAACGAAATTGCACAGAGATATATAATACTTACAAGGTAAAACATCTTTGTACCGATTTTTGTCCATGTTTTCAGGTAGTTTTGCATAGGTAACAGCTAGCCCTGGCTTCTTTCTATAAAGTTGCTGAATGAAAATAAAATATTTTATGAGATCTAATTTAGAAACATCACCCAAAAAAGGACCTAGTTCAGAACCATGCAAGCACTCTAGGCTGGTGGGGCCAGTGCCCAGACATGCTCACCCTGTGGAGCAACAGGGTGGCAAAAGGTGAGTTGCGGACATTTTAGGTCTGTCCTATAACCCTCATACCTTTTTATCCTGCCCTTCAGCCAAAAAGCTCAAAGTGATGTCCCTTGTGCCCTCCTCTTCCTGAAAGAGAATGACTGGCCCCAGAGGCCACTGCAGTGAGCTTCACTTGGAACTCTGGATCTACTCTGTTCTAGTCCAACACTCTTAATCACTACATGGACTTTTTAATGTTTCTATTTGCTTCCTTGTTGGCCATTTCCTTCAAGATTGGATTGTTCTCAGTGCCCACCCTGCTGTTTCTCCATGGCACCTCAAGGTCCACCTCATCATTAGGATGACACATGAAGCTGCCTTATACTGAATCAGACTACCGGTTCATCCAGGTCAGTATTGTCTACTCTGATTGGCAGAGACTCTCCAGGAAGGCTCTTTCCCACCACCCACCACCCTGACACTTTCAACTGGTGATGCTGGAGACTGAGCCCAGGGCAGTCTACCACTGAGCCACAGCCCCTCCCCAAAGAGTCATTAGGCTGGCCGGCCAGCCCCCTCATGGTGCCTAAACTTAACTCTCCCTGACTGCTCCTCCTCCCCAGCTAGGCTCTTGCCTCCCTCTGTGCTTTCTTCCCGATGGAGAAGGGGGGGACGAGAAACACGGCCAAGGGAAGGAGAACTGGCAGTGGTAGAAGCTTCAGTAACTCCCCCTCCTGCTCAATTTTTCTTGCAGCAGATCCTTCCCTTACAAAATGTCCACTAAATTTCCCTCACGAAATATCTCATCTCCTCTCTTCCTTCAGTCAGCCCAGCCCACTCTTGTCCTCTCACTCAAACACGCCCACCCTTCTGAGGGTCTCACATGGGACATGGGCACACTGGGCTCACAGGCACTAACATGGGTTCAATGCTGGCAATGTGGAAAAGGGCAACTAAAAAATCTAATTAGGGAGCTTTTAAAGCTGAGCACACAGAAAGGAAGAACTGGAGGAGACCAAAGGGGTTTATGTACGTCCCTCCTGGGCTGGAGCTATCCATGCCCTTTCCTGGCATCATCAGTGAAGCACGGAAATATTATTGTTTCAGCCTCTAGAACAAATGACTTTCATTTGGAACAACATTCCACAGTGGAAACACATAAACCACCCAAATAATAAATGTTTCATTCCCCTCCTCTGTTTCCCACCACCTTGAGAATTGCCCCCCCCCCAAGCAAATGGGTCAAAGTCTGAGTTGTTGCTACTGTAGCTCCTGCCTCCTCCTTAGCATCCACACAGCCCGTGGGCCAGGAAGAGGCCTGCTCCCCAGCACTGCTGGGCACCTGTGGGTCTCCCTCCCCCTCCTGTCAGACTGAGCCTTCCCTTGGCCTCCAGACAGAATGTTCTCTTCAAGTGAGCATTCTCAATGATCTCTCAATCCCTTCTCACACTGCCTTTGTGTCCTCTCACTTCCATGGCAACTGGAGCCCACCTACCTCTTTGAGCCGACCTCCTCTTTGACCTCTCCCCCCAGTAGGATTCCATACAACACTACTTTAAAATGATATGTCTATGACAGAATTCTTCTGAATTAAAAATGACCCTTAAGCTATTAGTCTGTGCACGTCTACTATGTCTTAGCCAG
Source organism: Lepidodactylus listeri (assembly GCA_029233225.1). Taxonomy (NCBI): domain Eukaryota; kingdom Metazoa; phylum Chordata; class Lepidosauria; order Squamata; family Gekkonidae; genus Lepidodactylus; species Lepidodactylus listeri. The sequence continues at coordinate 95,760,391 of JARCFY010000012.1, forward strand.
GGCCCAGGCAGAGTTGAGCAGCAGAGCATCTGTTTTGCATGCAGAATGGCCCAGGTTCAGTCTGTGAGGCTTCTGTATTGACAGCAAAAGATCAGACCTTTGTTGATGAAGCAAAGTTCTTTACTATTCTTAATACTGCTTAACAGGTTCTCGGATGTTTCTTAGAGATGCCACATAGAAAACAGTCAGAGTTAATATACCCTCCCAGTCGTTTGAACCCCAACATTAGACCAATCAGATTTAGAATGAAAAACGCGGGAGCAGGGAGCAGGCCGTTTGGATTCCCACAGGGAGGTGAGAAAGTTGTAAAAATTCCCTTCTTGATCTGGGTGACCCAGATGTGTGAAACATATACATAACAAACGGCTTGGGTGACAATAACAGAACTTCAAGGTTTTCACAATAAGATAAGACATTCACCGGCCCGGAAAAAAGGAGGAGGGATGCATGGGAGGAAAGGCCATTTGTTCTTGGTGACGTGCAGGAATGCAGGGTCGCCATTCTCCCGCCTAAAACGCTAACATTGTCCAGTCCTCTTAACAGCAATATACTTCAAGGTGACAAGGAAGGGAGGGGGGAGTAGACAGAGGAGGAGACATAGCTGCAATTCATTTGGTCAGTGGAAACGAAAGCATGTTACAATGAAGCCTTTGTCAGGGCACCTGACACCCTGCCATCTCCAAAACACATTCTACCCTGACTTATCAGGAAAACGTTTATGAAAAGTGTTAACTAATCTAGGAGCATGTACTTTTTCAGCGAAGACCCATTCATTTAGTTCAGGGCCAAAATCTACCCACTTAACCAGATACAGTAAGCGGCCCCTACGCATCTTAGAATCTAGAATTTCAGAGATTTCAAAGTGAGGATCCCCCTCCTTCATCAGCGGAGGAGGAGTCGGAGGGACTGGGTGCCATGCATTCGGCCCAGGATCCTTCCTCAGCAAGCTGAAATGAAAGACAGGATGCACAGAGCTCAGTGATTTAGGCAATTCAAGTTCAAAAGACACATCAGAGATTTTTCTTAGCACTTTATAAGGGCCTACATATTTCCAGCCCAATTTCCTGCTGGGTTGGAGTCCATGAATGTTTTTTGTGGAGAGGTAGACAGAATCTCCAGGCTGAAGGTCCCAGCCTTCAGCGCGCCCCCTATCAGCGTACTTTTTGTAGTCAGCTTTATCCAGGCCAGGAGTCCTGCAATTTAGTCCACCACTGTGTAAAGTAAGAGAGGGGGGGCTCCGATGAATCCGTCACTGTGGGCAAGGGTTTTCCCTCGAATCCCCCCACTGCCATAAAAGGTGAGACACCAGTAGAGGAATGCACTGCATTGTTATAACTATACTCTGCAAAAGGCAACAAATCCACCCAATTGTCCTGGTGGTAGTTAGTGTAACATCTTAGGAATTGCTCCAATATTTGATTAACTCGTTCGGACTGTCCATCGGTTTCTGGATGATAACCCGAGCTCAAAGCGGGTTCAATGTCCATCACCTGTAAAAGCTCCCGCCAGAAGTTGGCAACGAACTGGCTCCCTCTGTCGGAAATTATGCGCTTAGGAAATGCGTGTAGTTTTATCACGTGGTTAAAAAAGGTTTTGGCCAGACCCTTGGCCGTTGGAAGTTGCTTAAAAGGGACAAAATGAGCTTGCTTGGAAAACATGTCCACCACCACCCAAATGACTGTTTTCCCCTTGGAGGGTGGCAGGTTGGTAATGAAATCCATAGACACGGCTTCCCATGGCCTGGAGGGGGTAGGCAAAGGGTGCAGTAGTCCCGGGGTTCCCCCCCCCCCTCCGCTTGCACATTAAGCACACCTGACAAGCAGTCACAAAGTCTGAGACATCCTTACGCATGCGAGGCCACCAAAATTGACATTGCACCAGGTTTAAAGTCTTAAGAAATCCAAAATGCCCAGACAACTTGGAAGAGTGGCAAGCTATTAATATGTCCCTGCGAAGTGGTTGGGGCACTACTAACTTGATCCCATGATACCAACAATTATCTTGGTGCAAAGAGCATTCCTCTATCCCTGTCAATTCTTCCACTTCCTCTTTAGAATATTCCCCTGCACATTTCTCAGCCCATGGGGGGGGGTGATCTTGCTTTGACTCCGGGTAGTGACGGCCCCCCCAATTGCTGGGGTGAGAACATCGAATCAAACACCTCCTCCCTCAAGGATTCTTGTTGGGGCAATCTGGATAGAGCATCTGCTAAGGAATTTGCCTTCCCGGGGAAATGTTTTAACACAAAGTTAAATTTTGAGAAGAAGTCAGCCCACCTGAGCTGTTTGGCGTTAAGGGACCTTTGCATTCACAACGCCTCTAGATTTTTGTGATCAGTCCAAATCTCAAACGGAGTTTGCGCCCCTTCCAGCCAGTGCCTCCAGGTGGTTAGGGCTAAGCGGATTGCGGCTGCTTCCTTGTCCCACACTGACCAATGAAATCTTTTGGAAATGTAAGCCAGTGGGTGTAGCCTATTATCGGGTCCCTTCTGAAGTATTGCCCCCCCCCATGGCTACATCTGAGGTGTCCACGTGGATTACGAATTCCTTGGTCTCATCAGGGTGGGCTAAGATAGGCTCTGAGGTGAACAGCTTTTTTAACTTTTCAAACGCTGATTGGTACACCTCGGTATCTTTTCTCCCGGCTTTCCTGCCTCGGGCCCCTTTCCCTTGGTTTTCAACAGCTCAGTGAGGGGTAGGATGACAGTGGCAAAGTCTTTGAGGAAAGTGCGATAGAAGTTGCAAAACCCGAGGAGGCTTTGTAATTGCTTACGTGTACGGGGAGCTTCCCATTGCACCACTGCCTCTACTTTGGCGGGGTCCATTTCTAGCCCCTTCTGTGAAATCCTATACCCCAGAAAATCCACCTCAGTTCGATTAAATTCGCATTTAGACAATTTTGCGTAGAGCTGGTTTTTCAACAACGTGGCCAGCACCTCCCTCACCTTATCAGTAGAATAAATCAAGATATCATCTAAATAACAGAGCACCCCATTGAACAAATGCTTGTGCAACACTTCATTTATCAAACTCATAAAAACTCCCGGAGCGCCACTCAAGCCGAATGGCATCACCAAGTATTCGAATTGTCCCAATGGTGTATTAAAAGCAGTCTTATATTCATCCCCCTCCCTAATGCACACCCGAAAATAAGTGTCCCGCAAGTCTAGTTTGGTGAATATTTTCCCTTTAGCTGCCTCAGCCAGCAAGTCTTTGATAAGCGGGAGGGGGTAAGCATTTGAAACAGAGACACCGTTTAGCCCACGATAGTCTGTACACAGTCTCAGACCCCCATCTTTCTTTTTCCGGAATAAAACAGGAGCTGCAAAAGGGGATTTGGCTGGGCGGATAAAACCGCGTTCCAGATTCTTGTCTAGGAACTTTCGTAGCTCCTCACGTTCTGCTGGGCTCATGGAGTACAATTTTCTTTTCGGTAGCTTTTCCCCTGGCAGCAATTCAATGGCGCGATTGGATAGGTGGTGTGGGGGTAATTCATCCGCCTCCGCTTCACTGAACACCTCAGACAAGTCTCTGTATTCCCGTGGGATCTGCGCCGGCACCAGGGTTAGCGCCGCTTCTCGCAGGGGAGTGGGGGGCCCGGGTCCCCATTCGGGATCCTATTTATGATGGCCGCACTTTTCGTCTATCCACGAGATTTTTCCCTCACTCCATTTCACATAGGGATCGTGGGAGCTCAACCACGGGCTTCCCAACACCATGGGGAACTGGGTGTTTGGGGTGATGACAAAAGCCCTCTTTTCCCAATGTTCCCCCGTCCCCACAATCAACAACTCAGTCTCTGCCACACATGCCTCCTTCATTTCAGAACCGTCCATTTGGGTGAACGTGAGTGGCTCCCCCAAAGGGGTCACTTTGGGGGCCACCCATCCACCACCAAGGGGCTTATCAAATCCCTAGCACACCCTGAGTCAATTAAGGCACGCACCCGTACATGGGTTCCCGTGCCTGGGGCTATCACAGTCACTACCATGTAAAGTAAGGGGCCAGGGATGCTCACCGGAGATGGCGCGCCAGGTAGGGGGACCTGCAGCTCTGCGCCGCCTACTGCAGGTCGCTGAAGTTTCCCGACGGCTGTGCCTCAACCAGCTCCAGCTCGCCCTGCTCGCACGTTGCCCCTTCCAGCTGTAATGCCCGGGGTTTAAACGGAGTTTTGCCATGACTCGGGGTGCTCCCCCCTACCGGGGTGGAGGTCTTGGGGACTTTTCCACTGCTACGGGGGCAGGCAGAGGCGAAGTGCCCGCTCTCCCCGCACTTTATGCACAGCCCTTGCTTGAAGCGACTGTCTCGTAGCTCTTGAAAGACTGACTTCCCTTTCACCTTCGGCGGGGCCTTGGGCTGGGAGGCGGTGGGGGTTCCCAACTTGATTAGAGTGAACCGCTCTTTTACGTCGGCCGCCGCCCTCATCCATGCGGCCAGGGAGGTGGGTCGTCCACCCCTCAGGATCGTTTCATAGATCTCGGGGTGCAGGCCCTCCCTATATTTTTCGATGAACAGATCTTGGGACCAACCTTGCACTTCGCCTGAAGCGAATCCGCCTGAAGCGATCGGTGTATTCTCTCACTGAGGACCGCCCCTGTGCCAGCCTCCGTAACTGGTTTCGCGCCTTCTCCTCCCCCAGGGGGTCCTCATAGTGCTGCCGAAGGGCCCACATAAAGTTATTAACAGTACGTAACTCAGGCCCAGGGGGGTTGTGCAGGCTTACATACCAATCACTTGCAGTGTCCCGTAGCTTAGAACCGATGTAGCCCACCCGGTCTCGCTCGGTGGGGTACAGGTGTCCCCATGCCTCTAGAAACCACTCGATTTCGATTATGAAGAAGCGGAGTTTCTCGGGATCTCCGTCGAAGGTGGCAGTCAGTGGGTCATTGGGGGCTTGGCAGATCAACTGATCGGACGGGATGGGCTGAGCGGGAACTTGCTGGGGAGGACCCCCAGCCGGGGGTCCTGCGGGTGAAACCTGTTGAGGGGGTGCCCCACCCGCGGGCCCTGGCACCCCCGCTTCTTTAAGGGGGGGTGGTTGCACCGGGACCTGCACCGCCGCAAATACATCTCGCATTTGCTGCTGCATGTCTAGCATTATCTCTCGCAGCTCCGCTGTGATGCGGTTCTTCATCTCTCCCATTCTCCGCTCCAGCACTCGCCCCAAATCCTCGCCCATGGGATCGGGGCCACAGGGCATGCCGCACTCCTCTTCCAGGAACTGATACCTCCAGTCTCCCAAACCTCCCGGGTAGTCTCGGTCATCTTCCAGCAGGCTTGGGTGACCCAGCTCCATACGGTCTCCGCCGAACCACACGCGAGACCCCTTCCGGTCGTGGACCCATGACTCGGAAGTGCCGTGCCCGAACATGGACCATGAGTACCAGGGAGTGAATGGCGGTTGCTGCAAACCAAGTCCCGTACGTGGGATATAGTAAGCACCTTGCGCCGTAGTCGTTAGCTGCTCCCCTGGCCCAGTAGGTCCACTATCCGTCGGCACGGTTGACTCTTCCGAAGTTACGGAAATAGTATCGTCATCTGACATGGTCAGATACGACAAAGTCCCAAACACAGATCTCTAACAATCTGTGAGGCTTCTGTATTGACAGCAAAAGATCAGACCTTTGTTGATGAAGCAAAGTTCTTTATTATTCTTAATACTGCTTAACAGGTTCTCGGATGTTTGTTAGAGATGCCACATAGAAAACAGTCAGAGTTAATATACCCTCCCAGTCGTTTGAACCCCAACATTAGACCAATCAGATTTAGAATGAAAAACGCGGGAGCAGGGAGCAGGCCGTTTGGATTCCCACAGGGAGGTGAGAAAGTTGTAAAAATTCCCTTCTTGATCCGGGTGACCCTGATGTGTGAAACATATACATAACAAACGGGTTGGGTGACAATAACAGAACTTCAAGGTTTTCACAATAAGATAAGACATTCACCGGCCCGGAAAAAAGGAGGAGGGATGCATGGGAGGAAAGGCCATTTGTTCTTGGTGACGTGCAGGAATGCAGGGTCGCCATTCTCCCACCTAAAACGCTAACATTGTCCAGACCTCTTAACAGCAATATACTTCAAGGTGACAAGGAAGGGAGGGGGGAGTAGACAGAGAAGGAGACATAGCTGCAATTCATTTGGTCAGTGGAAACGAAAGCATGTTACAATGAAGCCTTTGTCAGGGCACCTGACACAGTCCCGAGTTGTGCCTGGGAAATACCTCAGTCTGGTACCATGGACAGCCACTTCCAGTCTGAACAGACCACTGAACCTCACAAAACAACGGCCTGCCTAAGTGGAAGGCAACTTCACGTGTGCCTGTCCACCAGATATCCACAGGATATCATTATACCACATGGCCTTATGGACAGCTTTCTGGTAAATTAAACATGAATTCTCATCCCAGTAATTATTCTGGTGTTCTCCTTTGCATCTTCTACTGTATAACTTAATCTTCTAATATGGGCTATCAAAACTGGACAATGCATTTTAGACATGGCCCTTCTAGTGCTTTTTATAATGGCACCAGCAGCACTGTATTAGATCAGGTTGTCAACCTCCAGGTAGTAGCTGGAAATCTCCTGGAATTATAACTGATCTCCAAGTGACATAGATCAGTTCCCCTAGAGAAAATGGCTGCTTTGGAAGGTGGACTCTGTGGCATTATACTACATTGAGGTCCCTCCCCTCACCAAACCCCGCTCTCCTCAGGCTCCACCCCCAAATCTCCAGGTATTTCCGAACCTGGAGCTGTTAACCCTAATATTAGAAACCCCCTTCTAGTTCATCCAAGAACCCCACATGCCCACTATGCATCCATACTTAGCTCTGTTTTAACAGATTAACAATAGCATCCATCAGAGAAAGGTGTTTTATAAATGCAGAATAGCAACAAATAACAGAGCACCACACTCTTTCCATAGGAAAAGGATTTAAATTTGAATTGAAATGATAAAACTCTTCAAAAGACATAAGCTAATTTGACCTAGATGGTACTCCTTCCTGACCTCAAAAGGACTGTGAAATGGATCTGCTGGGCCTCTGAATCATTATGCGAGAGTGATTTTTGTTAGAGTTAGGTTTCTTTCTCCAGCTGCCTTAGATGATTCAGAGGAAGGAATTAACATGCTGAAACCACAGAGAAAGAAAACCTTTCTGACCCCAACGCACTAGGATTTGAGACACTAAAAATTAAAATTCACCACACAATGCCCTTCACAAATGTGAGTCTTAAAACAAATTAGGTATTTTAGTCATATTGGTTTAGAATTCACATCTCCTTAATTCCCTGGAAATATATTCAAGAGTGATTCACAGCTACTCTGCAAAATTCTATAGCAACGTGCACAAAAATCAAGTGAGTGACAGGTACCGATGCAACTGTTCCCACACAAGAAGCACTTGCTTACCAAAACATTGCAGAAAGAAAGGGTGCGGAAGGGCTGAAGAACATCAACGATGGCACTTCACATAATGCAGAGCAATTCAAATAAATCTCTGCACTGAAATACTGGGTGACGGAAAACCAATTTCCAAAAGAGTTCATTTAAAAGAAAGAAAACACTGGGAAACCTACATGTGGGGACATGTGCTAGATTCAATTTATGAGAAAGGAAGGGTAGAATTTTGATTGTAAATGCCATTTAACCAGGTTGGAAACAGGAACAATTTATTTATTTAATTTTTTTAAAATTAGCCACCTTTCTACCTTGTGCCCACCAGATGTGCTTCTTTGATTGATGGGATAGTCATCCCAGACAACACTGTGTAGGAGAAGACGGTCATTTAGAAACCCCAGTCCCAAATAACGTAGGGCTTTAAAGGACAAAACCAGCACCTTGAATGGGCTCAGGAGTGGATCAGTAGCCAGTGTAATTGCTGTGGTACCAGGGTCACATGCTCCCAGTAGTTGGCCCCAACCAGCAGTCTAGCTTCAGCATTCTGCTCTAAGCTTCCAAAAACTCTTCAAAGGTAGCCCTGAGTGAACTGCAGTAGTCCAGTCTAGATATAACTAAGGCATGGACCACTGTGGCTAGATCTGACTGAGCCAGCAACAGTCATTGTCTTCTCTAATACATGCAACTGAAGAATATTTATGCTGAGCTGACTGCTGCACACACAGCCATGGCCGATGGCTGTAGATGCGCAGCTGCCACCGAAAACACCAACTATGTGACTTTGGCTGCGAGCACACGGCCCCTTTAATCTGGGAGGGATCCCGGATGTAAAGGGGCCGCATTATTCTTCCTGCGGGTTGCGATGTTTATACATCCCAACCCCGGGGGCAGCGGTGGCGGCGGCCGTGGGAACGTTGGCCGCCGTGGCGGGAACAGCCGCGGAACGGCTGTGGCGGCGGCGGCTGCCGCTGAAGAGGTGGCCACCGCAGCGAGGAAAGGCTGCCGGGAACGGCGACAGAGGCGGCCGCAGCAGCGGCAGAAGCGGCGGTGGACGGGTGAGTTGGGGTTCCCCCCCCCTTTTACACTTGGGCGCATGAGTGGCCATGCGCCAAAGTGTAAAAAGGGGGGGAAATGGCGGGGGGGCCATCTGGACAGCCCTGCTCTCGCAATGCTTGCAAGAGAGGGCTATCCAGAAGGCTAGAATGCGGGTTCCTCCCGCGACTCCCGGGAAAACACTAGTTTTTCCCGGGGTCGGAAAATGCGGGAGCAACCCGCATTGGAGCCCGCTTCGCCGCGGGACTCGCTGCAGGCCGTTGTGGACGGCCCCTTTAAATGCGGGAGGAAGCAGCCCTTCCTCCAGCATTAAAGGGCCGTGTGCTCGCAGCTCCAGTGTCTCCACTACCTAATATATAACTGACCAAATTTTGTGCTCTTAACTAATGACATCCTATAGTCTTTCATTCTCATTCTACCTCACAATGGCATCTTATTTAGTGTTCAGTATGCCAAACTGCAATCCATGGCAAACACATATGCAAAGAAACAAACTTTTAAGAGTACCATACTGCCCTGAAGATGACTGCTGGTTCCTAACAAAGAGATTTCAAGGCTTGCAACTAGGGTGCTAACATAGGTGCGCGAAAGAGGCTTGCTTCTCAATAGGATGCCAGAGTACCACACAGATAATCTGCTACTTTCTTGCAAGGAGGAGGTGTGGGCAAAGGCCAGGGGGCTCATGGATATGGGTGGCAGCTGACAGGTCATGTTTTAAACTGCATGCTGGCTGTGTCCAAGTCCTGCATCTCTGATAGAAAGACTGAACTGGTGTATTCCCCAGCATGCCTGTGAGCATCATGAGTGTACCCTATTCCCTCCTGCCCCCGCCCTTCCTCTGAGAGCTTATTCATATCTCTATGTTCAAATCCCCCAAACCATATGAGAACTGGGCATGACCAAGTAAAGCATAATACAGGAACAACAACATGAAATGGGAAGGAACCTTTCAGAGGGGGGGAAGTCAGGAGGGAAATCAACTGTGTTCCAGATTTCTACTTGGTTTCAATTTCCGCAATCTGAATCCTATCCTGCTGCTTTTTGGATGTCCCATCCTACTGACTGCATTGACACATTCTGTGCAATCTGCCTTGAGTCTCACTGAGAAAGGCGGATTATAAAAAATGAAAGAAATAAAATGCAAGATAAAATAAATTTTAGGACAATTTGCAGCATTGCTGCATGTTCTTCTGTTAGCCCAGGGGCAGACCTCTAACCAAGTAATGACTTTGCTGGGTACAAACCGAATTATTAACCGAAGTTCATCATTAACCAGGCCCGGTTCATGGTTTGTGAACCTCAGTTCATGCCATCCCACCCTCATGAGCCCCACGAACCTCCAACAAACCAACCAGGTAGGTTTGCATGGTTCGTGTCGGTATACATGCTGGTGGCAGGGCTTGGAGAAGACATTTAAAGAGAGAATCTGGGAGAACCTGCTGGGCTGGTGTTGGCCCTGCAAGGTGCTTTTGCACTCTTATGGATGTGAAATCCATAAGTGATAATAATGGACTGTGTTGTTAAGTGTATAAGAGGAACTGTGATGCCAAGTAGCCAGGGAGAAATGCCAGCTGCAAACAGATGCCAGCAGATGCTTGACATGGTGTGTCAGTGGTTCCCAAGGTTGTCAGCCTCCAGAGCTTCCTTTAACACAAAGACACTTATACAGAAATAGCCATCTTGTCATTTTGGCTGAGACGTGCTTTCAAACTCCATTAAGCGCAAGCTTCTCTTCCACGTCGCAGACACCCCCCCCCCCAACATTCCTTGCTCCAGAGAACAATAAGGATTGTTTCCGATTCCACATGGACCCTGCACCTGTTTAAGAATTAGTTTCGGTCGACCAGAGAAACTAATCCCATCAGCGAAACAAAGACGCTAACCAATGAGTCATCCTCTTCCTGCCCAGGAATCCCCCCCAGACCACAAGGTAGAATCAAACAATGACCATCCCCACGTGTCCCTTTCTTAAGTGGTCAGGACTTAGAGGGCAGACCAGCCAAGGGGTGTTCCCAGGGGAGGTTTCCGGCCAAGCTGGCCCCCAAGAGACCCCCAATAAGAGAGGACACCCAGCAACTGTTCTCTCTCTCTAGCCTCACTATCTCCCATTCCATCCTCCCTCCCGGCTCTTGGTTGTGCAGCCAGAGTCTAACATGTGTTGCTGCCAGTTCAGGACACATGCCCCAACCTCCCTCCCAGCCTTCCCTTATTTTTGCAGCAGGACCACATCAGCACTCTGGACAGGTAATTACTGCCCTCTACGGATACCAACGATTTCCTGCTAATGCAAATGTTTTTGCTCTATCTATATTTCTTAGGATTTGTATAAGTGTGAGTGAATCTGTACTGTTTGCTTGATTAAGACTCTTTCAGTAAAGAAACACTACTTTAGTACGGACTTCAGTCTCCTTGTCTACTTCTTGGTTGGTCTGGAAGAGGCACAGCCTCTGTATACACAGGTGATAACCCGTTTTGCCTACTGCCAATTATTTAAAGCTTATACTTCCCTAATGTTAATAACCAATCAAGGCAATTGGGCTAACACTGGGCTTACTGTATGCCTGCCTGGCTTTTTTCCCACCACTGGAAACAACTGAGGTTCAAAAACCCAAATATGAAAAACAATGATTTTTTTTCTTGCACATCCCTGGTCACAACCAACTTTTGGTGACCCCAGGTCCATGAGGTTTTCAAGGAAAGAGCTGAGCAGAGATGGTTTGCCATTGCCTGCCTCTGAATAGTAATTCTGGTCTTCTTTGGTGATCTCCCATCCAAGTATTATGGCCAAGCCTGGTTAGTTTCTGAACTCTTGATGAGTTTAAAAAGTAGCATATTTTACTGTACACACCACAGAGTGAGTTAGTGGCAACCTTCTTATCAAAGGCATTTTAAAGAATGAAGTATTGGATAGTTATTAAGGGCACTTTCACACATGCTAAATAATGTAGTTTCAATTCACTTCAGCCACCCTTTGCAACCAGATTTTGCCATTTCACACAATAAAATCCAGTTGCAAAGTGCATTGAAAGTGGATTGAAAATGCATTATTTATTGTGTGTGAAAGTGCAAGTAGTAGGATGACTGAATAGTCTTCTTTAGCAATAAAATAAAGATCTGGATATGCTGCATATGTATTTAGTTGCTAAAATTCCAAATTAATAACATAATGATTGCATTACTGAAAACGAAGCCAGTTATTTTGACAACTGATCATCATTTGAAGATCCTGCTTAATTAAAGTTAGATTGTAGCATCATGATATTGGCTAGAACATGTTAAAATTAGAACTGCTAAATAAATGGCTGTCTTTAACTCATAGTTTCCTTCTGAAACACACCTCAAAGGTTTAGAACTCTGTTTCAAAATGGCAGGGATGCAACTACCCAACAAAAAGTTATCTTTCTTGCATTAAGGATGGATTTTAGTAACATATGATTGTTCTTAACTTCAACACACAACTTTAACAACTTTAAACTGTCAGTGGGACTGCCATTTCCCAGTCGGGAGGTGGGAATTGCCTCAGCAATCTGCACACGTCTCCACTCCCCCCCCCCCCCCCGGTTGGAATGTGTTCCTCTCCCTAGCTTTCGCCTCTGCTTATCTGTAACCTTGACTGAGTCTTCTCACAGACTTTGTTGCTAATTGGGATTTTTCCTACAGGTGCAAACCGCTTTCCTTCCCACTTTCCTGTCTGGGAACCAATGTGCCGATGTATTTGGGCGCCCTTTTCCTTGCTTGTTGGGGGGTTTATTAGCTACGCCATGGTTTGAATACACTATAACTGTACTCTAACACGCCTCTTTCCCCCATTACTGACTCAAGAAGCGTAAGACCAGTTGATCCACTATCAAATAAAATAAGTTCTTGTTTAAGACCCTTTGTTTGTAGTTCGAAATCTCTTGGATTCTCACAGAGAGTCAGTAATCGTCAGCTTGGGGACGTTACCTGTTCCTGACGATGTCGAAAGACGGTGGAGAACCCCCTACAACTACGGACTCAGGAGTGTCTGTGTCCACAGAGGAGGAGGTCATGATTACTACCACCTCCTGGGTTGATCTCAGACCCAGGGGCCCCAGGTACTCATGGACCTTGTTCGGGACTGAACCTGTTGAGACCTGGACCCCATCCCGGAGGGGATCAGCCATGGGACTCGGGCCTCAGCTGTGGGATGGCGCACAACCGTGTGTCCCAGCTAAACCCCAAGACTCCGGCCGTCCAAGAGAACCGGAGTTTGGGGACACGTAGTCCCACATGGATCGCTGACTCGAGGAGATGGAGCAACTGTTGCAGCGAGAGATGACAACCCTCCTGGAAAAATTACCCGCAATTATCCAGAGAGTGGTGGGCGCACAAGCTGGTGGGGCTGGTGCTGGAGGTGGAGGCGCACCACCTGCACCACCTCCGGTGCAGCCGCCGCCTGGGAGGGCCCACCAGCTCCTGGGCCCGCGCAACCAGCTCCTGCGGGTCCTGGACCAGGAGCTGATTGGCGGCCAGTTCCTCAAGAGTTACTGGTAGCCACTTTCGACAGGGACCCTGCTAAACTACAGTTTTTTTAATCATTGAGACAGGTTGCTTCTTGCAGACCTGGGGCCACCTGTTCCCCACGGAGGGGGATCGGGTGGGTTACAATGGGTCGAGACTCCATGACGAGGAGCCTGATTGGTACATGAGTCTGCACAATCCTCCCGGACCTGAACTGGAGAAGGTAGAAGAGTTCATGTGGGCCCTTTGGCGGCAGTATGAAGACCCTATGAGTGAGGAGAAGGCTCGTAACCAGCTGAGACGCCTTACCCAGGGGCAAGACTCGGTCCGGGAGTATACGGCCACTTTCAAGCGATATGTGGCTAGAATCAGGGGATGGCCTGAAGAAGTGCTGGTGGAACAATATCACCAAGGGTTGAATCTGGACTTATACGAGACTATATTATGTAATGTCAACCCTACATCCTTGGCAGCGTGGGTGCGAGCAGCAGAGGAGATGGAATCTCGTTTCACCTTGATTAAGCTGTGCGCCCCCACTGGAACCTCGAAAGGTTCAGGTCCAGCGGCCACCCCTATGAAGCCCAAGATCAAGGCACCACTGAAGGACATCAGGGATCTGCGACTGAGAAAAGGGCTGTGTATGTGGTGTGGAGAAGCGGGCCATTTTGCCTTGTTCTGCCCCACGGCGGCTCCAAGAGTGGTCCCTACTTCCTCGACTGCTACCCCACAACCCATCAAAGGGCCCCAGGGTGGGAAGCCCAGGGCGCTCCAACTCGACACCACTCCAGAGGGAGAGAAAACAGCAACAGTAAACCCTTCATCGCTGGCGGGATGCTCTGAAAGGAGCAAAGCAATAGGTCCCCACTCTTCCAGCGCCTAAAACGGTGAGCTCTCCTGCCCCCCTCTTGTATGTGATCATGACTCTTGTTGCCCCTGAGATGGGTACCCATGTCAAAGTGTGGGCTTTAATAGACTCAGGGTGCGCTCGAGACCTAATCAGTCCCATTGTTGTTGGGGGTGAGAGTGAACCCACTAGAGGAACCCCTCAGATTCACCCAGATGGATGGATCAGAAATGAAAGAACCCTGCCTTTTTGAGACTCAATTGATGTGTTTGGGGGTGGGGGAACATTGGGAACAGCGACCTTTTGTCATCACTCCGCATGCTCAGTTCCCGATGGTGTTGGGGAGCCCCTGGTTGAGCACCCACAATCCCTACATTATGTGGAGTGAAGGAAGGATACGTTGGGTGGCTCCGAACTGTGAACGACATAAATGGCAACCGCAGTGGGGAAATGAGCCCTCCCACAAGGAGGTGTGCCTGGCCAGAGAGGATTTATTACAAATACCTACTGCATACCGGGATTTAGTGGAGGTTTTTAGTGAAGTTGAAGTGGATGAACTGCCCCCCCACCGTAACACGGATTGTGCCACTGAATTGCTGCCAGGGGTAAAGTTGCCAAAGGGGAAGCTGTACTCCATGAGCCCTTTTGAACAGATAGAACTGCGCCATTTTATTGACAAGAACTTACAGCGTGGGTTTATCAGACTGGCAAAATCCCCATGCGACGGTCACCTCGAGGCTTGATCACTGTAATGCTCTCTACATGGGGCTGCCCTTGGCGCCAATCTGGAGGCTTCAGCTGGTGCAGAATGCTGCAGCCAGGCTGTTGATGGGTCTCACTAAGAGGGACTATGTCCAGCCTGTGCTAGCGGCACTGCACTAGCTGCCTATAGCGTACCGGGTTCGCTTCAAGGTTATGGTGCTTACCTTCAAAGCCCTATATGGCAAGGGTCCAACATACCTGAGGGACCACCTATCCCCATATATACCCCAGCGAGCACTTTGGTCGGGGGCCCAAAATCTGCTCTGTATACCGGGCCCCAGGGAAGCCAGGCTTGCTGGAACCGGGGCTAGGGCTTTTTCAGTGGCGGCTCCTGTCTTGTGGAATGAGCTCCCGGGTGAGATCAGGGCCCTGCGGGACCTTATGTAGTTCCGCAGGGCCTGCAAGATGGAGCTCTTCCGCCAGGCTTTCAAATAGGAGCTGCCACCATTGGCCCCACATCACAATTGCTATCTGGTGATGGGGGTTATCCTGGTGGCTGCCCAGGCCTGATGGCCATGGAAGGCCATACTTGACCCTAAGCCATCTGTTTTTACATTATAACTGGAAGCATTGGTTTACTGGAATTTTATTGTAAATAGATTGTTTTGGGATTTTATAGTGGATTTTAAATGTTATTGTACTGTATGTTGCACTTTGTGCCATGTTAGCCGCCCTGAGCCCACTTGCGGGGAGGGCGGGGTATAAAACTAAAGAATAAAATAAATAAATAAATTTGCCACCCGTTTTGTTTCAGAAAAAGAAAGATGGGGGCCTGAGACTATGCACTGATTACCGGGGCCTGAATGCAGTTTCTGCCTCAAACGCCTACCTGCTGCCCCTGATAAAAGACCTCTTAACAGAGGCGTCTAAGGGCAAACTGTTTCTACGCTGGACCTTTGGGACGCTTACTTTCAGGTGTGCATCTGAGAGGGGGATGAATACAAGACAGCATTTAATACCCCCTTGGGGCAGTTCAAGTACTTGCTCATGCCATTCAGACTTCAGGGCGCTCCAGGTGTTTTTATGAACTTAATTAACAAGGTCCTACACAATTTATTTGTTCAAGGGGGTGCTTCGTTATCTAGATGATATCTTGTTGTATTCCCCTGACGAGAAAACACACATTAAATTAGTACGGGAGGTACTAGCCACATTGAAGGAAAACAAGCTCTTTGTTAAATTGTCCAAGTGCGATTTCCATTAGAGGGAGATTGACTTCCTTGGCTATCGCATTTCTCCCAGAGGATTAGAGATGGACCCTTCTAAAGTAACAGCAGTAAAGGAATGGCGGGTGCCTCAAACCCATCGCCAATTGCAAAGTTTTCTTGGATTCGCGAACTTTTATCGCTCATTCATCAATAACTTTGCAAAGTACAGTTTGCCCCTCACCGACCTGCTCAAAACCAAGGGGAAGGGGGTAGATGTGGCCAAACCGGGGACTCGCTTGCAGTAGACTCCCAAATGACAAGTGGCTTTTGATGCGCTGAAGACTTCATTCACCTCAGTGCCTATCTTAGTGCAAAACGAAAATAAAAGTTTTATTGTCAAAGTAGATGCATTGGATGTAGCCATGGGGGGGGGGGGGAGGGGTTCTGCAAGAGAGTCCTGATGGCAAACTGAACCCCTTAGCCTACGTGTCCAAAAAATTTGGGGACATGGAAAAGAACTGGGCTGTGTGGGATAAATCCGCTCGCTAGGCGGGATATAAATTGAAATAATAAATAAATAAATAAATAAATAAAGAGGCAGCAGCTATCCGCTTAGCTCTCACCACTTGGAGACATTGGTTGGAGGGGGCACGGGTGCCTTTCGAGGTATGGACTGATCACAAAAACCTCGAAGCACTCAGAAGATAGTGCACATTTAATGCCAAGCAGTTGCGCTGGGCCAATTTTTTCTCAAAGTTTAACTTTACTTTACGCTATTTCCCTGGAAAAGCCAACTCACTGGCTGATGTACTTTCCCGTCTTCCCCAACATGACTGTAAAAAAGATCCTGTTATAGACTCTGTTCACACCAGAACAGCTGGGGGGGGGGTGGTAACTAGAAGTCAGGCAAATAGGAGGGGAATGCCCGTCCCTTCTGAATGGACTTTTAAGTGTGCTAAGGCTTATGATCCTTCACAGTTAGAAGACTTGCAAAATCGTGAACAGGTTACCCAGGGCTTGAATGGGTGCTGGTTCACAGATGAGAAATTGGTGGTACCCAAATCCTTATGGGGTGAAGTTATGCCCATGAATCCAAACTGTCGGGTCACTCTGGCTACCTAAAAACTTTGAATTTGTTGCAGAGACAATTTTGGTGGCCACGCATGAGACAGGATGTGTCTGATTATGTCTCTGCATGCCAAACATGTCTAATGTGCAAATGGCAGGGGGGGGGTAAAACCCCAGGACTATTACAACCATTAGAAACCCCGAATCGACCATGGGAAGTCATATCTATAGATTTTATAACTGATCTTTCCCCCAGCAAGGGAAAAACGGTCATATGGGTGGTGGTGGACACGTTTTCCAAACAAGCGCATTTCATTCCATTTAAGCAGCTTCCTACGGCTTAAGCTCTAGCCAAGGTTTTCCTGGTTAATGTCATAAAGCTCCACTCTATTCCACAGAAGATAATATCCGACTGCAGAACGCAATTCATTGCCAACTTCTGGCGGGGGCTCCTGGAGATTCTGGGTGTA
This sequence comes from Lepidodactylus listeri, assembly GCA_029233225.1. NCBI lineage: Eukaryota > Metazoa > Chordata > Lepidosauria > Squamata > Gekkonidae > Lepidodactylus > Lepidodactylus listeri. Next base: position 95,777,614 of record JARCFY010000012.1, read on the forward strand.
GAGTCTGTGTTGAGTAGTGCCTATCACCCAGAGACAGATGGCCAAACCAAACGTGAGAATCAAGTCCTTGAACAATTTTTGTGCTGTTACGCTAATTACCAACAAGATGACTAGGTGGACTTACTACCTTTTGTGGAATATCTTTCCTATTATATAAAGCCGTTTTAAGATTCCAAGGGGCAAGATTCCATGGGGCGCCAAAATCAGTAGGCTGGATGGACTGCCACTCAAAAGGGGGACCCTGGCCACTGGCTGCATTCTCTCCCTGCTTTGCCTCAGTCCCGCCCACAGAGCCACCGGCCAGCGTCCCGGCCTCAGTCTGGAGGGGGCCAGCGAAGGGGAAGGACTGACTGGGTGCTCGGTCCACTCTTCTCCTCCGCCCACTGCCAGGTGGGTCTAACTGTCCCCTCGGTGGCCTGCTTCTGTCAGTGAAAAGACAATGAACTATCAGCATAACCCCCTCACCCCCGCCCACTGACTTTTCTATCAGAATAAACTGTCAGAAAACAGCTCTCTCTCCTTCTAAGCTCCACCATGGCTGGCTGGCTAATGAGGTGGGCCAGCAACCATCAAACCATTCCCTTTAGCCCCCTGCTGTGCGGCTCACTTTCCCCCTAGGATTGCCAAATTCCAGGTGGTAGGTGTAAAGAACTGGCAGTTACCTGTGTTTATAAGATGGCTGCTGTCTGTGGTTCGTTTAAAATGTTCCCCCATAGGTTCAAATGAGCTGTAGTTTCAGAGAGGGGCCTGCAGGGGTATCACTAACTGGGTTGAATGAGGCTGCATCTGTTGGACTACAGTTCCCAGCGGCCCCAGAGCCAAAAAGTGCGGGAAAAGAGGGACTGTCCCAAGAGGTGGGGCACCATTAATACAGACTCCAGCCCATCAAGGGAGGATTGTATTTAACCCTGTTGATTTATGCCGTTGGTTCATAGTATGTGCTTACTCCTACAGTTGTGCCTTATTCATTTAGTGTGTGTATGCGCTCCATAATTGTGTAAATAGTAAAATAAATTCTTCTATATGGGCTAATAATCTGTGTTGTGCATAGTCTCCCCTGCTCTGCACAATACCAAAGGGAGGGGGTAGCCCAGGGAAGCAAGGAAAGGCCAGACCCTTCAGTTGCCAACTTTCCAGGGATCCCCCAAAGATTGAGGATTTTATCTCCAAATAGGGAGATTTTGCCACAGGGGCCCTCTAAAAAGGCAGTGACAGTTTAGCAACTGATTGCAGGGAATTTAAGGAGTAAGATATGCCCACAGGACTAGGAGGGAGGCGAACAGCTGAGTTGCAAACTGGAGCCCGTTTTGCAACAGTAGGCAACCAAGCTTGGTTCAGACAAAGGAAGGAAACCCTTTGCAGGCCTTTGTAAAGAACTCACTGGGATCAGTTCTGACTAGGGTTGCCAGCTCCAGGTAGGGAGATTCCTGGAGATTTTCTGGTAGAGTCTATGGAAGCCAGGGTTTGGGGAGGGGAGAGGCCTCAGCTGAACAGAATGCCATCAAGTCCACCCTCCAAAGCAGTTATTTTTACTGGACAGGAGAGACCTGTTGTCTGGAGTTCAGTTGTGATACCGGCGATCTTCAGGGTCTACCTGGAAGTTGGGTACCCTAGGCGTGGCAATCAGTGCTTCAGAGCAGGACCTGCTCGATCCAGGTTCTTGCTGTAGAAGCTGAGTGGGTGATTTTGAACCAGTTACAGACTTTCAGCCTGACCTACCTCACAGGATTGTTGTGCAAGTCAAAAGGGGGAGAGGAGAATGATGTAAGCTGCTTTGGTCCCCATTGCAGAGAAAGACTACTTTTCCTCCTGGGAAATGTATTTATTTAAATTTCTATCCTGCCCTCCCAGCTGAGGAAACCATTGTTGCCAATCTCCAGGTGAGGGCTGGCTATCACTCAGAATTACAACTGCTCTCCAGATGGCATTGATCAGTTCCCATGGAGAAAACGGTGGACTCTGTCCTTATACCCTGCAGAGATGCCCCCCATGACAGCCAATGTGACGTGGCAGACAGGGCTTCAGAGCACGGTAGAGGCTGCAGATAGGAGGGGAGATAGAAAGCTGAACAGTGAGGAGAAAATAAAGGTAGGTTGATGCTTGGCTGGGAAGGAGATAGGGTTGCCAACTCCAAGTAGGTAATTCCTGGAGATTTGAGGGATGGAGCCTGAAGAGGGTGAGGTTTGAGGAGGGGTGGGGCCTCAAACAGGTAGAATGCCATGGACTCTGCCCTCCAAACCAGCTATTCCCTGTTGGGGAACCACTGTTGCCAATCTCCAGGTGAGGGCTGGAGATCACTCAGAATTACAACTGCTCTCCAGATGGCATGGATCAGTTCCCATGGAGAAAATGGTGGACTCTTGTGTCCTTATACCCTGCTGAGGTTGCCACAGCAAATTGACGTTGAGTGCCCAAGGCCTTGGCACTCTCGCAGAGCCTTTCTAGAGCCCGTTGTATTTATTTCCACAACGGGCCTTATTCCTAGTAGTTATAATAATGCTGTACACTCCTCCACGGGTGTCTCTCCATTCATGGTGACGGGGGGGGGGTACCAAGGGGTTCCATTACCCTCATTGGAGTCTGCTTCTCCAACTCCTAGCCACCTTGCTGACTGGTGGAACTCTTTACGCGATTCATGGCCGTTGATTGCTAAAACATTGGAAGTGGCCAAAAAGGATTACAAAAAATATGCAAAGGCAGGGGTTTGGAATGGGATCTGCAACAGGGGGGTTATGTTTATGTATCCACAAAGAACATCAAAGGACTGCAACCCAGTAGAAAATTTGATTGGAAATATGTGGGACCTTACAAAGTGTTAAGAAAGATTAATGATGTGACATTTGAACTCGAGTTGCCTAAATCTCTTAAAGGTGTTCATCCGGTTTTCCATTTCAGCCTCCTGAAAAAAGATCCTGGGCCGAACGGATGGAGACCCCAATGTCCGATTCCTCCTCCTCTGATGAAGGAGGGTGAACCCCATTATGATGTGGACCAAATCCTCGGTTCCAAGTTAAAATGGGGATGCCTCTTCTATCTTATTAGCTGGCGTGATTTTGGTCCTGAACATAATGAATGGGTTGATTCTATGCATGTAAATGCTCCTGCAAAGATTTGTGCCTTCCATAACCCCCTTTAAAACCTGGGGGTTGAGAGGGTTTTCGGGAGGGCAGTATGTCAGTGGGACTGCCATTTCCCGGTCAGGAGGTTTGGAATTGCCTCAGCAGTCTGTGCACGTCTCCACCCCTCCATTGGAATGTGTTCCTCTCCCTAGCTTTCACCTCTGCTTATTTGTAACCTTGACTGAGTCTTCTCACAGACTTTGTTGCTAATTGGGATTTTTCCTACAGGCGCTAACCGCTTTCCTTCCCACTTTCCTGTCTGGGAACCAATGGGCCAATGTATTTGGGCGCCCTTTTCTTTGCTTGTTGATTGGGGGGGTTATTAGCTACACCATGGTTTGAATACACTATAACTGTACTCTAACACGCCTCTTTCCCCCATTACTGACTCAAGAAGTGTAAGACCAATTGATCCACTATCAAATAAAATAAGTTCTTGTTTAAGACCCTTTGTTTGTAGTTTGAAATCTCTTGGACTCTCACATAAACATCCTTTGTTTTAGGTGTATCGAAGGAAGAAAACCAAACATTTTGTGCCACAATTTCAGTAATTACAGTTTCCGCAGGCTGAATACCACCTTGCTGGAATACATACATTAAGCTGCCTTCTAATAGTTTAGACCATTGGTCTATCAAGGTCTACTCTGACTAGCAGCTGCTCTCCGGGATCTGGAGGGGATCTTTTACATCACCTGTTCCTGATCCTTCCCCACTGAAGATGCTACTGGGGATTGAACTTGGGACATTCTGCCCACAAAACATGTGCTCTGCCACTGAAAAACATCTCCACAGCAATTTTATACAAATTATGAATAAGATTACTGCTCTGGAATGCTTACCACTCATCAAAGGAGAAGGTACTTGGTGGAATCCCTCAGAAGTACCTGAAAAACTGGCAGTTCCATTGCTGGGATGCTGGCACAGACGGGCAGTTGGGAGGAGAGAGCAGCCCTGGATAGGAGGCTGAGTCTGGTACTGGTCGAAATGGGCCCTAGCTCCCCAAATCTTATGGCACAATAAATATGAGAGTGTGCAGGGGCAACAAGATTCTTTTTTGTTTATGCTGTCACAGAATAACTTGGCTATCCCTCTGGGATGATTCCGGCAGCTTTCTCTAGATGTGGTTAGTGGTAGAGGTAGAAAGTGCCTTCAAGTCGCAGCCAATTTATGGTGACCCCTCCTGGGGTTTTCAAGGCAAGAGATGTTCAGAAATGGTTTGCTACTGCCTGCCTCTGCGTAGCAACCCTGGACCTCCTTGGTGGTCTCCTTTCAAAATGCAAACCAAGGCCTGCCCTGCTTAGCTTCCAAGATCTGCCAAGATCAGGCTGGCCTGGGGTGGATGTGGGGTAGAAAGGTGCAAATGTCAGCCAAGGACCCAAACATGCAACAGCCACTTACCTCAAACTGAATTAAGACTGTTCCACTTTCTAGCCCTTTCTTCAGTTGCTCCATTGACTCCTCTAGGGTCTCACTGTATTTTGAACAGATAGGAAGACTGGTCTCTGGAAAAGCTTCATCCTCTGACTTGCTATCATTACATGGCTTGACAACTGGAAGACATGGGAAGCAAATTTAGATCTTTATTATCTGTCAAAAACAGTAATGCTTAGATGAGTTCAGCAATGAAGCTGTGTCCCATAAATAAAAACATCATTGATTTTTTTAAAGTTGCTTTGAGCCTTTTTAAGGAGAAAGCTTCAGCTATGCTCCAAACTTGAAATGATCCCACCACAGTACCACTACGATGAGCATAATAAGAGTTACCTTTCCGCCTGATCAGAAGCACAAGCTCTCTGGTATGCAGCTCTCTGCTGGCTTTAATAAACCTCACCACTTGGTCATGTGTATGTTCAGAGATGTCCCGGCCATTGATTAATACTATTTGATCTCCTTCATTCAGTTTTGGAGTGCATTTATCAGACTGCCGTAAAACCAAAGAGAAGTACATCAGTATTATCAGATATCTGAATCAAAGAGAGAATTTAAGACTTCCTCTTCAGTGGGCAAGAATTAATTTAATCATTGATCAGCACTGTTATCCATTATCTTGATGAATTTTTACTCTCTGCATCAAGAGATGTGGATAAACAAACAGAACCTTATTCTAGTCCAGATGGCTATACTGTTGATATGGGGTACACATGATCCAGATTAGGTTCAAAGCCCGTTCCGAATAGAGTAACAATCCCTGTGATGGATCATATTTTGCAGTCTGGAAACACTCCTGGACCCAGTTCTGCTGGCCCAAAAACCACTGATGGACCAGGACTAGCTGAAGCTGTACAATCCTAGAGCTTTCAGGATAACCAAAAAAGCAGAACTCAGCAACAAATGCTACATGGGGCTGCCTGTGAAAAACAGCCAAAAACTCCAACTGTTCCAAAACAGGCATACAAAGGCTTTGGGTGGAACCCACCATGAGGATACAAACAACGCCAATAGTGGCTTATTTGCAAGGTCAACCAATTCGTTCTTGGTCCAATTCGAAGTGCTGGTTTTGTCTTTCAAACCCTAAATGGTGTCAGACCTGGCCTCCTTCTAACCCATGCAAGATGGCCTGTGCTCTGAGATCAGCTTCTGGTGTCAGGCTCTGTATTACACATAAGGTGAAGTCAGATTGGGGGGGAGGGGGGTCCTGGGCGGGGAGGGCCTTTTCAGCTAGCGCTGTTGCACTGTGGAACCCCCTGCCCCAGGAGCCTCCTTGGGCCCACTTACTCTGGTCCTTCCGAAGGGTTGCTAACACTTTTGTTTTTTTATGCCTGCCTTTACTTGTTGATCTCATGTTGCTTTAATCTGCACTATCAGTTCTTTTAATATTTTTATTTCTGATTGCTTTTTTACCGCCCAGCACTGAACAGTCGACAGCATGTTAGGCTAGAAACTGGGAGTGGCACCATATTGAAAAATGCTAAGTTCTGTTTCATTACTGTTACAGATTTCTGCTGACTGCTGCTTTAGATTGTTGGCTTTGTTACACATATTTTTGCAATTCTTAAAAAATTGCTATTAGATGATGCCTTCAGTATTGCTTACATTAGGAAGGTAAATTCCCTACATGAATAAATTGTTGAAAAGCAGCAGCCATATCCATAATGCCAAATAGTTTGGAATTTCTTTGCCATCACAGTAATATATTATTCAACAGGTTGAGAAGAGAGCTGATGACATGCTCACCCGAACACTCTGACAAAGACTCAGATGCTGATGTTATGCATTTCAGTTGAGAAAATGCCGACTCAGCCAGTCCAGATGACTCACCCCAATTCCTAAATAGAACCACCAATGCAAAAACAAAAGGAAGGCCAAAACGCAATACTTACAGGGGAACCTGGAATTATTCTGGACACAACAAGAGGCATCTTCTGATCAATTCCACCCTAAAACATTGTGCCAGAAAAAAAACAGTAAATCTAAAGAGACAGACACTGTATGATTCAGTTGATCTTTTCCAAGCTATGTTCTAGGGAACCTTAGAATTCTTAGGAGTTTATTGGCGACTCAACCAATGCCCATTGTCCCTCTAAGAAGCTGAATATGGACCACTCAGGGGTTACATAGCCCAGGACATTCCTATAAACAACAAGACTCTGGCATGCTTACCAGGAATTCCACAACAAGAAGAAATCAGTACAGGCAGATGAAATTTTTTGAAACACAGCTTAACCAAAATCTTTCCCTACAATACAGAATTACAAAAGGATATGATCTAATGCAGAGGTCTCTGACCTTTTTAACCCTGCAGGCACCTTTGAAATTCTGACACAGCATGGCTGGCCAGCTGCTGCCAAGCAACCTTTTCAAAAATCTGCACAGCCAATCTAGAGGCCAACCAGAAGCTCTGGTGGGCAACCCCCTCCCCCCCCCACCACATCCACTTTCTAAGAACACTTGGCAGGTGCTAGGAATGGTGTTGGCAGGGGCCTGCGGGCAACACATTGGGGACCCATTATATATTGCATGTTCACAATGTTCCTGTGAGGTAACTGTAAGGTCCAATAAGCTTGGTCAGGCTGCATGAGAGCTGAATGGATATCCCTGGAACCTTCCACAATGCACTGTGGCTCCTCAGCAGACAAGCTGATACAGAAAGGGTCTTCTTAGGGTGGCAAGTTTGAAAATCACTGGTCTAACACATCAGTGCAAAATATGATCTTCTTAGTGCTGCAAGAAAACCAATGGTATGCCCTAGCATCTCCAAGTCTGAAGTACACACTATTTCGCAGAACTGAAGCCGAATACTTCAAAATCCACAGGCTCACTGCATTTGCTTGCATTAATTTCTGTTGGTTACATCTCACAAAATTCCATTCAATAAAGGGAATGCCACAAAACATATTGCTAAAAGCAGAGCCATGTTTGGGGGGACAATCAAAACACACCAAGAAATGCGCATGCTGCATTTTACCAGCTGTTGCTATACCAAGAGGCAGTGGCTGCATTAATCTCTAGATAGCGGTAAAGTTTATTTTTAGAACAGTGATTTTGTTTGAATTTTCTTATAGCTAAGGGTTCCAGGTGTTACATAATTAAGAACGGAATGAAAACTCTGGAGCTGATTTATTAGAAAACAAGAATGACTGAATAGCTCCCCCTGATTCAATGGATACAAGAGCCGACCAAGAAGCAACAGTGAGTAATAATGTTGCTACCTTATGCTGAAAATTCTATGTATTTTATTGACATGTTGTGAACCGCCCAGTGCCCGGTTGTGGGGGAGGGTGGGGAAGGAAGGAAGGAAGGAAGGAAGGAAGAAAGACCTTTATACTTGAAGGACTGTCTCCTTCCATATGTCGCTGTGTGCCAACTATGGTCATCACTAGTATAGACAATATGAGAAGAACAGAAGCTATTTGAAAGATAGTTAACAAACAAGGATAGCTGCAACACAACAGTATCTTAATTTAATCCACAGTACAAAATATATATATGGGTCCAATAATATTTCAAGATGAACATCCGGTAAGGATTCCGTCGGACTGGGGACGAGGGACCATCTTTAAGACCAATCCTTGACAGGAGAACCAAGAGACAGAATAGGAACCAAGATTTTTTATATTCCAACCCCAGGCATGGAAGGAGGAGAACTTAGTGATTAATCTGTGGGCTAGGGTATTCACCAATAGAGAACTACACCTATTGAATTTGGGGCTGAGTTTTGTTCAAACTCCCAGCTACAACCCTTTCCAAACGCAGATAGATTTGTTTGAATTAATTAGACTTTTGAAGCTCAAGTCCTTGTTTAGAATCTCTGATTCTTCTCAATATGAACCCTTTAAAGGGGAATCTCGATTTATTCCCAGTGTGACTGTACCATCGATTACAGTATTTGAGAGATTAGTTCTTGAAGACAAAAATAGATTGGAGTATAATAAACCTCCAGTGAAGTATAATCTTGAATTACAGGAAAAACTGATCTTAACGGAACTATCTAAAGATGATTCTGTAGTGTTCAAACAAGCCAATAAAGGAGGAGGGATAGTAGTGCAGGACACACAAACCTATATTCAGGAAAATACGAGACAACCTGAAAATGGTGTGTTTTATGAGCCCATACCAAGAGATCCTTCAGAGGATATTCTCAGAACCATCAAAATTGTCGTCCAAGAAGTCCTTGCCCTAGACTATATTAATAGCAAAGTAGCCAATTTTCTAGTTAATAAGCTCTTCAGGGTTCCGGTTTTTTATTCGTTGCCCAAAGTTCATAAAGTTGAGAGACCACCCTCAGGTTGCCCAATCATCTCGTGATCAAGCTCCTTCTTGGAACCTATCTCATAATACGCTGACCATTTTTTGCAGCCATTTGTTTCCAAAACCCTGTCTCTGGTAAAGATACCAGAGATTTCTTTCAAAAAATTGAAAACCTGAAAGTTCCAGCAGGATCGGTTCTGGTGACTTTAGACGTTACATCCCTATACACGAATATCCTGCTTGAGGAAGCGAGGATGTGTATACAATTAGCACTGGAGAAGAGGGTTTCTTGTTCCCCTCCCACGCATTTCCTACTGGATCTGGTTGACTTGATCTTTGAAAAATACAGGTTGCTTACCTGTAACTGGGGATCTTCAAGTGGTCATCTATGCATTCACTCCTCTGAGATATAGTGCGCCTGTGCTGACCCCGATTGGTATCTTCTAAAGCAAAAGGGATTTTCGTGCCTGCTCCCCGGTCATGTGCAGGGCTCCAGTGTGCATAACTAAGGGAGGAGAACGACATTCCCACCAGTTCCTTCTGACTGCTGCCATCAGTCTCTGAGCAAAACAGGAAAGACCAACAACAGACGGGAAGGAGGGTGGGTGGTGTGAATGCACAGATGACCACTCGAAGAACCCAAGTTACAGGTAAGGAACTGGTATATTTTCTTCATGGTCTCTGAGCATCACACCTCTAGGAGATTAACAAGCGAGAAAAAAACCCACACACATACCTGGAGTAGGGAATGTCGGCATGTAAACAGTGAATGCTGTGCAAGATGACAGCTAGTCAGACTGATCAAACTGATCTAAGTGACAGCTAGGAGTCACATGACAGGACTGATTGCATCAGACTGTAGGAGGTGCTACATGACTCAGCATCTCTACTCTCATTGGACATGGGACTATATATATTCTGAACTGTTCCTAGCAGTGTATGCCAGTTTGGTATCAGGTTGAATGGCGAAGCACTTTGTCAGTGAAAACAACGAATGCTTTGCTGTAAAGGACTGTGTGTGTATATATTGTAAATAAACTGTAAATAGCTCTGCACCAAGCTGGACGTGCACAGGACATCATTATTTGCACCACCGTCAGGGAACTGGAGGTCTTAAACTTGCACCGCCTGCAACACAGCTTGCCCCACCATGGAATGTTGGTGAAGATGGACATCGAGGGCATAGTGCCTCACAAACATGTGAGGGGAGGCCCAGGTAGCTGTATTACAGATGTCTCCCAAAGGCTGTGGAAGTAGCTATTGCCCTGGTGGAGTGCACACTTCTTCGCCAGTAAGTAGCACAGTTTGATCGTCTCCACAATCCATTTGGATAGATGCTGAGACAACAGCTTCTGACCTTGCCTCGGCAGGGCATGGGAGACAAAGAGGGCTGGAGATTTTTGAAATGACAGAGTCCTATTCAAGTAGAAAAGCAATGCTCTTTTCACATCCAGTGCATGAAGACGACGCTCTTCCTCATTCTGAGGGGTTGGGAAGAACACTGGAAGGGTGATATCCACCCTCTTGTGGAACTCTGAGACTGTCTTGGGTAAGAAAGAGATGTCCGGAGCCAGGGTAATGCCATCATGATGAAAAATAAGGTAAGGCAGGTCGCAACAGAGCACAGAGAGTTCACTCACCCGCCTAGTGGACGTGATGGCCACCAAGAGAGCAGTTTTCCATGAAGAAGAAAAAGAAGAGATTACATTTATACCCCACCCTCCACTCACTTGGAGTCTCAGAGCGGCTTACAAACTCCTTTCCCTTCCCCTCCCCACAACAGACACCCTGTGAGGTAGGTGGGGCTGAGAGAGCTTTTTCCCAAGCTGTCCTTGAGAGAACAGCTGGTACAGAGCTATGGCTTGCCCAAGGTCATCCAGCCAGGTGCAAGTGGAGGAGTGGGGAATCAAACCCGGTTCTCCCAGATTATAGAGTCTGTGCACTTAACCACTACACCAAACTGGCTGAAAGGAGTTCCAGACTACAGGTGGCCATCAGTTCAAAGGGCTTGCTCGTCAGTCTCACCAGAACCAGAGGTAAGTCCCAAGCTGGCATTGGGCCTCGGGTCAGGGAAAACAGGTGATTGAGGCCTTTCATGAATTGTTTTGTCCTTGGGTGGGAAAAAAACGAATTACCTTCTATTTCAGAGTGATTCACGGAAATAGCAGCCAGGTAGACCCGTAGAGAGGCACAACTGAGGCCCATGTCGATACGAGCAGAAAACTGAAAATAGCATTCAGATCCATAGGAGGCAGAGGCAACCCTTCTGACCTAAGGTAAGCCACAAACTTCCTCCACTTTCCGTCGTAGGACTGATGTGTAGATGGCTTTCGGCAATTGAGAAACATGTGGACTATTCTGTCACTTATTCTCAATACAAAATCTGCCACACAGTCATCCTGAGATGAGGCACATCGTGGTGCAACACTTGTCCCCCTGGTGCAAGGAGGAGATTGGGCACCACTGGGAAGTGGATAAAGGAGCCTTTGGACAGGTGTAGGAGAGTGAGGAACCAATGCTGTCTGGGCCACCACAGGGTTACCAGAATGTAGCAAGGATGGTCCTCATCACCTTGTTGATCACCTTGGTAAGCAGAGGAATTGGTAAGAACAGAAATACGTGTCTGTGTGCCCACAGGTAAAGGAGTCCATCTTACAGGGAGGCAGGATCCCTCCCTGCCCTGGAGCAAAACAGGCAACAGTTTGTGTTGTGCTGGGTGGCAAATACATCTATCTCTGGGTATCCCCATCGATTGAATATCGGCCAGAGATAGGTCCAGTTGAGTTCCCACTCGTGCAGCGATACTCCCCCCCCCTTCTCAGGAAGTTTGCCTGCATGTTCAGGGAGCCAAGAAGGTATGCTGTGATCAGGAACATGCCCCAGGAACGTCACTTGTCTTAAATCTCCAGGGCTAGCCAACAGGCCTCTGGATAGTGTCCCACCTTGACGGTTGGGGTAACACATAGTTGTGTTGTCTGTCAGGGCTGCAACAGTGCTGTTGCGCACTAGGTGCTGAAAAGATCGGAGAGCATAACACACTGCTAGCATCTCCAGGAAGCTGATGTGATTGTGTATCACATGGGGTTCCCACTTGGCCCCGATACACAGTCCCATGAGATGGGCACCCCATCACCAGAGCGAGGCATCCATAGTCAAAGTCACGGATGGAGTGGGTGGGTGGATGGAAAGGGGCTCCCATCAGTAGGTTCTGTGGGTTCATCCACCAACTGAGGGAGTCTAGTATCAGAGCTGTGAGGCAAAAACGTCCTGGATTGGATGTGAGACTGAGGACGAAAATGGTGAAGAAACCACAGCTGGTCTCATGGCAAAGATTATAACCACTGTAGTTGCCGCCATCAGCCCCAGGAGGCACTGGAGTTGCTGGGAGGGAAGCTTTGCACGCCCAGAAATCCAGGATGGTTCCAATGAACTAGGCCCATCTAGAAGAGATGAGCACAGACTTCACCAAGTTGCCTGTGAGTCCCAAGGCTTCCAGGATGTGCATTGTCAGTGCAATGTGGTCGCATAAGGTGAGAAACGTAGGCCATAATTACAACCATGAGCTTCGTAAATATGCGGGGGGGGGGGGGGGCGGTTGAAAGACTGAATTGTATTGATAATGACCGTCCCCCACAGTGAACTGGAGAAACCATCTGTGAAGTGGATATAGTATAATATGAAAGTAAGCATCTCTCAAATCCAGGGTCACCATCCAAACCCCATGCTCGAGGAGTGGAAGGATGTTCTGTAAGGTTGTCATCTGGAACTTTTTGTAAATGATGAAGGTATTGAGGTTTCTGAGGTCCATGATGGGGTGCAGGCCTCCGTCCTTCTTGGAGACCATGAAATAGTGGGAATAGAAACCCCCATGGAGCTGTGACCGAATGATGGGGTTTTTGCGTCTTTTTGCAGGAGATTCTGGATTTCGTCTAATAGTGTGACGGAACTGGGTATAGGGACGAAATGAGACCTCGTAGAAACCTGAAGAAATTCTATATGGTAGCCCTCTGAGATGACAGAGAGAGCCCATCTGTCCAGTGTTATTTTCCTCCAGGCAGACAAGAACGTGGACAGATGGGTGAGAGGTTTGGCCCCTTGGCCGAAGTCAAAGGCTTTGTCTGAGGGGCTTGGTAGACTTGGTCCTCGACTGGGAGGCAATAGTGAACTTCTGTTTGTTCCCATAGGGCCATTACTGAAAACCAGAAGATCTCTGCCACTGAGGTTCCGGGGATGATTTCTGGGAGGGTCTGTGTGACCATGACTTGTTCCAAGACTTTGGCTTGGATTGTTCGGTAGGCTGTGTGACTCCCAAATTACATGAAGTCTTGATGCTTTTATCTAGTTCCTGTAACACTGCATCCGTAGTAGAACTAAACAAGCCCTCACCTTTGAAAGGTAGATCCTCAATGAAGGCTTTAGTGTCAATGGGTGGAGCGCAGTCAGGCGTGATGTCTGAGCGTGACTGTTGATGTGAGCATTTTAGCTGCCACATCTAGATTATGCTTGGCGGCATTAAGCTGGTGTTTCACCAGCAACATACCCTCTTTCTGCAGCCTCCTGGCTTGATGGTTTATGTCCTCAGGGAGGGAAGCAATAAACTCAGTCATTTGTTCCCAGAAGGCATACTGGTATACCCATGCAGGCTGTATAGTTGGAAGTTTTAATTCTTTTTTTTTTAATTGATTTTGCAAAACTATATCTACATCTAAAACGCTACACTCTGAACTAAGTTACCTTATACAGAGAATACTGTGTAAAATTTTCAACTTTATCAAATTAATAAACTGAAAAACAAATTTTTTTCTTGGTTTAATTAATTACTTATGATAACAAAACTGATTGACTGGTACACATAACATTGAAGAAATGCTTATTACTTCCATTTACATTCTCATATAGTGCGCAAACCTTTAACAACAATATAACATTTATTTCTTCTTCGGTCCTCTTCTTGTCTTTTTAGTCTCTTTACTAGATTTGGGAGCAGCAGCTCCCTTTCCCGAATCTGACACCTCTTCTTCGCTTTCTGAGCCATCAAAACCGTACATACTTTCCTGCGATGCTAGCGAATCATCTGATTCTCCCTCTGTTTTCTTTTTCTTACTTTTTTCCAGAAATGTTTTCGCTTGTTCAACAGAGTCAATTTTATAGTTCTTGCCTTTGTAGCTGAAAAACAGTCCCTCCGGAGAATTCCAACGGTATACAATTGACTCAGACTGGAGCCAGATAGTCAAACTTCTGTAGGCTTTTCTTCTTTTTCTTATTTCAAATGGAATGTCCTTTAAGACCTTAATCTCCTCCTCCTGGATCTTCAGCATTGTTCTGTTTGTGGCTTTTAACACCACATCTCTTGTTGATCTTTTGGAGAACCTTATCATGCTTTCACCTGGCAGGTTTTTCTTTTTAACAAATTCTGGATAGGTCCTATAGACCAAATCCATATCGCTTAATATCTCTTCTGTTTTCAAACCTGCCACCGGTGCTAATGCCTCACTCACCAGCTTTTTAAGATCCTTCCCTTTTTTCTCAGGAACATTCTGAAGTCTCAGGAAATAGTTTGAGCGTTCCATCTGAAGTTTCAGAACATTGTCACATTGGAAAGCCTTTTCTTTCTCAATGTTTTGTAGTCTTGAGTCATGCTTACTTGTAGTTGCTTTAACTTCCAAGAGATCCTGTTGCAGTTTTTCCATTCGTTTGCCAGACTCTTTCATCTCTTTCTGCATTGAGTCCATTTTAGCGTTGAGAGTAGTCATCTGATCCACCAGGGGTCGCAGCAGCACTGAAAGCATTGAGCTCATCTCTGTGGTATCGCCCTTTGAACTCGGAACTCCGCTTCCTGGTTTAGGGGAGGGTCTTTGTCTCCCCGTCATTGTTGCTGTTTCGCTTTTGTTTACAGTTAGATAAGATGGACCGTAGAGAAAGCTTTCTTTATCGCACTAATGTCGTTTAAAAGCTTTTTTTTTTGTGCATGCAATCCAGCCCTCCAGCATTTCCAAAACCCTTCTAGTACAGCAGTAACGCCGTGGGAAAGTCTCGTAACGTATGCTTCATTAAGGGGAGGGAATGCGATCCACCCAACCCGTCCCAGCCGCTTTATTTACAGTCTTTGTTTGAGACTCACGTTTTCACCATTGCGTATCAGGAGGGTTAGTTGTTTCTCCGCCTCGCATTCACTGCTGCTTCTCGGTCACGCTTACGCAGCCCGAAGGCTTCCACGGCAGGGGAACCTACGGGGGTGTTGAAGGGGGCCTTGATCCTGCGGTCGCCACCATCAGGAGAGGCTCCCCCTTGTGCCACCCCAGGCAGAGCCCCTTCGCTAGGGTCTCTGGGGGCTCGGCACCTGTCCGAAGCCCCTTCACCCCGCCGGGCGCGGGTCGCCTCTCCCGCAGAAGCGGAGGGAGGCATCTGCCATTGAGCGCGTCTCTTCCGGAAGTCTGGAAGTTTTAATTCTTAAAGCCCCTATCGAATAGAATCTGCGCCCAAAGGAGTCGAGTGTCTTTCCCTCCTTATCAGAAGAAGAGTGACTGTGTCTACCCTTAGAAGAGGGTGTGACAACAATGGAGTTGGGTTTAGGTGAATAAACAAAAATTCAGCTCCCAATTCCTGCACCTTGTACATGTGGACAATACTTTTGCGAGAAATAGGAGTAGAAGCTGGATGAGAACATGGTGCTTTAGCAGCCTACAGCAAGACCGAGGTTAACAGTAACGCCAACAGCTATGGAAGTGTCAATCTGTACTATGTCAAACACTGAATCTGTCACCGTGGGTGGAGGCTGAATGGTGGAGAGTGTCAGCGTATTGGCCATCCTTTTGATGAAATCCCCATATGATTTAAGATCCTCGGATGGAGAGATGGGGAGATTATCTGCCACCTGTTGGGGTGGGGAGGGTTCCTGGGTAGGGGCTTCATCTCCGGAGGAGGACGATGAGGATGATCCTGTAGGTTCAGAATGCTCCGATGGTTCAGAGAATGCAATGGGTTATGTTGGCATTGGTGTTGACTGCACAGCATGATGTACCGGAGGTGGAACAGCGGGTTTGTGTTTCCTGCCCATCGGCAACCGATGGCTTTGGTCATATGAATTCCGGCATTGGGAGGTGATCTGGGTATCAAGACAAGTGGGAAGATGTTGACTGGCAGTCCCAATCTACTGGGGTGCGTGGTGGGAACCAAGGTGCAGTGGGCATAGGATAAGCCCCACAGAGGTACTGCCGTTGCTGTCCATCCCAGGGAGCCGGGGGATAATGCCCCCATGATCGATCCCGATCCTCCCATCAATGTGGGGAGATGGCTGAAGCGCCAGTGTCACAATCCAGGTACAGACTTTTGACATGGGAGGTCGGGGCACTTGGGTTAACTCCATATCCAGTTCAGAGTCCATGAATTGGATAGGATGCAATAAAGGCAAGGTGGAGTCACCTTGTAGCTGCTCAAGGCCTGCAAGGACTTTAGCCCCCACAAGGGCTGTCTCTGATGTGGCATGTGTGGATGAAGCAACTTTGGTAAGGGTACCCTTCTTGTGCTTGACCTGCCTATCGTCCTTGCCCTCCTTGCGTTTTTTAGCAGGAGTATGGGCTTCGGACTGGGAGGTCAACCGGTCATTTTAGCACTGACTTATTGACATCAATGACAGTTGGCATCGGAGATAGCGCAGTTGTCAATCCCAAAGCTGGGGTCAACAGTGAGCATGGCTGGACATCTCTTGCGAAGATGCCATCGGTGAAAGAGGCTGCTCTAGTAAAGTGATGTGGAGTCTCACAGCTTAATTCTTGTTTGCTTTGAGAACTTGGCACAGTGAGCACAGGAGTCCACGCAGTGTGCTTCCCCAAGGCACAAAAGGCAAAGTGAGTGTCTGCTTGGGGTGGGGGGGCGCTTTTGCTGCCGCACTTTAGACACTGTTTGAAGAAGCCCCACCGTTTGGCCATAGGCTGGAGGTGAAGTGGGGAGAGTAATCTGCCAAAGCAGAGTACTCTAAGTGAGTTCTGTCTGGAATCAGTAAAAGTATTTCACCTTAGGGAAATCCAAGAGGAAAAGGTGAAGAAAGAAGAAAAATACTGACCGAAGCAAGGAAGGTCCTACCAGCGTGGCGGACAGAAGAGAACTGGAGGGATTGTCGTGCCCCTCCCTTGGTCATGTGGACAGGAGCCCTGCACGTGACCAGGGAGGGGGCGTGAAAATCCCTTTCGCTTTAGAAGATACTGATCAGGGTCGGCGCAGGCGCACTATATCCCAGAGGTGTGATGCACAGAGACCACAAAGAAGATCAATTACTTTCGGTTTGGAAAGGATTTTTTTAAACAAATTAAAGGAGTGGCTATGGGCACAGCATTTGCACCAAGCGTTGTGAATTTATTCATGGCAGACCTAGAGAATAAAATCATCTCTGACTCTACAATTAACCCTTATGCATCTAATATATTTCTTTATAGGAGATTTATTGATGATTTGTTGTTAATTTTAAAACAGAAATAAATTTCAAATTTCTTTTAAACTGTGCAACTAATTGTGCAGTGTATTAAAACAGAAATAAATTTCAAATTTCTTTTAAACTGTGCAACCAACCGTGCAGTGTATCTCCTCCAATGTGTATGCCAGTTGCACTATGTAGGGATCACAATAAGGTCTTTAAAAGTGAGAATAGCGGAACATAAATCCCACATTAGATTGGGATATCTAGAAGCCCCACTGGTCCCACATTTCAAAGAAAAAATAATAAAATGGAGGATTTTAAGTTCTTGGTGCTGGAAATCGTGAATGAACCCAAATATAATAACATAGACATACAAAAGAAATGATTACAGAGAGAGGCACACTGGATCCACAAATCAAAAATGCTTTATCCATTTGGCTTAAATTCCAATTTAGATCTTTCAAGTTTCCTGTAAGTAATTTCTAATATCTCAGTCAGTCCCCTGTATGTGTATAGGTCCCTTAACAGATGTAGACACAATAAAGATTCATAGTGCAATAAGAATATAAAAAGACCATTGATTTGTTGATTCTAAGCTTTTTCAAGTTATTTACTGTCAGTAAATAGATGTCAGTGGGACTGTCATTTCCTGGTCGGGAGGTGGGATGTGCCCCTGGAAGCTGAGCGCGTCTTTCCCCCACCTTTGGAATGTGTTCCTCTCCCTAACTTTCGCCTCTGCTTATCTGTGTCCTTGGCTGAATCTTCTCACAGTCTTTGTTGCTAACTGGGTTTTTTTCTACAAGTGCAAACTGCTTCCCTTCCCACTTTTCTGTCTGGGAATCAACAGGCCAAATGTATTTGTGCGCCTTTTTCTTTGAGTGTTGATTGGAAATTATATTTGTAGCAACACAGTTTGAATACACTGTATCTGTACCTCTCCATCCCTTTCCCCCCCCCCCCCATTACTGACTCAAGACGTGTAGACAATCTGGTGCACTGTCAAATAAAATAAGTTCTTGTTTAAGACCCTTTGTTTGGAGTTGAAATCTTTTGAGACTCTCACAGAGAGTCAGTAATCTTACTGCTTGGGGAAGTCACCCATTCCGGACAATGTCGGAAGACAGAGGAGAACCCCCAACGACTACAGGGGACTCGGGAGTGCCCATGTCCACCGAGGAGGAGGTCATGATTTCTACCACCACCTCTTGAGTAGATCTCAGACCCAGGAGCCCCAGATACTCATGGACTTTATTTGGGACTGAACCTGTTGAGACCTGGACCCCAACCCAGCGGGGATCGACCATGGGGCTTGGAGTGGGCTCTGAGGTGTGGGAAGGCACACGACTGCACATCCCAGTGAGGCTTTGAGATTCCAGCCGGCTGAGAGAACTGGAGTTCAGGGGCATGTGGTCCCACATGGATTGCCAGCTGGAGACGATGGAGCAATTGCTGCAGCAAGAAATGATGACTCTGCTGGAAGGATTACCGGGGATCATCCAGAGACTGGTGGGTGCGCAAGCTGGGGGAGCTGGTGGGGCTGGTGCCAGAGGTGGAGGGGAACCACCTGCACTGCCTCCTGTGCAGCAACCACCTGGGGTAGTCCCTCCGGTTCCTGGTCCTGCACAAATGGCTCTTGCGGGTCTGGCAGCTCCTGCTGATTGGCGGCCAGTTTCCCATGATCTATTGGCAGCCACCTTCGACAGGGATCCTGACAAACTACAATTTTTCATCATTGAGATGGGTAGCTTCCTGCAGACCTGGGGCCACCTGTTCCCCATGGAGGGGGATCGGGTAGGCTACATCGGATCGCGACTTCACGAGGAGGCGGCAGACTGGTACGTAAGTCTGCACAACCCTCCCAGACCTGAACTAAACCGGGTGAAAGAGTTTATGTGGGCCCTCTGAGTGGCCCATGAGTGAGGATCCCATGAGTGAGGAAAAGGCCCGTAATCAGCTGCATCGCCTCACCCAGGGGCGTAATTCAGTTCGGGAGTATACTGTCACCTTCAAACGTTATGTGGCTAGAATTAGGGGTTGGCTTTAAGAAGTCCTGGTGGAGCAGTACCACCAAGGGTTGAACCTAGAGTTATACGAGACTATCTTGTGCAATATCAACCCTACTACTCTGGCGGCCTGGGTGCAAGCTGTGGAGGAAGCAGAATCCCGGTTTACCCTGATAAAGCTGCACACCCCAGCGGGAGCCCCGAAAGGTTCCGGGCAAACAGCCACCCCTATGAAGCCCAAGATCAAGGCCCCCCTGAAGGATATTCAAGATCTGTGACTGTGGAAAGGGCTGTGTATGAGGTGTGGGGAAGCAGGCCACTATGCCTCCTCTTGCGCCGCAGCTTCTTCAAAGGTGGTCCCCACTCCTTCGTGTACCACCCCATGTCTGGTAAAAGGTCCTCAGGGGGAGAAATCCCAGGCACTTCAACTGGATACCACCCAGGAGGGGGAGAAAGCGGCTTCTGTCGACCCTCCTTCACTGGTGGGAAACGACAAGGACCTGTTCTGAGTGGTGCGAAGCAACAGGTCCCCTCTACTCCAGTGCCTAAAGCAGTGAGCTCTCCTGTCCCCCTTCTGTGTGTAGTAGTGACTCTTGTTGCCCCTGAGGCGGGTACCCACGTAAAGGTACAGGCACTAATAGATTCGGGGTGTGTTTGGGACCTAATCAGTCCCATCGTAGTGGATGGATTAGGGGTGGGAGTGAACGCTCTAGATGAATCCTTACGATTCACCCAGATGGATGGATCAGAAATGAAGGAACCCTGCCTTTTTGAAACTCAACTGGTGTTTTTGGGGGTGGGGGAACATTGGGAACGAGCTTTTGTCATCACCCCACATGCTCAGTTCCCGATGGTGCTGGGGAGTCCGTGGCTGAGCACCCAAGATCCGTACATTATGTGGAGTGAAGAAAGGATCCATTGGGTGGCTCCGGACTGTGAGCAATATAAATGGCAACCTGACTGGGGCATCGAGCCTTCCCGCAAGAAGGTGTGTCTAGCCAAAGAGGATTTATTACAAATACCTACCACATACCAGGATTTAGTGGAGGTTTTTAGTGAAGTTGAAGCAGATGAACTGCCCCCCACCATAATACGGATTGTGCTATTGAAATTGCTACCGGGGGTCAAGTTACCAAAAGGGAAATTGTACTCTATGAGCCCTTTTGAGCGAGTTGAACTGCACCATTTTATTGATAAGAACTTGCAGCTGGGTTTTATCAGGCCAGCGAAGTCCCCTTTTGCAGTCCCTGTACTGTTTCGCAAAAAAAAAAAATAGGGGGGATTACGATTGTGCACAGATTACCAGGGCTTAAATGCAGTCTCTGCCTCAAATGCTTACCCGCTGCCTCTGATAAAGGACCTTCTAACTGAGGCATCCAAAGGAAAAATCTTTTCTAAGTTGGATCTCCAGGATGCTTACTTCCGGGTGCACATACGGGAGAGGGATGAATACAAGACAGCCTTTAATACCCCCCTGGGGCAGTTCGAGTACCTAGTTATGCCATTCGGACTTCAGGGCGCTCCCTGCGTTTTTATGAACTTAATTAATGAGGTCCTACATAAGCATTTATTCAAGGAGGTGCTTTGTTTTCTAGATGATATCCTGTTGTACTCCCCCGATGAAAAATCACACATCAAACTAGTACGGGAGGTACTAGCCACCTTGAAAGAACATAAACTTTTTGCTAAATTGTCTAAGAGTGATTTTCACAAAACGGAGATTGACTTCCTTGGTTACCGCATCTCCCCTAGAGGATTAGAGATGGATCCCGCAAAGGTGACTATGGTTAAAGACTGGGGGGTGCCCCGAACCCATCGCCAACTGCAGTTTTCTCAGATTCATGAATTTTTATTGCTCATTTATCAATAACTTCACGAAATACAGTTTAGCCCTCACTGACATTCTCAAAACCAAAGGGAACAGACCAGGCCTGGCCAAATCAGGGGCATGGTTACATTGGACTCCTGAATGTCAAACGGCTTTCGAGGAGTTAAAGACTTCCGAGCCCATCCTAGTGCATCCGGATGAAAATAAAAGTTTTGTTGTGCAAGTCGATACATCCGATGTGGCTATGGGGGGATATTGCAAGAGGGATCTGATGGGAAACTGCACCCCCTTGCACACATGTCAAAGAAATTTGGGGACACAGAGAAAAATTGGGCTGTGTGGGACAAGGAGGCGGTGGCCATCCGCTTAGCTCTCACTACTTGGAGACACTGGCTGAAGGGGGCGAGGATGCCGTTTGAGGTATGGACTGACCATAAAAACCTTGAAGCCCTCAGAACGCAATGCACCTTAAACGCCAAGCAGTTGCGTTGGGCGGATTTCTTCTAAAAATTTAACTTCACCCTACGCCATTTCCCTGGGAAATCCAACTTGATGGCAGATGCGCTCTCCCGCCTTCCCCAACATGACTGTAAGTGAGATCAGGTTATAGACTCGATGTTTACACCAGAGCAACTTGGGGGAATGGTGGTAACTAGGAGCTGAGCAGACCAGAAGAGGATGCCTGATCCTGTGGCTTGGACTTCCAGGTGTGCAAAGGCTTATGACCTTTTGGAATTAAAGGACCTACAGTATCATGAGCAGGTTACCCCTGGTTCAAATGGTTGTTGGTTCTGAGGCAAGAAATTGGTGGTGCCAAAATCACTGAGAGGTGAAGTCATGCATGTGGCTCATGAGTCAAGGCTATCGGGCCACTTTGGTTATCTTAAGACTTTGAATTTGCTACAGAGACAGTTTTGGTGGCCCCGCATGATACAGGCCGTATCTGATTATGTCTCAGCTTGCCAAACTTGTTTAATGTGTAAACGACCGGGGGGGGGGGGGGGACGGGACACCCCTGGACTGTTGCAACTGCTAGAAACCCCAGCTCAGCCTTGGGAAGTGATATCTATGGATTTTATAACTGATCTTCCACCCAGTAAAGGGAAAACAGTCATCTGGGTGGTGGTGGACATGTTTTCTAAACAAGCTCATTTTGTTCCATTTAAACAGCTTCCTACAGCTAAGGCTCAGGCTAAGTCTTTCATGGCTAATGTCATTAAGCTCCACTGCATCCTGCGGAAGGTGGTATCCGACCGCGGAACACAATTCGTTGTCAATTTCTGGTGGGAGCTCCTGGAGATCTTGGGGGTGGAACCCATGTTAAGTAGCACTTATCATCCAGAGACCGATGGCCAAACCAAACGGGTGAATCAAGTCTTAGAACATTTTTTGTGCTGCTACACTAATTACCAACAAGATGACTGGGTGGAGTTATTGCCATTCGCTGAATACAGTTACAATAATGCTGTGCATTCTTCCATGGGAGTCTCCCCTTTTATGGCAACGGGAGGCTATGAAGGAGTGCCTTTGCCCTAATTGGAGTCCACTCCTCCGGGTCCTAGCCACCTTGCAGACTGGTGAAACTCTTTACGTGATTCATGGCCATTGATTGCTAAGACTTTGGAAATGGCCAAAAAGGATTATAAAAAGTATGCAGACAAGGGGAGGGGTCAGGGATGGGCATTGGAACCAGGTGATTCAGTATATGTGTCCACAAAGAACATCAAAGGCTCCAACCTAGCAGGAAATTGGGTTGGAAATATGTGGGACTGTGTCACGAGCTGGATGCCAATAGGACAGGAGTCAAGCAGAAGTCCGGGACAGTCCAAGGTTAAGCTGAATCAGGAATGAGTTGCCAAGTCCAAAATACTAAGCCAAGAGCAGAGTCAGTCCAAAACAGGGTCAAAGAGGGAAACTCACGAGTAGACCAGTCCAGGGAGTCAACAGAGCCGAAGTCAAATGAAGCCAGAATCACAAGCCAGAGGGTCCAGAATCAAGTTAGCTATTACGAGCCGAATAGGTGCAGAGCTTAGCCAAGAAGACTTGTTGCTAGCACAAGTTGGTAGTCTCCGTGCTGTGCCTAAATACCCAGCCACTTCCTGTGCTTATTAGCAACTGGCAGAGAGGTCCCGGCTCCTTCTAGAACTCAGGACTTAGAGATCTGCGACCATGCATGCGTGCCTCTTTCCTTCTTGCAGCTAAGTCTTGCCTGCATTGAGACCTTAGACGTTCCACCCAAGGAGGTGAATCAGGTGGGCTTGAGCTTAGCAGCTGTGGCTCAGCTGCTGCTGGTGCTGGGACAAAACCCTGGGAGGTGCTTGCTTGAGCCTCATCTGGCTCAGGTGGAGGCTCCTCTGGAGCTGGGAGCTGATCCTCCACCTCACTTAGATCCGCAGGAGGCAGATCCTCAGAGGTACTCATGACAGGACTGTATAAAGTGTTGAGAAAGATCAATGAAGTGACATTTGAACTTGAACTGCCTAAGTCATTAAAAAATGTCTATCCGGTTTTCCATTTCAGCCTCCTGAAAAAACATCTTGGGCCGAACGCGTGGAGACCCCTTTGTCCAGCTCCTCCTCCTCTGATGAAGGGGGGGGGGGTGAACCTCACTTCGATGTGGACCAAATCTTAAGATTCTAAGTTGAAAAGAGACCGTTTGTTCTATCTAATTAGTTGGCAAGATTTTGGTCCTGAGCATAATGAATGGGTTGATTCTGTATATGTAAACGCTCCTGCAAAGATTCGTGCCTTCCATAAATTGTACTCATTAAAATCTGGGGGTTAAGGGGGATTGTTGGGAGGGCAGTATGTCAGTGGGACGGTCATTTCCCAGTCGGGAGGTGGGATGTGCCACTGGAAGCTGAGTGCGTATTCCCCCCGCCTTTGGAATGTGTTCCTCTCCCTCGCTTTTGTCTCTGTTTATCTGTGTCCTTGGCTGAAGCTTCTCACAGTCTTTGTTGCTAATTGGGTTTTTTTCTACAGGTGCAAACCACTTCCCTTCCCACTTTTCTGTCTGGGAATCAATGGGCCAAATGTATTTGTGCGCCTTTTTCTTTGAGTGTAGATTGGAAGTTATATTTGTAGCAACACAGTTTGAATACACTATATCTGTACCTCTCCATCCCTTTCCCCCCCATTACTGACTCAAGATGTGAAGACCATCTGATCCACTTTCAAATTAGTTCTTGTTTAAGACCCTTTGTTTGGAGTTGAAATCTTTTGAGACTCTCACAATAGGTTTTATTTCAGTATATGTGTAGGTCTGTTTAAGAAGAAAATGCCGAACAGCGCTACTTATGTATTTAAGTGTATCACATGCCTAGCAAAATAAGCAACTATAATAAATGTGTAGACTGTAAGGTCGCCTGTGAAAATCTTTAGAACTATGAAGTTTTCTACACTGGTGAGTTAATCCCTGCAGCCTTTTTCTACATTAATGCATGTAATAGTTGTTATATTGTAGCAGAAACTGAATAAATGTGACTGTATTTGGTTTTAGAAATTGTGAATTACTGGAGGCCTGATCCATTGGAAAAAGATTTTATGCTGTGTAGATAGGTAAAATGTCATAAAGGCTATAACAATATTGTATACTGAATTATATAAATTAAAAACATAGGAAAAATGTACTTATTGTAACTCTGTATGTTTTGTATTAAGCATGTCTTAATGGTCCTCTTCTGATGAAGAATCTTTTTGAAACAGAATCATTACCAGATGTTCATCTTGAAATATTATTGGACCCATATATATATATTTTGTACTGTGGATTAAATTAAGATACTGTATTTGCATTACCTTAGCATGTTGCAACTATCCTTGTTTGTTAACTATGGTCATCAGGCAGCCTTCTGTTGGCTATTCTACCATTCATGGTGGCCCTTGCTGGCATCAGCCAGAGCCCAGGTCTTTTCCCATCATGGCTCTGGCTTGGTGGAATGGGCTCCCTAAAGAGGTGAGGGGGCCTTGGAGGTCTTCAAGAGGTGTTGCAGGGCCTGTCTGTTTGCCAGGGCTTTTGAGGGGGTCCAAACTGGCATTCATCTTTTAAGGATGGGGAGAGTTGGACTTTGCTATTTTATCTTTCATTTTAGAATGACAACATTTTTATTACTGTAAGCTTTGTAGAACCACAAGGAAAGATGGAATATAAATGTTTTAATAAATAATTAATAAATATGAAACAGAAATCAGTTATCTCAGCTCAAACTGATATAGACATCTACCTAAAATGAAGCGCGAGTCAAATTCAGAGACAAAACAAAATAACAACTTTAAGACAAAGGTAAGGAAGAGAAAAGTCTGTCAGGAAAGCCTTTGGGTCATGCCCTATTTGTTTGTAAGCTGAAGATCCTTCTGTGCACCCTCCTGCTGTTGGGTCAGTATTTATTTTTGATCTCAGGGGAATCAGGGAAGCATACACGGCTCACGTGCCACTCCCCACATTTCATCCTCATATCAACCCTGTGGGGCAGCTTACAGTGACAGGTCCAAAGTTAGTCGGTGAACTTCTTGACATATGAGGATTCAAATTCATGTCTCCCTTGCCCTAGACAGTGAATAACACTTGACCACACCACTTGTGAACCACTGCAGCACCCCAGCATTGCCATTGGCACGTACAAACCCTTCTTGTTTTGACAAGAGAGGAACACAATAGAGACTGATACTTTACTGCAGGCAGGAGAGCCACACGTTTAACCCAAAAGCAGAGCCTTTCTGAATTATTCCACTCAAGACAATTTTTTTCAAGCTACCCCTGGAGATCAGGATTGCTTTATCAGTGCCTTTTACCTTCAAGTTAAATCCAAATTTCCCATCTTCATCTGGCAGGAGGCGTATCAAAAACAAGTCTCCATCAATAATGTCATTCTGGAAGATATTGATAACAGGAATTTGGTTTACTAAAAACCACCTTTATGGGCTGCTTTGGCGAAAATCATCCCTGCATGTGGTAAGAGAGTAACATTCCACCTTCCAACACCACCCAGGGCATGTGCTAAATTGATTGTGTAATCTGAGCCTACAAATTTGAACTAACGCGCTATCCAAATATGACTCCCATCTGTGGACTGATTGACTTGGAGGTGGGATCGAGTGATGAGTCCAGTGAGTGGAGAATGAAGGCACAATTCCATGCTCAGTGAGGAGTGCAGAGAAGAGTGTCTGAACCAGCCTTCTGATTGTTTTTTAGGTGCTGTGGTCACTGCTTAACCACCCTTTAACATTTAGAAAAAAATGTATTATTTTTTATACTCTTTACCTCTTTAAGAATCAAGGTCCCATTTACAGCCACTCTTGTTCATTTGCCATAATATTTTGTGAGCCTTTGTTACATAAAGAAGCTGGAATGATGCTTGACAATTTCAGATTATGAGAAAGCCGAAGTCTAAAAGATGTTCAAGCATTCAAAAACTTGGGAGCAAAACCACCTAAAATTTCTACAAGCAAGGAGTGGAAGTGATTTTTCCCAATTCCCCCTTCCCACTGCAGCCCAAAATGCCATCTCTTGGGGGACGGGGGACACTCAGGAACAGCTAGAGGGGGGAAACCATATGTCTCTCACAAAAAGGGGGAATTAGCTAAAACTGCCCCTGCCCGCAGAAATTCTAGGTGGAATCCAAGCCAGAATAGGAGGTATTTGTGTACTGCACTTCATCCATCATACCTTATCACAGTAGTATTGATTGGAATCCTCCACTGAAATTCCTTTTGGAACGTTATTTTTTTCTAAAGATTGCTTATCTTTTCCTTCTAAAGGATAAGAGCCTGAAGAGTTCCCAGTTGAGGAATGGGGTGAGGAATTCTGTTTTGAATCATTTTCCAAAATGTTCCTGAATTAATAGAAAATTTAAACCAGCAGTATTAATAGCCAGACTCAGCAAAGTGTATGTTAAAGCCTTTCAAGCCAAATTATTTTAAGAGTGAGAGAGAAGAAATACTTTTTTCTGGTCTTCATTAACTTTAAATCATTTCATCTCATCTATTGTTCCATCTTATTTATTTTATATGCCAATAAAGGACAGATTGATTGATTGATTGAACTTTAAATCAAGAAGGAATATTTTGGTACCTTAAAGACTAACAGATGCACAAACTGACAGAAACCATGAACTTTCATAAGATACAACCCATGTTATCAACGTATGAAGTGAATTCTCAGTTATCGGATATGTATTCACACACACAGAGGACAAAAAATGTGAACAGTGGAGTAAAAGGGATGCTGTACATAAACAGCAATTGAATACTGTATCAAATTAGATTTTTTTTTTCAAGTCAAGTTGTGTTTCCTGTGTTAAAGTGATTTCTGCATATTAACTTTTCACATATCATTTATAATACCTGGGTAACAGAAAGCCATTTTCTAGTGCTGGGGGGTAGGGGTGGAATCACATAAGGGGTACTGGGAGCAACCTTAAGGAGGTTTACTCAGAAGCAAGACCCACTTATTCATAAGTGTTTACTCCCAGGAAAGTGTTTTTAGGATTGCACTGATTCTGTTTTATGGTGCCATCATTTAAAGCACTAGAAAAAAAAGGTTGATCCTCAGTTTGGGAAATATTTTAATTGTGCAAGACCGTTTACTAGGAATTACTACAAATTCTGCTTATTCTATATTAAAATACAAGCCTCTAAACAGTTTATAGTAACAACAGAAAAACTCACACTGGCGATTCTTGTTCTGATGATCTGCTGAAAAAATAAATAAAGCCAGTTAATACCGCAACCTGGTAACAGCTTTTATAGCAGAATTTCAGTACTTTTGCAAATACAGAAAGGAAATCGACCATTGGATACTTACCATGAAGGGTCCTTCTTCTCTTAGGAAAGAAGGACATCTTGAGGGTGATTCCCACTGTCCAATCAGGGAGGCAGGAATAATTTTTTCAACTTCCTGTCTCTTGCCTGTTGGAGTCACCCTCTTCAGTTCTAGTAACTCCAAAAGCAGTTAGACTATAATGTTAACTTTAGACAGGGGTCATTTTGTAGAAAAAGAGGTGCAGGAGCTCATTGGCATACCTATTAGCATAACTCAGCATATGCCATGCCCCTGACATCACCAGAAGTGTGTCAGAAAGGGAAGCAAGGGGGGCATTTTCAAAAGCCTCCACTTCCCTTTCCCAGCTGACCTGCCAAGGCAGGCGGGGGGGGGGGGGGGAGCGAAGCGAGAAAGGTCCCATAGAATACAATGGAAAAATCATGCTGCCACGTGACTCTAAACAGAAGGGGTTTAAACTTTAAAGACCTTCTGGCTTTACTTCCTCCACCGGCCTGCTGGAAGCTGGGGGAAGGGCTTGCCACCACTGCCATTTGTGCCCACTAGGGGTGTGCAAATAAAATTTTTTTGGCCCGATTCAGATTGGGCCAAATCAGGCCGCATCTGTTCCAGCTGCTGAATGATCCCCGCATGTCAGTTTTGGCAATGCAAGCTGATTTGGGAGTCATTTGGCTGGCCAAACGTCAGTTTCAGCCCCATTATACCCTATGGGCCATAGAAGTCAATGGCAAAAGCTCATAGGGTGTATGAGGGGCTGGAGGAGAGGGGGTTTGAGGGAGAGGCTCCAAACTTGCAGGGTAGCTGCTGGGCATCTCCCCAAAATACCCACCAGGTTTCAAGAAGACTGGACCATGGGGTCCAATTCTATGGACCCCCAAACAGGTTGCCCCATCCCCTTCATTGTTCTCTATGGTCGGAAAAAACATTACTTTTTTCCCAACATAGAGAACAATGAAGGGAATGGAGGCAACTTGTTTGGGGGTCTGTAGAATTGGACCCCCTGGTCCAATCTTTTCGAAACTTAGTGGGTATTTGGGGGAGAGGCTCCAGCAGCTACCCTGTAAGTTTGGAGCCTCTCCCTCAAACCCGCTCCCCTCCAGACACTTTTTAAGCTGCCACCAAATTTCAGCAGCAATTCGGCAGAGGGCCAAATCAGATCAGAGAATCTGATTCGGCCCATGGCTGCCCTAGTGCCCACTTCAGAGCTGGCGGAGCGCTGCTCCGCCTTGCCCCGGCCCCAAATAACCTGTGACTTTAGGAAAGAGAACAAATGGACAAGAACAGAGCAATAACATAGATAAGAAAAAACAGGTAAAATAATACTATTTAGACAAGAGGGGTACCAGATGAATAACTAGTTTGGCAATGACTTTGGGAAGGACAAGATGTCCTCCTTTCCTTTGAGGAGAAGGACCCTTCACAGTAAGTATCCAATGGTCCATTCTTTCTCTGAGGCAGAGGACATCTTGAGGAACCTCCCAGAGCAGTGTCCTCTGTTTTGGGGTGGGTCATCGCCATGTTAGCTTAGGATGTGTTGTAGCACTCTTCTATCGAGGGCAGTGTCTGTTGAATTATAAGTACTGATTTTGTAGTGTCTAATAAATGTGGAGAGAAGACCAGGTTGCTGCTTTGAAACTTCCTTGACTGTTGCCTGCCTTGCAAATGAGAAATTGCTGGCAGCACTCCTGACAGAATGGGCTGTAATGCCAGCAGGAATAGGAGGCTTGCAGATCTTATAGGCCTCTACTACACATGTTCTGAGTGTGCTACTTTTGGCCAACTTGGACAACCTTTCTCCCGTGTTAGGTGGAGATATAGACAAAAATAATGCAGCGGTCTTCCTAATGCAGTTGGTTAGACAAATACATGTTTTGAGAGTTCTGACATCAAGGACCTGCCATATCTTCTCCCTTTGATGCTTTGAGTTTGGGTACAAGGATGGAAGACATATTTCTTGAGCTCTATGGAAGGCATGACTTTGGGCATGAAGGTAGGATCTGGTCTCCTTGTAAAATATGCATAGCTCGGGTTTAGCTGAAAGTGAGCCTAGCTCAGAGACTCTTCTGGCGAATGTGACTGCCATAAGAAAAAGCATCTTCATCCTCTGCCATTTCAACGAGACTTCCCTGAGTGGCTTGAATGGTGGCTTGGTAAGTACTGAGAGAACTGTATGTAGCTGCCATGTATGGAACCTGTGGTGGGAAACATCGTATGTGAGGATGTTGTGAAATGCTTGTGCCTTTGACTTGGGGCAGGATCGTGGCCAAGGCTGTGATCTGTCATTTGGGAGTAGGAGCTATTAGCCCTCTCATGACTGCTTCTTGCAGGAACACCAAGATTGAGTTAAGTCGTAGTTTCAGTGGGTCAACCATTTTTTTTTGCACCAGTACACAAATGCCTTGCATTATGTTTATGTTATAAATTCTATTAGTTTATTGTCTCCTGGAAGCCAGGAGGGTCTCTGTGACATCAGTATCATACCCTAGGTAGAGGACATTGCTTCGTTCAATTTCCAGGCGGTCAAACGCAGCCATCCCAGTTGTGGATGCCAGATGGGTCCCTGATATAGTATGTCCGGTGATGCTGGTAACCTCCACGGAGGTGGACAGAATGGAGCCAGTTTGGTGTAGTGGTTAAGAGTGGAAGACTCTAATCTGGAGAACTGGGTTTGATTTCCCACTCCTTCACATGCAGCTGCTGGGTGACCTTGAGTCATTCAAAGTTCTCTGAGAGCTGTTGTCTCAAGAGCAGTCCTCTCAGAGCTCTCTCAGACCTACCGACCTCACAGGGTGTCTGCTGTGGGGAGAGGAAGGGAAGGAGGTTATAAGCTGCTCTGAGACTCTGAGTGAAGGCAGGGTATAAATCCAATCTCTTCTTCTTCTAGAATGATGTCTAGTAGTTGCTGTTTTTTTCCTGAGTACCTTGGGAGTGATGGGAATGGGTGGAAGACAAATAACAGGGTCTTTGGCCCTGGAGAGGTGAGCACTTACATTGCCTCCACCCTGGGATGAAAGAATCTTGTATAAAATCTGTTGAGTTGGTGGTTTGTTGGGGATGCAGACATCTATTTGCAGTAGGCCGAAGGGCCTGGTGATCTGTAGGAACAGATCCCTCTTGAGGGACCATTCTCCCTCTTGAATCACTTGCCTGCTGAGCCAGTCTGCTTGATAACTTGAAGTCCCTTTTATGTGTTATGCCGAAATTAATGTCAGATTTTTTTCCTCTGCCCAGCATATTACCTATATTGCCTCCTTGTTGTGAGAGAGTCCCAATGAAAATAGTCCACAACAGGTCTTTGAGTAAAAAGTCCTTTACTTGTAGAAAGATCACTGGAAACAAACACTTCTTCTGTTAGTAATGAAACACTATGGGTTACATTCACTGATATACTGAAATGATACATGAGCTAAAGCTTGACCCTCCAATCAGTATCCTGCCTTCTTCCCGTGCTAGCAGTTCTCACCAAAAACGTGGGGAAAATTAGTTCTCAGGAACCTCCAAACTTTCCATCCAAAACTATCTATGTACTGAGACTACAACTCCAGGTTCCCAAAATCTGCTAGCAAAACATTCACAGTTCACAGAGACTCCCCTCCTCCCTTGCCCTGGCACAGACACTTCAGATAAGACATTCCAAAGTGTTAGCGAAGCTGAGGGAAAGCTGAGCGTAGTGAAGGGGGAAGAGCGGGGAGGGAGAGACGCTCTGCAGAGATTCTCCGCATTCCTTCGGGGCGGTTGCAGCAAGGGATGCTAACTCCCGGTCGGGAACCTGTAGACATAAAAGGATTAGGAATGAATACGCTCATATGCAAAGGGGACCCATTAGGCCTTTAGATATGCAACACAGAGTAGAAAGCAACTGAGAGGAAAGGGAAAGCAAACTTTGTGTATTCCATACAGAACATAAGAACAACTGCAGGGATTGCAAGAACTGTCATGTCAGGCACTGACACTTGTGTAGGGAGGACAATTTCAATCCCCACTGTTTATTAACGTGTTGGCTGATATGTTGTCAATCCTAACTAGATGTGAGAGTGAGCTATCTGAGGCTAGAAGTGTCTTAATGTGAGATCTATGGCCCTCAACTCCAAAATGTCAATGCTCAGTTTCATTTCTAGCTGGGACCACCAACCTTGAACTGGTTTGTCATTTAGCGTTGCCCCCATCAGATAAGCTGGCATCTATAAAGATCTATCTTATCTCTGACATCCAATATGTCTTGCCTTAGAGTAAATTGGACATCTTTGTCCACCATAGCAGGCTGATCTTGGTACCCAACAAATAGGCCCTCCTTTCTCATGAGTTAAAACTGGAAAGGCCATAAGAGTTGCTGTAATTGTTGCACATATTCCAGTAGATTCAATCTATGCATGGTATTAGTAGGTCCAAAAGTTTGGTCAGGGTCATCAAGAAAGTGGACCTGCTCGTGAACGTGAACTTGGACATTTCTCTGATTTTCTGTGTTTTGTGGACCAGCCAAGATAAGTAATTGTTGCACCAGTGATGACTCCCAGGTGCTCTAACTATTGTACTGTGTTCTGTGAGTTCTTCTACAGGTTTATGATGAAGCTGTGACTTTGTAGACACTGAATGGTCATCTTCATATCTGCTAATGAATTGTCTCTGGAGCCGGACCTGATCAGCAAGTCATCTAAATAAGGGTGTATGTGGAACTCCTCTTATCTTAATTTGGCAATCAGATTGATCAAAACCTTGGAGAAGACTCTCAGAGCTGTTGAGAAACCAAACAGGAGTGCCTTGAATTGACAGTGGTCTTCCCTGATGAAGAAGCGGAAGTATCTCCTGTGCCTTGGAAGAATAGAATGTGCAAGTATGCCTCCGTAAGATGCACGAATGTGAGGAATTCTCTTCGTTGTAGGGATTCTGCAATGAACTGGAGTGTTTCCATTCTGAAATGTCTTGACCAGGATGTTATTCCAGACCCTATTCTTCTTTCGCGCAGTAAATAAGATGGTGGAACAGGCTCAATGGCTTGGATGGCAAGAAGCTTGCCTGTGTAATCCTGAGTTGTTGTTTTTCTGGTCACTTAAAAGATGGGAATAGAATGAAGCATTCTAGTGGGGAATTGGAAAATTGTATTGCCTAGAGCCGGGTCACTGGCTAGGCGGGGTATAAATTGAAATAAATAAATAAATAAATAACCCTTGGTGATTAACTCCACAATCCAGAGGTCTGCTTCAGATTGGATCCAGACTTCTTTGAAATGGAGTTGTCTTCCTCCCACCAGAATCAAGGAGATGTCATGCCTTAGGATACTTTCCATTCCAGCCATTCTACTGTTCTGTTCCTGAGCTGCCTGGCAAATCTGGAGTTAATACCTCTCCTGAGAAAGGGTCTCGATTAATGATTTTCTTGGATCCTATTTGCATCTTAGCAAGGTATGCTGAGAATGAAAGGAAGGACCTCCATACATCCCTCTATCTGCACATCTCAATGTCTTCGGTACTGTCTTCTATTTGTTCCTGGTTTCCACCAGGATTTTGTCCAGGCAGTCCCTGAATAATCTGTC
Organism: Lepidodactylus listeri; assembly: GCA_029233225.1. NCBI lineage: Eukaryota > Metazoa > Chordata > Lepidosauria > Squamata > Gekkonidae > Lepidodactylus > Lepidodactylus listeri. The sequence goes on from JARCFY010000012.1 coordinate 95,810,973, forward strand.
TCCCTAGAAAGGGCATGCCATCATAATAGCCTTCGAATGGAGATCAGTTTGCCATGTCTGTAGCCAGAGGATTCTTCTTGCTGCATCAGCCAAATGATGATGATGAGACGAGATTGGATTGGATTTATACCCCGCCCTTCACTACCTGAAAGAGTCTCAGAGCGTCTTACAAACTCCTTTCCCTTTCCTTCTGGGCTGCTTTAGTGGACCCCTCAGATAATGTCTCCCTGTTCTTTTGCCTCTTGGTGGGGAGGGGGAGGGGAGGAGAAAGGCTGCAAACTCTCCGTCTTTGGCTTCCTGTGGGCAATAAGCCATTAAGGCAGCAGCTCTGAATCTCCTCCCTCATAGTCTAATTATAGATATGAACTCAGGAGGAAATACAGGTTGCTTACCTGTAACTGGGGATCTTCGAGTGGTCATCTGTGCATTTACACCTCTGGGATATAGTGTGCCTGTGCCAACCCCGATCATTACTTCCTAAAGCGAAAGGGATTGTCACGCCGCTCCCTGGTCACGTGCATGACCAAGGGAGGGGCACGACAATCCCGCCAGTTCCTTCTGACCGCTGCCATCAGTCTCTGAGCAAGTCAGGAAAGACCAACAGCAGAGGGGAAGGAGGGCAGGTGGTGTGAATGCACAGATGACCACTCGAAGATCCCGTTACAGGTAAGCAACCTGTATATCTTCTTCGTGGTCTCTGTGCACCACACCTCTGGGAGAGTAGCAAGCAAGAAAACCCACATACCTGGAGGAGGAGGATGGAGGTCTCAAGTCCTCACTGCTTGCAGCACTGGTTGCCCCACTGCAGAATGCTGATGAAGACGGACATCAAGGGTGTCGTATCTCACAAACGTGTGAGAAGCCCAAGTAGCTGCATTGCAGATGTCATTCAACGGGGTCCCTCTGAGGAAGGCCATGGAGGTTGCCACTGCCCTGGTCAAATGAGCGCGAAGTGGACCAGGCAGTGGTTTCCTTGCTAGTAGGTAGAATAACTTGATCGTCTCAATAATCCATTTAGACAGTCTCTGAGACGACACCTTCTGCCCCTGCCTGGGGGGGGGGCATAAGAAACAAAGAGGGCTGGAGAGTCCTGAAAGGCCCAGGTTCGCTGTAGATAGAACAGAAGAGCCCTCTTCACATCTAGCGTGTGCAAGCGGTGCTCCTCCTCAGTCTAAGGGTCTGGCAGAGAGATGTCTGCTCTCAAGTGGAACTCCAACACCACTTTAGGCAAAAAGGAAATGTCTTGAACCAGAGTTACAGCATTATGATGAAAAACCAGGTACGGTGCATCACATCGGAGTGCCAAGAGCTCGCTCACTCTGCACGTAGAAGTAATGGCTACTAGGAAAGCAACTTTCCATGACAGGAGCTGCAAGCTACATGTAGCTAATGGTTCAAAGGGTTTACCAGTCAACTTTGCGAACACCAGAGGGAGTTCCCAAGCCGGGGCTGGAGCGCGTGTAGGTGGAAAGAGACGATTGAGACCTTTCATGAATTGCTTCATTCTAGGGTGAGAGAAAATAGAGTATCCGTCTATGACCGGATGGTTGGCCGAGATAGCAGCCAGGTATACTCTCAGAGAGGAAACGCTGAGTCCTGAGTCTATACATGACAGTAAGAAGCCAAAAATGGTGTCCAGACTCACAGGTGGGGATAGAGTCTTTGAAGTAATGTAGGCCAGGAATTTTCTCCACTGAGTGTCATAGGATTTTCTAGTGGAGGATTTCCTGCAATTCAGAAGCACCTGTGATATCCTCTCATCTAGACTTAAGGCAGGACGTGCCATGCTGTTAGCCTCAGATAAGGTACATTGTGGTGCAGCACCTGGCCGCCTTGTGCTGGGAGGTGAAGAAAGGCTCCCTTGGCCAGATGAAGTAGGTTGGGGAACCAGTGTTGTCTGGGCCACCAGGGAGTCACCAGTACACATTCTGGGTGGTCCTTCAGGATTTTGTTGACCACTCTGGTGATTAGGGGAATTGGCGGGAACAAGTACACACACTGGTGTGACCAAGAGATTAGGAAGCCATCTCCCAGAGAGGCTGGATACCAACCCGCTCTGGAGCAGAACCTGCGACACCTGCTGTTCTCCATGGATGCAAACACGTCTTTGTCAGGAAACCCCATCGTTTGAAGATTGGTTGAAGGTAAGTCCAATTGAGCTTCCATTTGTGCCATGAAGCTCCACCTCTGCTCAGGAAATCCACTTGGACATTCAGACAGCCTGGAAGGTGGGCCGCTATTACAAAGACATTCCACAAGCGGCACTCCTCCCATATTTCTAGAGCCAGGCAATAAAGGCTTCGAGATACCGTTCCGCCCTGGCAAGTGATGCAGCACATGGTGGTCGTATTGTCCGTGAGTATTGCGACTGTCTTACCGTATATGAGGTGTTGGAAAGAACGAAGAGCATAGCACGCTGCTAGGAGATCTAAGAAGTTTATGTGGTTTGAAGTCACATGTTGTTCCCATTGTCCTCCTACACTGAGCCCGTGCAAATGGGCACTCCACCCCCAGACGGAGGCATCCGTGGTGAGGGTAACAGATGGGGTAGGAGGGTGAAATGCGGCTCCTGTCAACAAGTTCTGTGGATTTTTCCACCATGCAAGGGAGTTGAGTACTGGCATAGAAAGATGAAACTTCTTTGACTGCGGATGTAAGTGGGGGCGAAAGCGACCTAGAAACCAGAGCTGGAGCGGTCTCATGTGCAGTCTTGCAAAAGGTATTACCACTGCGGTAGCTGCCATCAGACCTAGTAGGCATTGCAGTTGTTTGGCTGTGGCCACTCTCTTGTGACGTAAAAGTTTGACTAATGCAATGACATCTTTCACCCTCTTGGGAGGAAGGAAAGCCCTGCACATCATGGAGTCCAGAATAGCTCCAATGAACTGAGCCCTCTTGCAAGGGGTGAGGGTTGATTTTGCAAGGTTGATGGTAAGACCTAGTGTTTTCAGTGTGGACATAGTGAGGGTGGTATGGCGCTGGAGGGTCAGTTCTGAGTCCGCCACCAGCAACCAGTCATCTGTACGGAAACATTCTTATGCCCTGGAGGCGAAGAGATGCTGCAATAACCACCATCAGTTTGGTGAATATGCATTGAGCTGTAGAAAGGCCAAATGGGAGGGCCTTGTATTGATAATGGTCCTGTCCCACCACAAACCTTAGGAACCTTCTGTGATCCGAGTGTATTGTCACGTGAAAATAAGTGTCCTTCAGATCCAAGGTAGCCAGCCATACTCCCCATTCAAGAAGAGGCAAGATATTTTGAAGGGTCATCATTCAGAATCTTTTGTAAATTAGAAAGGCGTTGAGGTTGCGGAGGTCCAGGATCAGATGGAGGCCTCGATCCTTCTTGGGGACCGTAAAATAATGGGAATAAAAACCCCTGCCCAGTTGAGACTTCGGAACAGGTTTTATGGCATCTTTCAGAAGGAGGTTTTGCATCTCTTCAAGGAGGGTGGCTGAGCTGGGGGTCAAAATGAAGTGAGCTTCCATTGGTACATGAATGAATTCTATTCTGTATCCCTCTGCTATTACAGAGAGAGCCCATCTGTCAATGTGATCTGTGTCCAGGCCAGTAAGAAAGGGGACAGACGGGTAGGAGCTGTGGTCTTTGGAAAGGAGTCAAAGATTCTGTTTGGGCAACTTGGTGGGCTTGGCTCTGCTCTGCGTAGATGAGAACTTTTGTTTGTTTCCATAGGACTGTGATTGGAAACTAGGGGGTCTATGCCATTGTGTGTCAGGTGAAGATTTCTGAGAAGACTTGCGCGACCATGATCTGGTCCAAGATTTGTGCTTAGATTGTTTGGATTGGGAAACACCCAGATTGTGAGACATCTTGATGCTTTTATCCATTTCCTGTAATAAGGCATTAGTGGTGGAGCTAAAGAGACCTTCACCTTCAAAGTGTAAATTCTCCACAAAGGCTTTGGTGTCATTTGGTAGGGAGGTGGATCTAAGCCAAGCGTGCCTTCTGAGTGTGACCGCTGAGGTTAGTGTCTTGGCTGCCACATCTATGTTATGCTTAGCCGCATGGAGCTGGTGCTTAGCTAGCAGCATGCTTTCCTTTTGTAACTTCCTAGCCTGACGGCTCACGTCATCAGGGAGTAGGGCTAGAAACTCCGACATCTGTTCCCAAAGAGCATACTGGTATCTCCACATACAGGCGGTGTAATTAGAAGTCTTGATACCCAGCACTCCTGCGGAGTAGAATTTACGGCCAAACGAGTCTAACTTCTTTCCTTCCTTATCTGCAGGGGAAGAATGACCTTGTCTGCCCTTTGAGGAAGGTGTGACAACAATGGAATTAGGTTTTGGATGGGTGAATAAAAATTCAGCTCCTGCCTCTTGCACTCAGTACATGTGGTCAATCCGCTTACTCGAGATGGGGATAGAAGCAGGATGAGACCAGGGTGCCTTGGCAGCTTGAAGCAATTCTGAAATTAGGGGCAATGCCACCGGTGTAGAAGTGTCCATCTGGACAATATCAAACACTGAATCAGTCACCACTGGTGGAGGCTGAACTGTCGATAGAGTTAAGGTGTTAGCCATCCATTTAATGAACTCCCCATAAGGCTTCAAGTCCTCTGAGGGGGAGATAGGGAGGTTGTCCACCACATCCTGCTGTGGTGATGGTTCTTGCGGGGGGGGGGGCTTCATCCCCTGAGACGGATGAGGATGCCGACACCAATGAGTCCGGGTGCTCTGAAGCCTTGGACAGCGATTTGTGTGGCATCGGTGTTGGTAACGTCGGAGTCGACCTAGGGACCTGAAATTTGGTTTCAGGGTTTTGCCCACCGGCATTGAAGGTTGTGGATACAAAAACTACGGTGTCGGGGGGGGGGGTGTCTCAGTAACGTGAGAGACATGAGGAGGTGGACTGTCTGTCCCAATCTGCCGGCATACATGCGGGGTAACATTGTGCCGGTAGCATCGGATATGCCCCGTAGGGATAATGCCAGTGGCGAGCATCCCATGGCGCCAGGGGGTAACGACCTGATGATGAATCCTGATCATCTGGGTGATGTGGAGAGAAGCTAGGTCCGGCTATCTCTCGATCCTGATAGTCCTCAGTGTCGTGAGGCAAAGGTACTTGGGTGAAGTCCAGATCCAGATCCAAGTCAGTAAGCTGGATAGGACGCAGCAAGGGAGATGTAGGACTACCCTGTAGCTGCCCAAGACCTGCAGGGTCAGGCACCTTAGCCCCGAGGTGGGATGTGTCCGATGCTACTTGCGTGGATGAAGCACTTTTGGTGGAGCTTTTCCTGTGCTTCTTGTGCCTGCCCTGTTTCTCATCCTTGCCCTCCTTGCGTTGTTTAGCAGGAGTAGGGGCTTCAGACTGGGAGGTCGACATCGAGTGCTTCAATGTTGATCTATCAATATCGATGGTTGTCACAGTTGGTGACAGTGCTGTGGTTGATCCCGAGACTCCGGCGGAAAGCGAGGCGTGCCCAGATGTTTCTTGGGAGGCCACTGGTGGCGACAAGGCTTGCTCTAAGAGCGCTACCTGAAGTCTAGCTGTCCAGTTTTTCCTGGTTTGCTTGGAGAAATGAGCACAATGTGCACAAGAGTCCACTCAGTGTGCTTCCGCGAGGCACAACAAACAGAGCGAGTGTCTTATCAGGGTGAGCAATCTTACCGCCGCACTGAAGGCAATATTTAAAGCAGCCCCACCACTTGGCCATAGGCCAAGGGTGGGGAGGGCAAAGAAATCAAAAGTCCATAAAGCAGTTCGAATCAAAAAACCGAGAAGATAAATCCCAAAACACTTGTAGTCAAAATATCAAGAAAGAAGAGTATACCGACTGAGGCAAGGAAGGCTCCTACCGATGCGGCGGTCAGAAGAGAACTGGCGGGATTGTCATGCCCCTCCCTTGGTCATGCACAGTGGGGCCATGCACGTGACCGGGGAGCGGGCGCGAAAATCCCTTTCGCTTTAGGAAGTACAAATCGGGGTCGGCGCAGGCACACTATATCCCAGAGGTGTGATGCACAGAGATCACGAAGAAGATTATGAAAAACCCCAAGGTTTTTTACTTTACCAGTCATCTGCTGCTGGTGTTGCTGCCACTGCTGACATCTGAGTGGGAGCCTTGTTCTTCCAGATGGAGCAATAAGCTCCCTGGATCTCTTCTCCAAAATGCTGTGATGTGGCAGTGCAGCCAGAATCCACGTCCTCCAGATTGGCCATGCCTGCATTAGAGTTGCCTCTATGAGGTGTTTGTGGTGGTGTAAAATGGCTGCTGTCATTAGCCAAAAGGCCTGAACCAGCTATGGCCCCTGGTGCATTCTTCACCAAGCGGTGGGGGGGTTTCGTGCACCTTTTTTCTCCTCACAAAAATGGATTAGCTGCAGCTGCCAACGCAAGCTGACTGTGGGCCTTGCTGGTTTCCACAGCAGTTTTATGCCTGGCATTAAGGACAGGTCAGCTTCTCCCTTGGATAGAAATCCGTCACTGCTGTCCTTCTGTGCCATAATTGGAGCGGCCGAATGGTCTCGCTCTCTGTCACTGCCACAAAATGGTTGCTGTTGCTAGAGTGAGCTTGACAGCTGCCCTTCTGCTCTCCCAGAGACTGGGGGAGGGAAGGGGTTTGATTTGAAGGAGGACTTAGAGGAGGGAGATAGGATAGAAGAAACTTTTAGGGAATAGCGAAGGACTGAAAAGTAAAAGTAAAAAGAGATTTTAGCGTAGAAAAAGACAAAGCCTATTCATAAGCTGTTCTCCCTGTTGAGGCAGGAAAGAAAACTGAAGAGGATGACTCTCACAGAAGAGACAGGAAGTTGAAAAAATTGTCCCTGCCTCCTTGATTGGACAGTAAGAATCCCCCTCAAGATGTCCTCCCCCTCAGAGGGAGAACACCAAAAACTGAGCAGCCACTATCAAATCCATGCCACTCCAAAAGCTTTAAAGCACATAGGAAAGGGCAGCATTTCCCACCAATTCCCTATTCTTTTGCAGCCATAACAGACACTCCATTTTGCTCCTGGGGAGGTTAGCAGCAAAGTTCCCTCTAAGCTGCACTAGGGGTTGCTGGTGCACAAAATTTTAGCCAGCAGCACAGGCTAAATTAACTGAGCCCATAAATGAACAGAGAAGGCTTTCCTCCCCTCCACTGGAAACAATGGGGGCATCATCCCCTTCTGGTGCCCACATAACTGGACCCCCAGTCCAATCTTTTTGAAACTTTGGGGGGGGGGAGGGTTTGATGAGAGGCACCAGCAGCTATGCTGCAAATCTGGTGCCTCTGCCTCAAAAAACAGCCATCTCAGAGCCCCAGATACCCCAGATCAATTCCCCATTACAGCCTATAGGCCCATTGAGCATAATGGTCCCCGTAGGCTATAATGGAACAAGGGGAAATCATTTTTTTTGTTTTTGTTTTACACACTCCTATTATGCTTTTCAGTATGATTTGGGGGGCTCAGTATGATTAGTGTGGCCCTCGTGCTCTCCCTGCTCTGTGCAGCCCGCTGCATGGACACTGCTACCAGGCCTACTGCAAAGCTGTGGGCTGCATTGATGCTGGACCCAGCACAGGACCCAGGCTCCTCCAACTGCCAGAGGTAGGTGCATTCTCTGCAGTTACACACAGAACACTACTTTACTTGGATGGGAATTAAACCCCACCCATATATTTTTTTAAAGATTTCAAATTTTTCTGTAAACTTGCGGTTTACAAAATTATGCTTAGGGTAGAGAGAGTAGACAGAGGGAATCTTTTCTGCCTCTCCCAAAATACTAGGCCTTCAGGAGCATGCAATGAGGTTGATGGGCAGTAAATTCAAGACAGACAAAATGCTTCTCAGTGAGTGATTAAAATGTGGAATTCACCACCTGAGGATGTAGTGATGACTGCAGACACAGACAGCTTTAAAAGTGGTTAAGACAGATTTCTTGGAGGACAGAGTCTATCAGTGGCTTCAAGCAATGGTGACTAAAGGGAACCTTCACATTCAGAGACAGTAAACCTCTGTAGTATCAGATGAAGGCTTTGGTCTCTGTGCTGTGTTGTTGACTCTCCAGAGTAACTGGTTCATCACTGTGTGAGACAGTGCTGGACTGGATGGACCACTTGTCTGATCCAGCAGGGCTCTTCTTATATTTTTGAGCAGATGAATATCGTAAATACAAATACAATATGGAAAAAATCCCACTGAAACCCATGAGGATCCCATCTGAAATGTTTAGATAGGTGCAGTGGTACGTTTTTGTACTCTCTATACAAGAGAAAACAGAGGGAGGACCCAGTTTTAAGTGTTCTGGTGTGGCAGCCAGTAAATGTTTCAGAATGGCCCAAGAGACAATCTCAAAAACTTACCTCCTCTCTTTTACCATACATTCCATTTCCCCCACTTCTCATGCCCTCTTCTCCCAGGTCAGTCCTCAAACACTTCCCCTCACATCAAGTCTCTCTGTCCCCACCAGGTTTTGTTGGTGGTTCTCCAAACTTAATCAGGGAACCTTTAAACATTAAGCGTCTCAACTTTTCTCATACCTAACACTTCCTAGGCTCCACATGCCCCCTTCAAAAGAAAATCCTATTTGTTCCAGTAACCAATCTGAAACATTATCCTCATTCAAAAATTCTTATTTTTTGCTTATGTGACAAATTTTAAAAATCTTCACTGCAAGATTTAATTGAGTAGCTGTTTGATTTTGGAAATATGCTAAATTTTCTTGACACCCAGCACAATTTGAAGTACTCAGGATTGGAATCCCAGAATATTTTGCTAAGAGTCAGAAAGAACACTCTAGCACCTAAGTACAGTTAATGCAAACTAAATAAATAACAAGCCTGCCATCATAGTCATGTCTTTGTGTCGTGACTACTCAACTGCAAAGAAACTGGAATGGATTGGGCAAACTGTCATTCTTAGTTTTTAAATCTCTCTGGATTTTTAATTTTCACGTTCAAACTTTGAATACAGATTTTTAACCCAGAGTCTACTATTTAAAACCTTGATCACGTACCCCTGCGGGAACACTACCAGCTGCATGCAGAGGTAAGACCTGCTCTGTTCATAACGTGCTGCTACATGTCTAACATTGACTACAACGTTCACCTATGCTAAGAGAAAGCCTAAGAAGGTCTACTTAGAAGTAAACCCAATTTTATTCAGTGGGGCTTAGTCTCAGGAAATTGGTTTTAGGATTGCAGCCACTTAACACTGAACACAGTAGAACAGATATCTGAGTACATGCTTTGGAGCCTGGTGTATGGTTTTGATACTAGCATTGTTCTTTCATGAATAATAGGTTTAAGATTAAATGTCATCTCTTCCACATTCTTCAAAAAGGTTATACCAGTTAGGGATATAAATTAATTTCTGAACTAATGAAAAAGGAAGCCAAAAGACCCATTATACTAACTAGGGTAACAAAAACAAACAAGAAATGAATAAATGTTAATTTCTCAGAGTTCAGCTTTAATTGCTGTATATTTTACTTTGAATTACCTGTGAAATAGGACACTCTTGTCTGAAATTTGGCAGGGAATCTCTCCTAGTTGAAGGGTATAGCCCCTAAAAATTCTATCCACATAAGACAGAACTGGAATATTCTCCATTGTGATCAGACCATTTTCCATTGAAACCAATGAAAATTAAAATGAACGCATTAATAAAAACAATATGGGTATAAAATAACAAGCACAAAAAATGAAGACTTTGAAACAAAACTGACCCATACCTAAGATATTGACAACCTGCCCCTTCAAAGTAAACATTCCTGTTCTGAATAGGTTCACACCATTAGATGAATATACTACAACTAGAAGTACAAGAATATCTATGATCAACTAGAAAACAGTTATCAAACTGCGCTTTCAAAAAGCCTGTATCAATTCACTAATTACCTTCTCCATGGGCTGCAGCCCTGAGACACTTCTGAATCACTGTCTTTAGAAGCCAGGGAAACCTTATAGGTGTAAAAAACATCTTCAGTTTCTGTTATATAAGAAATCTCACTTGCGAGATTATCTACAGATGAGTGTTGTGGTTTACGAATCTCATGACGCAGCCTAGGACTTCGCCTGTTTAAAAAAAGAGGTGGGATTCAGAAGTCAATGATGATGGAACCATTGTCAAGGGTTTTAAAACCTACTATATTACAACTGTTGTCCCATGGTTTCCTTCCACGCAATTACCATTTCTCATGGCTCAGTTACTAAATATGAACCAAGAATTGCAGAGGAAACCATAAAATAATAAATAGGCACAGAAAGTGTGCTGTGAGCAATACCTTTTCACCAAGGGGGGGAAGGAGAAAGAGAGATCTAACAGACACTGGAGGACTTTTCATTGGCTTACCATCAAGGTGTCCCCCCCCCCCCGGCCAAAGGGACGCTGGCCTGTGCTGGCCTATCAATTTCTGGACACCAGTGCACAGATTTTCATCTTGCTTAGCCACTGCCTGCACTATGAAGGGTGCAGCCTGGCAGCCCTTCTTCCGGCCAAGTGGCGTGAGCTGGGAGCTGCTGCCCTGCCGACCAAGGCTCTGCCACCGCTGAAGCCAAGCAGGAGCCGCCTTCCCATTGATGCTGCTGCTGCACTCAGCCATCTTGCGACAGCCGGTGAGTTGTCCCATCTATAGCCTTTGGCTGAAAATGCAGCCCAGCGCTCTGCTCTGGGCATCCCGCCGCCAGTGGGACCCTTGCTGGGAGGATGGAGGTCCAGGCTGGGGGGTAGCGAAGCTGGGCTCCAAGTGCTGGCAGTTGGGTTCATGCCTCACGAGATGGTTTGGTGCCATGCCACTCTGCCCAGGCTATGCTTGGCTCACTTTCTCCTGCAGTCCAGTTTAAACTGGGCTGCTGGAGAAGTGAGCCCCAGGAGCTCCTGTGCCACGTGGAGCCCGTTGCTCCTGGTGGCACAGAAGGTCCTGGGCTCACTTTCCCCTGTCCAGACCACATGCCCGCCTCCTGCCCCTCAATGGCCTTCTTCTGGGAATGCAGCCTGGGGCTCCCGAGGGCCTCCCAGAGCCAGTGCCGTGGGGGGCTGCGAAGGGCCCCTCTTTCTTTTTTATTTTACTCCTCTCTCCCCATCTATTTTCTTTCTTTCTACCTCTCCCCTTCCTTCCTTCCTTCCTTCCTTCCTTCCTTCCTTCCTTCCTTCCACTCCTCTCTCCCCATCTATTTGCTTTCTTTCCACCTTTCCTCATTCTTTCATTAATTCATTCAGTGTGTTTTTTTAATGTTGGCTCACTCACAACTTTGATCCTAGTAAGTCTTTTGGCTCACAAAGTAGAATTTTGGCTCACAACACTCTGTAGTTTAGAGAGAACATGGGTTACCATCTCTAGGTTAGGAAGTTCCCAGAAGCTTGGGGAGGGGAGGAACCGCAGCAAGGTATATTGCCATTGAATCCACCCATTGAAGCTGTCATTTTCTCCAGGGATACTGATCTCTTTAAGTCTGAAGATCAGTGATAATTCCAGGGGATTCCCAGGCTCCACCTGGAGGTTGGCAACCATCTCTTTTCAGTCCTTGCAGCATGGGGAGAGTGCTACAGCAGCAAAGGCCATGCTGCCCACTGGGGTGTGAGAATGAGGCAGGGGTTCATTCTGGGGGAGAGTCGGAATCTGACATTTCCTGGGCGGTAGGTGGTTTCCCTCACCCCTCTACGTCACTCACTTCCCCGCAGACCTCATTATAGCTACTGGGACTGTTATTTATTTATTTATTTTATTTCATGTGATTTATATCCCGCCCTCCTTGCCATATGGCGGGCTCAGGGCGGCTAACAACATATCAACAATATTCCATACATAGTTTAAAACATTTAAAACATTAAAACATATAAACCAACATAACATCATACAGATGGCGTGTCATCAAATTCAGTGCAGCACCCGAGTGCAACCTTAGAACAGCTACAAACTGGTGGATAAAATTGGTCCAGGGCCAGATGTAAATCTCAGTACTAGGCGGCCTCTACCCGAAAGTCTGGTGGAAGAGCTCCGTCTTGCAGGCCCTGCGGAACTGTAAATAGTCCCGCAGGGCCCTGATGTCATCCGAGAGCACATTCCACCAGTACGGGGCTGCCACAGAAAAGGCCCTGGACCTTGTACTCGCCAGCCGAGCCTCCTTTGGTGTAGTGGTTAAGTGCGCGGACTCTAATCTGGGAGAACCGGGTTTGATTCCCCACTCCTCCACTTGCACCTGGCTGGATGGCCTTGGGCAAGCCATAGCTCTGTACCAGCTGTTCCCTCAAGGACAGCTCCGGAAAGAGCTCTCTCAGCCCCACCTACCTCACAGGGTGCCTGTTGTGGGGAGGGGAAGGGAAAGGAGTTTGTGAGCCACTCTGAGACTCCTTTGGGGAGTGGAGGGCGGGGTATAAATCCAATCTCTTCTTCTTCTTCTTCTTCTTTGGCCCTGGGAGGGTCAGACGATTTTGGGAACTAGACCGTAGTGCTCGCTGGGGAACATATGGGGAGAGGCGGTCCTTCAAGTAAATAGGTCCTGAGCCATATAGGGCTTTATAGGTAAGCACCAGCACCTTGAACCTTATGTAGTATGCTATAGGCAGCCAGTGCAGTGCTTTTAACGCAGGCTGGATGTGCTCCCGCACAGGAAGGCCCATCAACAGCTGCGCCGCCACATTCTGCACTAGCTGCAGCTTCCGGATTTGGCACAAGGGCAGCCCCATGTAGAGAGCATTACAGTAGTCCAATCTTGAGGTGACCAAAGCATGGATCACTGTAGCCAGTTCGTTGCATTCAAGGAAGGGAACCAACTGCCTGACCAGCCGTAGATGATAAAAAGCTGATCTAGCAGTGGCTGCTACCTGGGCCTCCATCGTTAACGAGGGGTCCAGGAGCACTCCCAAACTCCTGACCGATGGCGCTGGCACCAACGGCGCCCCGTCGAAGGCCGGGAGAGGGATCCCTACCCCTGGTTCACTTCGACTCAGGCATAGGACCTCCGTCTTCATCGGATTCAATTTCAGTCAGCTCTGCCTGAGCCATCCAGCCACGGCTTGCAATGCCAGGTCCAGATCACCCAGTCTGGAGTCTGACTGACCGCCCAACAACAGATAGAGCTGGGTATCATCTGCATACTGATGACACCCTAGCCCATGCCTCCAGGCAATCTGGGCGAGGGGGCACATACAGATATTAAACAACATAGGGGAAAGCACTGCTCCCTGTGGGACACCACACACCAACGGATGTCTTTGGGAGAGCTGTTCCCCTATCGCCACCCTCTGTCCCCGACCTTGGAAAAACAAGGAAAGCCACTGTAAAGCTAACCCCTGGATCCCAATATCGGCGAGGCGGCATACTAGTAGCTGATGGTCGACCGTGTCGAATGCCGCCGACAGGTCCAACAACATCAGCACCGCCGTACCGCCTCGATCCAAATGCCTCCGGAGGTCATCTGTGAGGGCGACCAGCACCGTCTCTGTCCCATGGCCTGGTCGGAAACCGGACTGGAAGGGATCTAACACAGAGGTGTCATCCAAAAAGCTCTGCAACTGGTCCGCCACCACCTTCTCGATTAACTTGCCCAGGTAGGGCAAGTTAGATACCGGCCGATAGTTGGCCAATTCGGCCAGATCTAGTGTTGGTTTTTTTAGGAGGGGATGTACCACAGCCTCCTTTAGGGCACTAGGGAACATCCCTTGAGCCAGGGATGTGTTAACAATTTCCCTAAGTGCCCCTCACACCCCTTCGTGGCTCGCTTTAATTAGCCATGAAGGGCACGGATCGAGTCTACAGGTGGTTGGGCGGACCAGCAAGAGCAAATTGTCAACCTCTTCCAGACAGAGTGGACTGAAATAATCCAAAATATGACCAGAAGACGTGCTTGGAGCCTCAGGTTCTGCCACTGTATCAACTGTGTTGATGATGCATCTGACCTTGACTTCTTATTTCAAAGGCTGCTTGGCTGCCAGGTGCTTCTATGGTAGCAGCCTGGGAATTGCTGGGGAGGTTTCGATGGGGTGTGGGAAGGAATGTCTGATGAGCAGTCACACATTTGGGTGCGATTTCCCTGGGAAGTTTAACGGATATGTATGCCGCGCCATTTTTAATTAACCTGATTGGTGCCCCACCTCCCTCTTTGCTTTTGAATTATGTATAACTTGCCCACAGCTCTACGTTCTGTATCACTAACACTAGAAGTGCTGACTACCACGAACCATTAAGAAATAAAAAGGCCTGGCTTCTTGGCTCAGTAAGGGTTCTCATAGGGAGGGACTCAGCTGGTAGCAGCTAGAGCGTTCTCCCTTCGCTTTTCCCCAGCCAGTCCCAGGAGAGACCTGCTCACAAATCAGAAGGAGAAGGGAGTGGGACTCAGTGCCCACTGGAGCCCCCTTGCTTGTGACATAGGCAGAGAGCCCCCTCCTGCTGGTACTGCCCTGGAGATTCCCCTCCATGCCTCAGTCCTAGCTGACCCCATCCTCTCGAGGAGGAGAAGCAAGCATGCCGTTGTCAAAAGATGGCACTCTTTTCTACACTGCCCAACAAGATCTTCGCTTTGCATCCCTTCCCCCTTTCATTTTATAAAAAGATTCGAGAATAAGTTTACCAGTTTGGAGTAATTGGAGGAGACCGAGACGGAAGACTTTTGGTCTCTAAGTGTTCAACAGATAAAGATCTCCTCATTGCTGGATTCCAGATCATGCCACCTATTACTTTTTTGCAGTACTGATTATTAGAAGATCTGAAATGAAAGAAGGCAATGCAGACTACATTGTGTACCGCAACATTTTGTATATTTCAAGAATGGAACAGGTCTCTTTCAGAGTACCAAATGCCATCTCAGCTAGTTGCACTTTTTTCAGACAAGGTCATTCAAGACTCACAATGAAAGCTGCCTAGAGAACGGACCAGTGGATACTTACCGTGAGGGGTCCTTCTCCTCTGAGATAAGGAGGACATCTTGCTGGGTGTTTCCATCCTACTTGCAGGGAGGCAGGAACTGAAATCTTTTTACTTCCTGTCTCCTGGATGGGACACGCCCCTTGAGCCCAGTTCGGGAACTCCCAGGAGTGGTAGTAGCTAAAAAACGAATAAACTTAACACAACTGTAACATGTATAACTATTAAGCTCAAGTGAGCAACAGTACAGAATTGACAGGAAGTAACAGTAAAGAACTATTAGTAAAAGGTATATAGGAGACGATGGTTATTGGGAGGGCGAAGATGTCCTCCTTATCTCAGAGGAGAAGGACCCCTCACGGTAAGTATCCACTGGTCCGTTCTCCCTCTGAGAGGAGGACATCTTGCTGGGACCTCCCATAGCAGTGTCCCTAGAAGTGGGTGGGACATCGTCTGCGTCTTCAAGAACCTTTTGCAGGACCCTTCGTCCGAAGGCGGCGTCAGCTGAATGGAACAGATCAAGCTTGTAGTGCTTAACGAACGTGGAGATTGATGTCCAGGTTGCTGCGCGACAGATCTCTTCGATTGAGGCTCTATTGGAGAATGCTGCGGAGGTAGCCGCGCTTCTTATGGAGTGCGCTGTAATGCCTGTGGGGACCTGTATGTTCTTCGCCCGGTAGGCTTCCATTATGCGTTGTTTAAGGGAGACGCTGATTGCGGCTTTTGACATCTTTAGCCCCTTGTTAGGAGGTGAGACCGATATGAACATCGACTCCGTTCTGCGAAAGGAGCTGGTACGGTGCAAAAAGGCCTTGAGAGATCTTCTAACATCTAGGCAATGAAACGACCTCTCCTTCTGGTGAGTCGGGTTGGGGCAGAAGGATGGTAAGCAGACTTCCTGCGCCCTATGAAACCTGGAATTTACTTTGGGTAAAAAGGATGGGTCGGTGATGAGTACCACTTTGTCCTTGTGAAAGGTGCAGAACCTTGGGTTGACGGAGAATGCTCCAAGTTCCGAAACCCTTCTGGCTGATGTAATAGCGACCAGAAAGAGAACCTTCATGTGAAGATATTTGAGGGAAATCTCGGTGATAGGTTCAAAAGGTGGGGCCAACAGGGCAGAGAGCACCACATTCAGTCTCCATGTGGGGAAGCGGTGGACCACTGGTGGATCTTTTATGGCCGCTCCCTTCAAGAACCTTCGGACGTGTGGATGTCTGGACAGAACCCAGCCGCCTAGACGAGGTATTATAGTAGTTAGGGCAGCTATTTGCCGTCAAAGAGTAGAGGCCTTCAGGCCCGTGTCATGTCCATCTTGAAGGAATGCCAGGATGCTGCTCATGTCGGGATCCACTGGATCAATTTTCTTATGATTGGCCCACCTAACGAAGGCTTTCCAGGTGGTATTGTATATCCTGTTGGTGGAGGGCCTCCTGGAGCACAACATGGTGTTCGTAACTGTTTCTGAGTACCCGAGCGTCAGAAGGTTTTGCCGCTCAACCGCCATGCGGTTAAGCGAAGCCAGGCTGGATCTGGGTGCCAGATTGGTCCTTGGCATGACAGGTCCGGAGAGAGATGCAGTGGAAGTGGAGGGAGTATGGCTAGACATTGTAGGTCTGAGAACCATGGTCTCCGTGGCCATAGAGGGGCCACTACTATGATTTCTGCCTGTAGCTGTTTGACCCTTCTGAGAAGTTTCAGCAGCAAGGGTGTCGGTGGATATGCGTACAGGAGTCCCTCTGGCCACTGGCAGGTCAGGGCGTCCGTGTTCTCCGCCGAGTGATGGAAGAACCTTGTGACAAACCTTTGAGTTTGGTGGTTGACTGGAGACGCGAACAGGTCTATGTCTGGTTTTCCGAGCTTGTTTGATATTAGGAGGAAGACGTCCTTTTTGAGTGACCATTCCCCTTCGCTCAGGGTTTGGCGGCTCAGCCAGTCTGCTCGTACATTCAGGACTCCTTTGATGTGCTCTGCCCTGATTGATCGAAGATGGTGTTCTGCCCATGATAGAATCCTCGAGGCTTCCCTGTGGAGCATGGAGGACCTGGATCCCCCTTGGTGGTTCAGATATGTCTTTGCCGCTACGTTGTCCGTTCTGATGAGAACGTGTTGGCCTAGGATCTGAGGCTGGAAGTGAAGAAGAGCTAGACGTATGGCGCGTAGTTCCAGCAGGTTTATGGGTAGCGACTGTTCCCTTGTGGACCATACTCCCTGTACTGGAGAGTTGAGAAGGATCACACCCCATCCGTGAAGGCTTGCATCTGTCACAACCTGTTTCCATTCCGTGACGTAGTATCCGTTCCCCTGGGTAAGGTTCGAAAGCTTTGACCACCATAGCAGGCTGAGCTTGGTCAAATGGGGAACTGTGACTGGGACATCGATCTTGGCTAAAATTTGTGGTTGCAGTGGTCTGAGAAGCTGTTGCAGAGGCCTTGCGTGTAACCAGGCCCACGGGACAGAGTCTATGCAGGATATGAATAGCCCCAGCAGTCGGGTTAGGGACGTGAGCACAGACTGTCTAGCCCTGATGGTCTTGATGGTAAGACTGCGAATCTTCTCCACCTTTGAGCGGGGGAGGATCAGACAATTGCGAGTAGTGTTGATGACTACTCCGAGGTGTTCGAGAGATTGGGATGGTGTAAGGCAGCTTTTCTGAAGGTTGACCACGAAGCCGAGACTGTAGGCAGAGAATTGTCTCGGTGGTGTCTCAGATCGCCTTCTCCCTGGAGCTGGAATGAATCAGCAGGTCGTCCAGGTAGGGATGGACGTGAATTCCCTGTTGCCTGAGGATGGTGATGGGGTGGATCAGGACCTTGGAGAAGACTCGCGGGGCGGTCGCAAGCCCGAAGGGGAGGGCTCTGAACTGCCAATGGCTGCCTTGAACCATGAACCGCAGGAAATGTCTGTGAGCTGGAAACATGGGGACATGTAGATAAGCCTCCTTCAGATCTATGGAGGTTAGGAACTCTCCTGGATGTAGAGCTTCTGTGATGGATCTTAGGGTTTTCATCCTGAAGTGCCATAGTCTGACGAAGCGATTCACATATTTTAAGTCCAGGATCGCTCGCCATTCTCCGTTCCGCTTGGGGACCGTGAAAAAGATTGAGTATATGCCTTGTCCCTCCTGGTCTACAGGGACAGGCTCTATGGCCAGGATGGACCGTAGGTGAGATATGGCTTCCACAGTTCTTTGTAGCTTCAAGGGGTTCTTTAGATTAGGGGATGGTAGGAATCGATCCCTGGGCTTTTCTTGGAATTCGATGACATACCCCTTGGATGTGATCTCCAGGGACCACACGTCTGCCTTGGAATCGAGCCAGCGCCGGTGGTAGAGTAGCAGACGGCCCCCCCACCGGGGACTCGGAGGAGTCATGCAGAGGGCTTGTTGAAGTTGCCCCTGGAGGGCTTATCGTCCCTATTGGAATAGGGTCTGCCAGGTCGGCCGTGGAAGGGATTCCTCCGGAAGCTTTGCTTGGACGAGCTCCATGAGGGTCGGTAGGCGTCCCTGCCAAATCGAGGAAGCGCTCTCTGGGTACGAAAGGAGTGCCGGCTGGAAGAGTAGTAGCTGAATTGCCTGTGGTCCGTCTTGCCCAGGGTCCTGGGCATCGCCTTCTTCTTATCCTTAGTCTCAATAAGGATCTTATCCAGAGCTTCACCAAAGAGGCAATCACCTTGGAAGGGATAGGCGGTGACGATCGATTTGGCGTGTAGGTCAGCGGGCCATGCTCTGAGCCATAGTGTCCAGCACGCGGCGACTGCAGATGCAAGCGCCCTTGACAAAAAAATCATTGCGTCCAGAGTGGCGTCAGTAGAGAAATAAGCTGCCTTGAGTAGGCGGTTAGCACCCTCAGCAAGCCGTTTGTTAGACTGAGGGATTAGCTGGACCAATTTCCTGGACCAGGCTATGGCAGCCCTTCCTACAATTGTAGCTGTCGCTGAGGCCTTAATGGCCAGGACATTTGCCTCATGGGATTTCTTGAGAGCGAACTCGGCCTTCCTATCCAGGCTGTCTCTGACCGATCCATCGCCATCTGCAGAAAGCAGGCCAGAGCTTTGAAGTGCTGTCACAGGAGCATCCACTAGGGGAACCTGTAGGAGTTTATTGGTGAAGGAAGGCAATGCATACAACTTTTTTAAGTTAGGGGGACAATGTTTGTTAGCCATAGGCTTCTGCCATTCTTTTGTCAACTGAGTCTCTAGGAACTTGAGGAAGGGGAAGATCCGTTCTGTGCCTGTAGCTCTAGGGAAATAGTCTTTGTTTCCCCTAGGTCTAGATCCATCTGGATTAGAGGGGCCTGCTTGTTCTTCCCCTTGCAGCTTGGGCTGCAGTTCTAAGGCTGATAGTGCTTTAGAGAGGAGGTATTGGTATTCCTCTGGCTTAAAAAAGCGGAGGGAAGGGTCAGATACGTCTAACTCCTCCTCCTCTTCTTCGTCTGAGAAGAATTCACCTTCCTCCCTATCGTCTACTTCACTGCCCTCAGGAGTGGATGGGCCCCAGGTGTGGCAACATTGGTCCTTTCTAGGGGCATTGTAGGACCAGTGTCTTCCTACTCCCTCCTCCTCCTGGTCTTGCTGAGGGGAAGAATTCCCCCTGCGGTCTCTTTGAGAAACAGTGAACGGGGGGGGGGGGCGACTGGGAGCGTGCTTGGAATTCCTCCCTTACAGCCTGCTGGATGGCCCGGATGAGCGCGGAAGATATGGCCGTTTCCCAGTCCGCGGGGTTACTCACGGTTGTCAGTCCCTGTGGTACGGCCTCCGCTCTCCGCACTGGAGCCTGGGGCATAGGAAGGTCCCGCCCGGCATCCGAGGGTATGTGTGGGCTTATGGAAACGGCGATAGCCGTTCCGCAGCCGTCTGCCGCCATTCCCTGCGCCCTGGCCTTCGCGGGCGGGTTTAAAATGGCGCCCGTTCCGTCCGCGGCGTTATGCTGCCGCTTCTTCGCGCGCTTTTCTCCCTGCACTGCTTTTTTTCTTAAGGGCCTTAACTGGTGCGGCTGCCGGTGGCGCGACTGTTGCCGGTGCGGCTGGCGCCAGCGGGTTCTCCGAATTCTCCCCAGTTTGGGAGTGGGAATCCGTCATGTCGGGGTTCTCTCTCTCTCCTTCTGAGAGAAATCCGTCGCCCCCGTCCATTCGGGAAGCCGAGGGAGGGGGAAGTAGTGAAAAGAAAAAGGAAAGGACTAAAGCAGGAGCCGGAAGAGTTAGATTGCAGTAAAGGTTGAAGGAAGAGTGAAGTCAGCAGATGAGGAAAAAGGCTTGAAAATCCTATGGAGAAGGCTATCAGAAATATTCTTCTAAGGCACGAGAGGCCACGATGTGCTGCTCTCCCTACTGAGGCAGGAACAGAACTGGGCTCAAGGGGCGTGTCCCATCCAGGAGACAAGAAGTAAAAAGATTTCAGTTCCTGCCTCCCTGCAAGTAGGATGGAAACACCCAGCAAGATGTCCTCCTCTCAGAGGGAGAACTGTGCTCTCCAACTACATACACAGCTGTCAAAAAACAAAAGCCAAAAATGCAAGCCGTTCTGTAACATACAGCAATAACATCCTACTTGTACTCACTTGCTGGGTCACAGTTATTTAGTGCAAACTGAGAATGATAAAAACACACTAACAAATTATCTCATTTCTTCCCTAAGAACTCCACAAAGCTTTACAGCTTGTATAATTCACAACAATCAATTCATACATATGGTGTGTCTCATTCCCAGAGACCAAAAATGGTAGCATTATTGTATGGTTCAAAAACAGAGTACCTCTGCTAATCATAAAAAGAAATAATAAGCTACAAGCTATAAGTGACAATCAATTTAGCACTGCTGTCCCCTTAACACTCTCAGAAATGGGCGACTGCCTTTGTTTACTAGTTACTGCTGGTACCTTCCACACAATTCTCTCCAGGGTGGTCAAACACATTGCACACGAAACAGTACTGCTTCTACACTGACAGCTATTGACCCTGGTCACGCCTACTGGGATTTTTACATTTTGCCAGAACAGCAGGTCCCTAAGCTGTACCGCAAACTGGTCCTGAAAGTCCCTTCACTCTCAAAAGCAGTTAGTCAAGATCATAATGCACGAAAATTTCTGAATGTAAAAATCTTCCAGGGAAAAAGAGGGAATCACAAATACTGTGATCCAAATGGAATACTTAGAACTGTGGTCAAGGCAGGAGGCTAAATTATTCTTTCTTTCACTGGTTGCTGTTAGAACCTGGTTGCCCATTTCTGCAGGAGAAGAGAAGAGTCATGAATGAAGTAAGCCATGAAAGGAAAAGGATTGAGCAATCATAAGTAATCTGTCCTTTCAGTATCTGTATTAAGATAAGACCAAGAGTCCAGTAGCACCTTAAAGACTAAAAATAATTGTGGCAGGGTATGAGCTTTCGTGAGTCACTGCTCACTTTTCAAGATACTCACAAAAACTCATATCCTGCCGCAAATTTTGTTATAGGTGGGTAGCTGTGTTGGTTTGAAGCAGCAGAACAAAGTCTGAGTCTAGTGGCACCTTTAAGACCAACCAAGTTTTATTCAAGATATTAGCTTGCGTGTGTTAGTCTTTAAGGTGCAACTGGACTCTTGCTCTTTTCTACTGCTACAGACAGACTAACAAAGCTACCCATCTTGTATAAAGATAAATTATTAAGATGTATTAAGATTGGTTTAAATCCCAGGCATAAAAATCAGGTAGAATTTTGCCCAAGATCTTCTGAAACAACATGCTCTTCCACATTCTCATTTTTGTCACTCACTTGTCCCTATTGCTTTGGGTCTCCGTTCCCCCACCCCTTTCCCACATTTGTTTTGCTCCCTCTGGGACTACTACAGAGAACAAAACACATTGAGGGGGGAAAACCCTGAAGCAATAAGAACACACAAGTGTTGAAAATCAGAATGCGGAAGAGCCTAATCATCTATTAAGTATTCTTTTGATAAAGGAAAATGGCTGCAGTCTCTGTCCTTTCATTAAAAACACTTTAAGACAATGTTGGACAGCACAGCACGGAGGATTTTATTCCTGGGGTATGTCCAGTTCCACTGACTATTTTTGAGAGAAGCTTCAGGGGGAAAGGAAACAATGATCATTATAAAACAAACACTTAACAATGCATTATGGTTTGCATTTGAGATAGGAAACCCTAAAAATGACATCTTACCTACTACGCACATACAGCTAGGAAAGTAACTTAAACTTATGCCAGATACAGAATAAGAACATGAGTAAAATGCTCATTAAAGTCAAACCCCAGAATGGTGCTATTTCCCTGGCACCCATTATTGAATAATGGCTGTGGCCTGAATCCCAGAATAACTAGAACTATAGTAGGTAGGTATATATTACCTTCACTAAAGGGCATGTGCTTGGCAATGGTCCCCTTTTGGAGCAAAAAGGAGCCAAGCTCTACTAAAGTAGTCACTGAAACTAACTTAAATGATCGGAAACCCACCAGTTTTATCGCTCCCCCCCCCTTAGTTTATTGATGCCAGTTAAAGAGTCACAGCAGCACGAGGATCTACTGATAGGATGAGTCACTTTGTCCTTTCAGTGAGAAAAAAAAGCTCTCAACATGACCCTATACTTCTGGCCCATTTTCAGCTCTGACAGTTCCATGTATAACAGGTAGGGCAGACAAGTCCCACAGATCCACTTTCCTGAACCATCTTAAAGTAAAGGTACTTCCAGATAAAGCAGATGGGTCTGAACTCGAGACAGGGTCCAGGTGTTTCCAGTCCTCACAATCCTAGATCTGCAGCATGCTTCAGCAAGTGCATGGCATGTTGCATTTATTTATTTATATCCTGATTCTCTCCCCTATCAGGATGCAAAGAAGTTTAGAACATCATTCTCCCCTCCTCCATTCTTTCACAACAACCACCCTGTGAAGCAGACCAGTTTGGGCATTTGTGACAAGCCCCCGGTCACCCAGCGTGCTTCCATGGCAGAAATGGGGATTCAAATCCGGGTCACCCAGGGCCCTAAGTTTACCACTCTCTCTGCTATACCACAGTGGCTCCTTGCTAAAGACATACGACCGAATCAAAAGCTAACTCTTGCACATTTTTTGCCCTAAACTCTTCACCAATGAATTTCTTCCCAAATAAGACATGCATCTGGGATTCACATTACTTTTCAGAAGTTTTCAGTTCAGGAGCACCCACTCACTTTGTTGGGGTTCGAGGACCTGCCGTCCAATAATGAGAGAGTAGCTTCTTTTCATGAGGTAGCATCTTCTTTGCCTGGAAAAATGTGTGAAGCTCGACACAGGATTTCCAAAGGTTTTTGCACGCTCGGTAATTTAACATATTGAAGGCAATTATGTGTTCCCTGGATTCACACTATAATAAAACATACACACCAAAACCGTTTTAACGAGCCATTTAATTCTAATCATATGAAGTATCCTTCAGCATAAGACTACTAAATTAAAACAAAACAACAATAAATTAATCCTGCTCCATAGCGGCAGTTTGAGGGCACAATTAACTGCCTGATGGTGCCATGCTCTACTCAGCATTGCTTGCTTGTAAGAAATGAAGTTTATTTATTTACTTGAAATGTTTAGCGTACACTGCATCTCCTTAGACTGGACCCATCAAGACCAGGTGAACTTTAAATCTCACAGGAGAGCTCACACAGTGGCACTTGGTGACTTCCCCACAGCTATTTGTCCAGCATTTACACTTTGATGTTTTAAATGCCAGGTGAAGTATTTCATTCCCTTGGGCATTTAGCAGTTAATGGTGGGTTTGAGAAATTCAAGAGTCTATCTTGGACAGAGACATGACCTGGATAGTCCAGGCCAGTCCAATCTTCTCAGAGCTCAGAAGCTAAGCAGGGTCAGCCCTGGTCAGTATTTGGATGGGAGGCCACCGAGGAAGTCCAGGGTCACTACACAAAAGCCAGCCAATAGCAAACAACCTCTGAACGGCTCTTGCCTTGAGCCCTACAGCATCGCCATCAGTCTGCTGCAACTTGTTGGCGCTTTCCACCACCACCCTGGACATGGAGGAAGTGCATGAAATAATTACTTGGCATGTAAGCATTTTTATTGTATGGAAATGACTTTTTTATAATACAATAATAAAGCAAAACAAGACAGAGAATGTACATCTATGTCTCTGTTTACCCAAATGTATACTGTTAACTGAGTATGCAAAGGTTTCTGCATAAGCTGTCCAAATAAAATATAAAAATACATCTAACTGTAGCAGTTTATGTTGTGAAATCCTAACTCATGGGTAGCCAAAGTAGTTACGATCTTCTCTTGGTGTATGTGATAGAGGATGCTCTCTTTTCCAGGATATTGCAACGTCAGCCTTTTAGCCCAACTAGAACGCAGAAGACCCAGGCGCTTACACCCTTCGGTAACACCCCATACCGCGGGGACATGGCCGAACAGGGCGTCTGCATGTGGAAACTACTGCAGAGGCCTTCCCAGAGGTCATTTCGAGCTGGAGCGCAGAGGGATGGGGCTCCGCCAATATCAAGCCCGCCGCCCTCCTTGGCAGCGCAGGCCCACTGACTCCCTGAGTTGGTTGCCCGGGGGACTCTCCGCCGCTGCCCTTTCCCTGCCTGCCTGCCAGCCTTGCCCTCGCCCAAGGCCCCATCGTCGGACTCAGCAGCGCAGAGAGGCTTGGCTGCGCTGGAGACAGAGAAGGCGTGGCCCGGCGTCGCGGCTTGCCTGCCTGCCTGCCTACCTGGAGGAGGGGCTGGGAGACGGCAGCAGGACTCAGCAGCAGGAGTCGCTCCAGAGAGGCGGGCTGAGGGTTGGGCGGGGACTCAGCAGAGCAGGCAGAAGGGAGGCAACTGCGGCGGGGCTCCGAGTCGTCTGGCAGTCCGGAGGCGGGCCTTGTTGGGCGGGCTTGGAGGAAGCGGGGGGGGGGGTGAGGCTAAGCGCCCGGCTTCTTTCAGAGGGATCGCTCTCCCACTACTTTCTGGCATCTGCACAAAGCTTGGGAGCACCGGAAAGAAAAAGCAGCACTTGCCCCGACTTCGCCATTGCTTTTGACAAAAGTGATTGGAGACTTACAAAAGTGATTGGAGACTTGGGCGGGCGGGGAGAGAAGGAGGCTTGCTTGAACAGCGGTAAAACTGGGCAGACTGGGGGGGGGGGAGAGTAACCCCCTTTCAGCTACTTCTGAGGGTGTCTGTTGGCGACTGAGCCCCCCCCCCCCAATTTAGGCTGGAGTCGGGGAAAGAAATTCCGCTGAAATCAATCAGACTTTTGAATTTCATGTCCAAAGGAAAAATTAGGCTCCAAAGAAGAAATTCTTTTTAGAAAGTGGGAATGGACGTGTTCCCTCTAAGCTGGGAGTCTTCTGTGAGCAAAAATTCTACTTTGCAAGTTACTGGCATTAAAATTGTAAGTGAGCAATTTGGCGCCTGCTGCTGCATCAATTAGCTTCCTGAGCTAAGACAAAAATGTGTGAGCTGGAGGCTAAAAAACTGAGCTAGCTCACACTAACTTAGCTTAGAGGGGACACTGGAATGGACCCTGTTTGCTGGGAAGCAGTTATTGGGATGGGGGTTGTCTGGAACAGTGGCTGCTTTTGGGGTACACAACCGGAAGCAAAAGTCCTCAGCGTGCATGCGTGTTACCCACAGCTGCCTTGTCTGTGGCACCCTGTTTGTCATTTCTTGCTGTGTTGATTGGTGTGGGGCATCTTGACCAAGGCATTGGCCAGCCTGCCTCCCTAGATGGGGCTGCTAACTGAACAATTTAGCACCCTCAAGCCGCAGTCTCTCTTTGTATTTGATTGTCTGTGCATTGTTAGCATCAAAAGCTTATCAGTTGAATAAGAAAATTATTTTTTGAAGTTTAGAAGCCTTTGCCTGTTTATAAGAAACACCTTCCTTCAATGAAAAGAAACTTGCTAGAGGTGGTCCTTACACACACCTCTGTATCCACAGTCCTAGTGGAGGAAGGTTAAGCATCGAAAGGGGGAGGGAGGTCTTGAAAAAAACAGGCTGGTCCAGGAACTGTCTGCTTGGGTGGACAGAGCCGAGTGGGTCAGGAGAGGGGAGATCTGAGCATGGCCATCGTGCTTGGTGTACTGGCCTTCGTGGATTTTTTTAAAAAAAATCAGAAATATTTTTATTCCAAAGACAAAAGCTCATTTTTGAAACAGAATGGATTCCTGTCACAAATTTTACAGCCCATCTTTCAAAAGAAATTCTCAGGTGAAATTAATGAAGACTCCAAATCTGGCAGGGAACCCACTGGGATATGGCCCTCATCCTGAAGGAGCAGCTGCTATTCTTTGGAAGAACCAGCCAACCAAGGACCATAAGCATGCCTTGAGCAGACTCTAGGAGCAGATGGGGGGTGAAGCTGATGGGCAGTAGGTTCAGGATGGACAAAAGTAAATATTACACAGAGAGTGCTTAAAATGTGGAATTGGCTACCAGAGGATGTAGTCATGGCCACAGGAATAAACAGCTTTAAAAGACGATTGGATAGATTCATGGAGGATAATTCTATCACTGACTACTAGCCATGGTGATTAAGGGGAACCTCCACATTTGGAAGCACTAAACTTCTGAATTCCGGAGCCAGGATGCAATAACAGGGGAAGACCTCAGCCTCTATGCCCTGTTGTTGGCCCTCCAGAGGAACTGGTTGGCCACTGTGTGAGACAGGATGCTGGACTAGATGAACCATTGTTCTGATCCAGCAGGGCTTATGTTCTTATGAAACAGCCCTAAAAAAGAGCACCCAGCCCCCTCCCAATAATCCCAGTGTCTTCATTGGGGGGTAGGGATGCCAGGCTCCAGGTGAAGTGATAAATGATTTCTCTTTATGGTAGATGGCAAACATGGGCAGCATTGTGTGCATGGCTGCTGGTGTGATATCTGTTTGGGATTATATTTTGTCTGGTCTTAATGTATGTAAAGGTGCAATAGAACACACAATAGAACACTGCAATACTTGTTGGGAGGGGGGAGGAGCTCCATATCGAGGAGGAAGTACCCGCAGGTGAGCCTTCTCCCCTCCCCCCAGGCACCGGCGAGGCTTGAGTGGCTCTCAGCTGCCGGGCCACCGGTTCCCGCCCACACCCCCAGCACCAGCAGCGAGGCCTAAATGGCTCTCAGCCGCTGAGTCGCCCAAGTGTGCAGAAAAATCTCTTTGCCTCCTAGGTGCCCCTGATGTGTGGATTTAGATATCCGCATGCAGGGGGTGTCTTCGATATTAGATATATAAATACTCCTCAAGACTGCTATAAACATTACCCTCTTAATTAATATCTCTCCCAGGCATGTTGTTGCCAAAATAATCTTTTGATTGTTTTCCTGATTTATTGCAGAAAAAGAAAAAGCATACTAACTTGATCTGTATTTTTATGCTTGTTGTAGGGCAGCTTCCCTGCGAGAGCAAAGGAACCCTAAAGTGTCTTTAGTCAAAGTGTAAAGCTGGCTCGCCAGCTCTGAGTTGGGAAATACCTGGAGATTTTTGGGGTGGAGCCTGAGCAGTGGGTGTTGTCTTCTGACACACTTCTGGTGCCATCAGGGGGTGTGGCATATGCAAGTAAGTTATGCTAATGAGTTATGCTAATGACCACCTGTACCTCTTTTTCTATGAAATGACCCCTGGACCTTGCTATTATTATTTGTACACCAATTTTACACTGAGACAAAGGCTTACAAACATCCCTTGCTTTGAGTAACATCTCTTACTTCAAGATGAGGTAATCTTACTACAAGCCTGTGAACTGGGGCAGTAGAAGGATGTGGAATTCCAGAAATTACATTTTTAAAAGTACATTCTGTGCAGGCACCTGTTGGGCAGCAACATCCCTCCCAACGACAAACATCTTGCAGTCCCTCGCATGATTAGAGTGGCTTCACTAAAAGACATCTTCAATGGGAAGGAACGGCTCAATGGAAGAGCACAGGCTTTGCACGTCGGAGGTCCCAGTTTTATTCCCTGGAATCTCTCCTTAAAGACCCTCAAGGTAGGAAGCGTTCAGAAACACCTTTCTTGCTTGAGACCCTAGAGAGCTGTTAGCAATCGAACTAGGCAATACTCTAGACCAGGATCAGATGAACTGACAGTCTGGGTCAGATTAATTCAGCTTCAGATGGGAATGTTCGTATTGCTTAGTCATGATATAATCTGGGTCACGGTACGAGTTCTCAAACTAGAGTTAATGGAGGGTGCATCCATTTTACAAATTTCATACTGCAGTTCCATCTATTGCTGCAAGATGGCCTCATATTACCACTGGTTTGCCACAGAAAAAGCTACACTTGTAGCAAAAGCTATACATAAAGATGTCCACAGTTAAATTCAACCTTTATTTTGCTCCCCCCCAAAATCACACTGAAGATAAATTAGTAAGTTCCTAAGTATTCTCCCAGCTCTCCAAAACTTCTTTGTAATTTTGGTGGTGGTGGAAAGTGAAGTTTCAGCTGACTTATGGCGACCCCATGCAGTTTTCAACGCAAGTGATGTTCAGAGATGGTTTGCCTTTTCCTGCCTCTGCATCATGACCCTGGTATTCCTTGGAGGTCTCCCATACAAATACTAGCCTGGACCAACCCATCTTAGCTTCCAAGATGCCACAGGGCTCAGTTCTGGGCCCGGTTCTTTTCAATATTTTTGTAAATTATCTGGATGATAGTGGGGAGGGGCTACTCATTACATTTGCAGATGACGCCCAATTGGGAGGAGCAGCAAGCACTCCAGAAGATACAGAATTCAATGAGATCTAAACACGCTGGAAAAGTGGGCGAATGTGATGCAATTTAACAAAGATAAGTGCTGAATTCTACACCTGGTTAACAAAAATGAGGAACATGCATACTGGAGGGGACACACACTTCTGGGTAGCAGTCTGTGTGAACAAGATCTTGGGATACGGGTGGACCATAAGTTAAATATGAGCAGCCAGTGTGATGCAGTGATCTTCAGGTGTATCAACAGAGGCATAACATTCAAATTGTAAAATGTCCTAATCCTGCTGGTCAGGCCGCACCTGGAGTCTTGTGTGCCATTCTGGAGGCCTCACTTCAAATGGAAAGAATGGAGGGGGTGCAGAGGAGAGTGACAAGGATGATCGGGGGCCTGGAGACTAAGAAGCCCTGTGAGGAGAGGCTGGGGGACTTCTTGGGAATGTTCCGCCTTGAGAAGAGGAGGTTGGGGGGACATGATTGCTCTGAAGGGCTGTCACTTGGAGGAGGGCAGGGAGCTATTCCCGTCGGCAGCAGAGAAGAGGACTCGCAAGAGTGGGTTTCAATTAAGGGTGGGAAGGTACCGGCTGGATCTCAGGGAAAACCTTTTGATAGAGCTGTGCAACAGTGGAATCAGCTGCCTGGGGAGGTGGTAAGCTCTCCCTCCCTGGCAGTCTTTAAGCAGCAGCTGGACAAACACTTGTCAGGGATACTCTAGGCTGATCCTACAGTATCAGGGGTGTCAAACATAAGGCCTGGGGCCTGCATCAGGCCCGTCCAGGCCTCTGGTGCAAGGGAGGGAGTGCTGGGGGGGTGGAGCCCCTCTATTGTAGCTTCAGCAGGGCAGAACAACCTCGCCTGCAGCAGTCAAGCATTGTGGGAGCCTCTGCCCAGCTGCCTCTCCGGTCCACCTCTGTGGGTTTTCCTCTGCACCCCCTCCCACTCCAAGGGGCCCTGCAATGAGGACACACCCACTCGGAGCTTACCAGCTGCTGTCCTTTATACAGTCTGTATCTCCGGTACCTGGCATTATGTTTTATGGCACACATAAAACTCTGGAAGGCAGCAGGAGAGAGCTGCAGGAGGAGTGAGTGTTTTTTCTTATTTGCTTTCAGCTGAGGTGGTTTAGCTGAAAGTACTGTGTGTGGAAGTGCGTGAGTGAGTTTTGAGTTGTTGCAGAGTGCTGGCTGCTTGAGATAAGGGTGAGAAAGGGCCATTGTTTAACTACAAATTGAGTGCATTTGAATAGCTGCTAGCCATACCCTCTGCTGGGGGAGGCTTCTATTTAAGGCTCCACTTGACCAGAGGCACGAACCAAAGGGTGGGGCTCTTGGCCTGTAGCTCTTAGCCTAGGGACTCTTAGACTAGTGGTTTGTGAGAAGCCAAGGAAAAGCCAGAACACCAGGGCCCTAGGCTCCTTGGGTTCCCAGCAAGGTAAGTAAACTTCTACAAGGAGAATACAAAGGGTTTAAAAGGGGGGTTATATTAAATTATTTTTAAAGTAGTTATGAAGCCAGAATGCCAGCAGGGGGTTGGGGGCTATCCAGTGTTTTCCACGGTGTGTCACATGTATGATTATCTGCCCACTGGGCAGAAGTCTTGGGTGTGTGCCCGGTGCAATGAGCTCCTGATTCTCAGGCAACGAGTTTGCTCCCTTGAGGCCAAAGTGGCTGACCTGGAGAAGCAGAGACAGGCACATGGAGAAGACTCTCAGGGACTTGTTAGATATGTCCCACTCTGTATCTGGCAGCCCCGCCACTGTCGGAGCATGAGGGTCGAGAGGGAACAGGGCACCGTGCTGTGGATAAGGGGAATGTGCCCTCAGAAGGGACCTCTTCTACAGCTGGTGAACGGGTATCGTTTCGTACCATCCCTGGGCAGGGAGGGAGGGAGGGGGGCTGTTGGTAGTTGGTGATTCAGTCCTTAGGCAGGTAGACAGCTGGGTGGCGAAACCGCGTATTGACCGTATGGTGACTTGCCTGCTGTCAGAATCTGCAGATTCTAACAAGGGTTTCTGGGGATTCATGCTATATCTTGTAACCTGACTTTGCTATGTTTTGCAAACCTGTTCCTATTCCTGTATTAACTATGTGATCATACCTATTGCTTATTAGCTTGACCACTGTTAGTGTATATTATGTGACCCTGGATTTATGGCTCTGACCAGGTCTGGTCTATGTTACTGTTGGGCCGGGAGAGTGGCTACTTCAAAGCATGGGAACAATGGGCCTCTCACCCTCCTGCCTCCGCATTCCTTTCTCCCTGCTGGGAGGACAGGGACCAGTTCTTATCAACGTGCGAAAGCCTTGGGGAAAGCGTTTGTTATGTGAAGATGGTTACATCTGAGGGGTCTGGTTTGGGAAGGGAAATTTACTGCTTCACACCTCACTTTCTTTCCTGTGGGAAGCAAACGGCCAGGGAACCTTTTGCCCGCGGTTTTTTCCCCCTGTTGATTGGCTACCTATGGGCAATTCAAATTGTGCAGGAGGGTATATTAGACCTGCTTCTATTGTATACGTTATCTCTGACAATAATCCGAGAACCTGTACCAATGTAGAACTTGGAAATAAAGAACTGTGTTTCATCAACAAAGATCTGATCCTTGACTACTTTGAGCAGAAGCCTCACAGATTGTCAGAGATCTGTGACTGGGACTTGGCCGTTCCTGACCATGTCGGACGACGGTACTCTTCCCATCCCTACAACCAAAGATCAACCGGTGACCCCGGCGGACCAGGGTGCCGGTGGTGGAGGCGGCGGTGGAGAGCCCGAAGTGCCAGTGACTACGGCTCAGGGGGCTTACTACATCCCACGACCACCTCCTCATCAGAGCGTGACCCCGAGGTACTCATGGAGCAATTTCGGTCACGGGACCGTCGACTCGTGGGTGCACGATCGGAAGGGGGCACGGGTGTCGATCCACGGAGACCGCACTGAGCATGGGAAGCCGAGCTTTTTGGGAGACGAACGAGAGACGATCTACGGAGGAGACTGGCGTCCCCCGCCCTTGGAAGAGGAGAGAGGCGCACCTTACGGGCCCGATCTCTACGGGGAAGACCAGACCCAAACCCTGGATCGTATGATGCGGGATTTACGGCTGCAACTCACCGTGGAATTGCGAGAGATAGCCCTCGATCTGCAGTACCAGTTTCGCGACGCCCTGACGGCTATGCAAGCAGCCCGCCCAGCCCCAGGAGGGGCCGGAGCCCCAGGAGGGGGAGTCCCGCCGCAACCAGTTCCCCCCGGGGGAGCTCCCGCGGGAGTCATCCCGCAACAAGTGCCGCAGCAGGTCCCACAGCCCGTCCCCCACCCGGTTCCCGTACCCGTGCCCGCACCCCCCCTGGCTCCGGCAGGGCCGATGATCCACCAGGCCCCTGCCGATCCGTTGACGGCTACTTTTGATGGGGACCCCGAGAAGCTGCGGTTCTTCCTCATAGAGATCGAGCGGTTCCTAGACACTTGGGGGCACCTCTACCCCACCGAGAGGGACCGGATTGGCTACATAGGGTCCAAGCTGAGGGACACAGCCAGCAACTGGTATGTGAGCCTGCACAACGCCCCCGGGCCTGAGTTACGCTCCGTGCACAACTTCATGTGGGCCCTCAGGCAACACTATGAGGACCCCTTGGGAGAAGAGAAGGCTTGGAACCAGTTGCGGAAGCTGACCCAGGGGCGGTCCTCGGTGAGAGAGTACACCGACAAGTTCCGGCGCATAGCAGCCAAAATTCGAGGCTGGACCCAGGACCTCTTCATCGAAAAGTACAGGGAAGGTCTTAACCCCGAGGTGTATGAGACGGTGCTGCGAGGAGGAAGACCGGGCTCGTTAGCCACCTGGATGAGAGCGGCCGCAGACGTGGAGGAGCGCTTCACCCTCATCAAGATGGGAACTTCAGCGACTGCCCAAGCAAAAGTTGCCCAGAAGGTGAAGCCCAAACTGAGCATCCAAGAGATCCGGGATTCCAGATTCAAACAAGGGCTCTGCATGAGGTGTGGGGAGAGCGGTCACTTCGCCTCGGCCTGCCCCCGCGGTGGTGGAAAAGTCCCCAAGACCTCCACCCCAGTAGCCGGGAGCACCCCCAGCAAAGGGAAGACCTCGTTCAAACCCCGGGCGCTGCAGCTGGAAGGGGCAGCGAGTGAGCAAGGGGAGCTGGAGCTGACGGAGACACAGATGTCGGGAAACTCCAATGGCCTGCAGTGAGCGGCGCAGAACTGCAGGTCCCCATCCGCGACACGCCATCCCCGGTGAGCATCCCTGGCCCCTTACTGTATATGGTAGTGACTGTGATAGCACCCGGGACGGGAACCCACGTCCGGGTACGTGCCCTAATTGACTCAGGATGTGCCCGGGATTTGATTAGCTCCTTAGTAGTAGATGGGCTAGGTCCCAAAGTCACCCCATTGGGAGAGACGTTTATCCAGATGGATGGGTCGGAAATGAAAGAGGCATGTGTGGCAGAGACTGAGAGACTAATAGTGGGGACGGGGGAGCACTGGGAAAGGAGAGCTTTCGTCATCACCCCCAACACCCAGTTCCCCATGGTGTTGGGAAGCCCCTGGTTAAGTTCCCACAACCCCTACATCAAATGGAGCGACGGGAAAATTTCGTGGGTGGACGAGAAGAGCCATAATCATAAGTGGGACCCAGGATGGGGATCAGGTCCCCCGGCACCTCTCCAGGCGGCGGCACTCACCCTGGTACCTTCCGCAGTTCCCAGGGAATATCGAGATCTAATGGGGGTGTTCAGCGAAACTGAGGCAGATGAACTGCCCCCCCACAGACTGTCGGACT
This sequence comes from Lepidodactylus listeri, assembly GCA_029233225.1. NCBI lineage: Eukaryota > Metazoa > Chordata > Lepidosauria > Squamata > Gekkonidae > Lepidodactylus > Lepidodactylus listeri. The sequence goes on from JARCFY010000012.1 coordinate 95,844,243, forward strand.
GCGCCATAGAGCTGATTCCGGGAGAAAAGTTACCAAAGGGGAAACTCTATTCCATGAGCCCCTCGGAACAGGAGGAGCTAAGGAAATTCCTAGACAAGAAGTTGGAGCGAGGCTTCATCCGCCCTGCTAAGTCCCCATTTGCTGCCCCCGTTCTATTCAGGAAAAAAAAGGACGGGGGGCTACGGTTGTGCACGGACTACAGAGGTTTGAATGCAGTGTCGGCCTCTAACGCCTACCCCCTCCCCCTTATCAAGGACCTACTAACAGAAGCGGCCAAAGGGAAGGTGTTCACTAAGTTGGATCTTCAGGACGCTTACTTCCGAGTGCGCATCAGAGAGGGGGACGAATTTAAGACTGCATTTAACACACCTTTGGGGCAGTTCGAATACCTGGTGATGCCGTTCGGATTAAGTGGCGCGCCGGGGGTCTTTATGAGCTTGATAAATGAGGTGCTACACAAGCATTTATTCAAGGGGGTGTTATGTTACTTAGATGATATCTTGATTTACTCTACTGATAAGAAGGAGCATGTAAAATTGGTCCGAGAAGTGCTGTCTACGTTGTTAAAAAATCAGCTGTATGCTAAGCTATCGAAATGTGAATTCCATAGGGATTCGGTGGATTTTCTGGGGTATCGCATTTCCCAAAAAGGGTTAGAAATGGATCCTGCCAAGGTAGAGGTGGTAGTGCAATGGGAGGCGCCCCGAACAAGAAAACAGCTGCAGAGTCTATTGGGATTTTGTAATTTCTACCGCACCTTCCTAAAAGACTTCGCCACGGTTACTCTCCCGCTAACTGAACTTCTCAAAACCAAGGGGAGGGGCCCGGAAGCAGGGAAGCCCGGGGAAAGAATAGCCTGGTCTGAGGATTGCCAAAAAGCGTTTGTAACCCTCAAGACCCTATTTACCTCGGAACCCATCCTGGCCCACCCCGATGAAACCAAAGAGTTTGTGATTCATGTGGACGCTTCTGATGCAGCCATGGGGGGGGGGGGCATCCTACAGAAAGGACAGGATAATAAACTACACCCCCTGGCTTATATATCAAAAAAGTTCAATGAGACAGAGAGGAACTGGTCAGTATGGGACAAGGAGGCAGCAGCCATACGACTGGCCCTCACCACCTGGCGGCACTGGCTAGAAGGAGCGCAGACCCCTTTTGAAATTTGGACTGATCACAAAAACCTAGAGGCTCTGCGCACCCAGAGGTCCCTGAATGCTAAACAACTCCGGTGGGCCGATTTTTTCTCGAAATTTAATTTCGTGCTTAGGCACTTTCCTGGGAGAGCCAATTCGTTAGCAGATGCACTGTCCAGATTGCCCCAGCACGAGAGTCAAAAGGAAGAAGTGTTCGACTCCATGTTTTCCCCCCAACAGTTGGGAGGAGCTGTCACTACCCAAAGCCAGAGCAAGCAGGCAGCGGTAGAGTCATGGGGGGATAAGTGGGGGGGGGGACTATTCCCTGGAAGAAGCCGAAGAATTGGGAAGCATAGAGGAATGCTCCCTCCGGGAAGACAAGTGCTGGTATCATGGGGACAAACTCGTGGTACCTCAAGCCCGAAGAAAAGACATACTAATAACTTGTCATTCATCAAAACTGGCAGGACACTTTGGGTTCTTAAAGACGCTCAATCTAGTCCAGAGACAATTCTGGTGGCCGCGCATGCGCAAGGATGTCTCGGACTTTGTTACTGCCTGCCAAACCTGTCTAATGTGCAAAAGGAGGGGAGGGAAAGTCCCAGGACTGTTGCATCCTTTGCCCACTCCTTCTCGCCCATGGGAGGCGATAGCTATGGACTTCATCCCCAACCTGCCACCCTCGAAAGGGAAAACGGTCATTTGGGTGGTGGTAGACATGTTTTCAAAGCAAGCCCATTTTACCCCATTTAAACAGTTACCCACCACCAAGGGGCTGGCTAAAGCATTTTTCAACCACGTGATCAAGTTACACGCCTTCCCCAGACGTGTGGTATCCGATCGGGGCAGTCAATTCGTTGCCAACTTCTGGCGGGAGCTTTTGAGTCTGATGGACATTGAACCAGCCCTGAGCTCGGGTTACCACCCAGAGACCGATGGCCAATCCGAGCGAACTAACCAAATCCTGGAGCAGTTTCTAAGATGTTACACTAACTACCACCAGGACAATTGGGTGGAGTTACTGCCATTTGCGGAGTATAGTTATAACAATGCCATCCATTCATCTACGGGCGTATCCCCTTTCATGGCAGTGGGAGGCTTCGAAGGGAAACCCCTACCCACCCTGGATGAAACACCAAACACCCCCCCCCTCGGACTTTAAACGTTGGTGGGCAAATTTGCAAGACTCATGGCCGCTGATTGCTAAGACTCTGGACAAAGCTAAAGAGGATTACAAAAAGTATGCGGATCATGGCAGGGCTGAGGGCTGGGACCTACAACCAGGGGACTCAGTCTATTTGTCCACGAAAAATATACATGGACTGCAACCTAGCAGAAAACTGGGGTGGAAGTATGTCGGCCCCTACAAAGTGTTGCGCAAGATTTCTGATGTGTATTTTGAACTGGAATTGCCTAAGTCACTGAGTTCTGTGCACCCTGTTTTTCATTCCAGCTTGCTGAAGAAGAATCCTGGGCCGAATGCATGGCATCCAACTCCTCCAACTCCTCCTCCACTGATGAAGGGGGGAGCATCCCATTTTGAAATTTCTGAGATCCTCGATTCAAAAATGCGTAGGGGCCGCTTGCTATATCTTGTCAAGTGGGTAGATTTTGGTCTGGAACTGAACGAATGGGTTCGTTCTGAAAATGTTCATGCTCCTAAATTAGTTAAAGCTTTTCATATGAAATTTCCAGATAAGCCGGGGTAGATTGATTTTTCGGGTGGCAGTGTGTCAGAATCTGCAGATTCTAACAAGGGTTTCTGGGGATTCATGCTATATCTTGTAACCTGACTTTGCTATGTTTTGCAAACCTGTTCCTATTCCTGTATTAACTATGTGATCATACCTATTGCTTATTTGCTTGACCACTGTTAGTGTATATTATGTGACCCTGGATTTATGGCTCTGACCAGGTCTGGTCTATGTTACTGTTGGGCCGGGAGAGTGGCTACTTCAAAGCATGGGAACAATGGGCCTCCCACCCTCCTGCCTCCGCATTCCTTTCTCCCTGCTGGGAGGACAGGGACCAGTTCTTATCAACGTGCGAAAGCCTTGGGGAAAGCGTTTGTTATGTGAAGATGGTTACATCTGAGGGGTCTGGTTTGGGAAGGGAAATTTACTGCTTCACACCTCACTTTCTTTCCTGTGGGAAGCAAACGGCCAGGGAACCTTTTGCCCGCGGTTTTTTCCCCCTGTTGATTGGCTACCTATGGGCAATTCAAATTGTGCAGGAGGGTATATTAGACCTGCTTCTATTGTATACGTTATCTCTGACAATAATCCGAGAACCTGTACCAATGTAGAACTTGGAAATAAAGAACTGTGTTTCATCAACAAAGATCTGATCCTTGACTACTTTGAGCAGAAGACTCACACCTGCCTGGTGCGAAGGTAGCAGACATTACACGTGTTTTAGATAGGCTGGTAGATAGTGCTGGGGAGGAGCCAGTGGTCGTGGTACATGTTGGCACCAACGATGTGGGGAAATGTAGTTGTGAGGTCCTGGAGGAAAAATTTAGGCTGCTAGGCAAGAGACTCAAGGCCAGGACCTCCATGATAGCCTTCTCGGAAGTGCTACCTGTTCCATGCGCAGTGCCGGAGGGACAGGCACAGATCAGGAGTCTCAATGCATGGATGAGGAGATGGTGTAGGGGGGAAAGGTTCAAGTTTGTTAGGCACTGGGATACTTTTTGGAACAAGAGGGAGCTGTACAAGAGTCTCCACTTGTCTACTGGCGCTTAAAATCAAAAAGGTGGCAGAGCAGTTTTTAAACTGAATATTGGGGGAAAGCCGTCAGGAGATGAAAAATCTCTGGTTCATCTTAAAGAGATGAATGGGTAGCTGTTGGAAAGGATTAGAATTGTTCTCTGAGACTGTGGCATATGATAGGGACTGCCTGGCAAGGTCTCGAGGCAGCAAGAGGAAGGTTGTGGGCTTAACATGTATGGGACACGATAGATGTTTATATACTAATGCTAGAAGTGTCCAAGGTAAAATTGGGGAGTTGGAATGCTTGGTGTTGGGGGAAAAACACAGACACTGTGGGTATTTCAGAAACTTGGTAGGATGAGAGAAATCAGTGGGATACACTGATTCCTGGTTATAAATTATATTGGAAGGATAGGGGGGAGAAAGTTGGAGGTGGGGTGGCTCTTTATGTCAGAGAGGGTATACAGTCCAGTAAGATTTAGATGGTAGGAGAATTGGATTCACTTCTGTGGGTTGAATTAGTGGGCCCAAAAGGAAGCTTACCATTGGGAGTTTGTTATCGCCCACCAAATCAAAAGATAGAGGTGGATTATAAAATGATGAATGAATTAAAGATAGCGGCTAGATGAAATAACTGTGTTGTAATAGGTGACTTTAACTACCCACACATTGATTGGGTCAATATGTGTTCAAGTCGGGAAAAAGAGATTTGAGTTTCTAGACACTCTCAGTGACTGTGCTATGGAGCAGATGGTTACAGAACTGACCAGGGGAGAGGCGATCCTGGATTTGGTCCTAAGTAACACCCAAGACCTGGTGAGAGATGTTAAAGTGATTGCACCACTTGGGAACAGTGACCATAATGTTATTGAGTTCAACATTTGTATAAATAGGGAGTTGCCCAAAAAGACTGACACTCTGAACTTTAAAAGGGATAACTTCTCTGATATGAGGGGATATGTGAGGAGAAAACTGAAAGGAAAAGTAGAAAGGGTCAAAACCATTGGGGAAGCTTGGACGCTATTTAAAATTACAATCCTAGAGGCTCAGAGAAAATATATACTGCGGGTTAGGAAAGGCACGAATAGGTATAGAAAAAAGCCTGCATGGTTAACAAACAAAGTAATGGAAACTGTAAAAGGTAAGAAGGATTCCTTTAAGCGGTGGAAAGCTAGTCTCAGTGAGGCTGATAAAAGGGAACACAGGCTGTGGCAAATAAAACGCAAGTCTGTGATCAGGCAGGCAAAAAGGGAAGATGCATATCGCAAAAAACATAAAGACCAATAATAAAACTTTCTTCAAATACATTAGAAGTAGGAAACCAGCCAGGGAAGCAGTGGGGCCCTTGGATGACCAAGCAGTAAAAGGAGTACTGAAGGATGATAGGGAAATGGCTGAGAAGCTAAATGCATTTTTTGCCTCTGTCTTCACTGTGGAAGATGAGAAGTGTCTGCCCACTCCAGAACCACTAATTTCGGGAGGGGTGTTGAAAGACCTGAGTCAGACTGAGGTGACAAGAGAGGAGGTCCTGCGACTGATAGACAACTTAAAAACAAAAAAATCACTGGGCCCAGATGGCATACGTCTGAGAGTTCTGAAAGAACTCAAATGTAAACTTGTGGATCTCCTGACAAAAATATGTAATCTTTCCTTAAAATCTGCCTCCATTCCTGAGGACTGGAAGGTAGCAAATGTCACTCCTATCTTTAAAAAGGGTTCCAGAGGAGATCTGGGAAATTACAGGCCAGTCTGTCTGACGTCGATACCGGGTAAGTTGGTGGAAACTGTTATTAAGGAAAAAAAATAGTAGGCACATTGATGAACAAAATTTATTGAGGAAGACTCAGCATGGGTTTTGAAAGGGAAGATCTTGTCTCACTAACCTGTTAGTGTTCCTTGAGAGAGTAAACAAACATGTGAACAAGGGGGACCCAATAGATGTTGTTTACCTTGACTTCCAGAAAGCTTTTGATAAAGTTCCTCATCAAAGGCTCCTAAGTAAGCTCAATAGTCATGGGATAAAAGGACAAATCCTTTTGTGGATGAAAAATTGGCTAATTAAAAGGAAACAGAGTGAGCATAAATGGGCAATTTTCTCAGTGGAGGAAGGTAAACAGTGGGGTACCACAGGGATCAGTACTCGGTCCAATGCTTTTTAACTTGTTTATTAATGATTTGGAATTGGGAGTAAGCTGTGAAGTGGCTAAATTTGCAGATGACACAAAGTTGTTCAGGGTGGTGAGAACCAGGGAGGATTGTGAGGCACTCCAAAGGGATCTGTCAAGGAGGGGCGTGTGGGTATCAACGTGGCAAATGGGGTTTAATGTGGCCAAGTGCAAAGTGATGCACACTGGAGCCGAAAATCCTAACTATAAATACACATTGATGGGGTCCAAACTGGCGGAGACTGACCAAGAGTATCTTGGAGTCATAGTAGGTAACTCAAATGAAAATGTCGAGACAGTGTGCGACTGCAATGAAAAAGGCCAACGCTATGCTGGGGGTTATTAGGAAGGGAATTGAAAACAAATCAGCCAGTATCATAATGCCCCTGTATAAATTGATGGTGCAACCTCAATTATGCATGGGATAGAGTAAGTAGAGAAAGAAGTCCTTTTCTCCCTTTCTCACAATACAGAACTCGTGGGCACTGCATGAAATTGCTGAGTAGTTGAGTTAGAACAGATAAAAGGAAGTACTTCTTCACCCAAAGAGTGATTAACACGTGGAATTCACTGCCACAGGAGGTGGTGGCAGCTACAAGCATGGACGGCTTCAAGAGGGAATTAGATAAACACAGGGGTCCTTTCGTAGAAAAAGAGGTGCAGGAGCTCATTAGCATAACTCATTAGCATATGCCACATCCCCTGACATCACCAGAAGTGTGTCAGAAAGGGAATGTCAGTTTCAGCCCCATTATACCCTATGGGCCATTGAAATCAATGGCAAAAACTCATAAAGTATATGAGGGGCTGGAGGAAAGGGGGTTTGAGGGAGAGTTCCAAACTTGCAGGATAGCTGCTGGGGCTTCTCCTTGAAATACCCACCAAGTTTCAAGAAGATTGGACCACGGGGTCCAATTCTATGGGCCCCCAAACAGGTTACCCCATCTCCTCCATTTTTCTCTATGGTGGGAAAAATTGGGGATCCAATTTTCTTGAAACTTGGTGGGCATTTGGGGGAGAGGTCCCAGAAGCTACCCTGCAAGTTTGGAGCCTCTGCCTCAAACCCCCTCCCCTACAGCCACTTTTAAAGTTGCCGCCGAATTTCGGCGGCGGGCTGAATCAGATCAAAGAATCTGATTCAGCCCGTGGCTGCCCTAGTGGCCACTCCTGAGCTGGCGGAGCTTTGCTCTGCTTCGCTCCGGCCCCAACGGGCCCCTGGATAAACATATGGAGCAGAAGTCCATCAGTGGCTATTAGCCACAAGGTATAGATAGGAACTCTCAGTCTGGGGCAAGTGATGCTCTGTATTCTTGGTGCTTGATGGGGGGGGGGGGCAACAGTGGGAGAGCTTCTGGTGTCCTGCCCCCACTGCTGGACCTTCTGAGGGCACCTGGTGTTTTTGGCCACTGTGTGACAGAGTGTTGGACTGGATGGGCCACTGGCCTGATCCAACACTGGCTTCTCTTATGTTCTTATGTAAGTTTCTTGACCCAGTCAGAGCATCCCCTCTGGGTAGCTGGTTAAGCCTGGAAAGGTCAGGGGGTCAAAGCACCATGGTCTGCTCAGCTGTGCACACAGGGAATGGCAGGCAACGTGTAGCAACGACTGTGCTCACTGCTGAACATACAGGGTTGACTTTGGAGACTTCCTGCAAGGAACATACAGGGTTGACCCAGAGGCGAAGCTATCAGTAGTCAAGACTGGCCCATTCCAGACCCTTTGCAGAAGCATTTTTGTAATCTTTTTTTACCCTGTGACGTGAACATTTGCAGAAGCAGCAGCAGAAGCCTTGGAAATAACCGAAGGAATCTTTTTTGGTGACATTATTTTATGGAGTGCATGATAAAACAAGTACTGATGTGCTGGATAATCCAGTAGGATAAACTTCTGAAGCACAAACTGCATGGTTGTTTATGTGTTCCTTTATAGGGCATAAAATTCTTCTTCAAAGCTAAGTGAGGATAATCGTATGTTCTACTTGATCCCACTCTGACTTGTATTCCCATAATAACAAAAACCCAACCTAACTTTCCTTGTTCCCTCTGAAAAATGCCTACAAATTTTAAATAATGAGTTCAGTGGCACTCACATGAACGCTCATACCCAGAAAAAAACTTAAAGCTGCCACTGGACTCATACTTTGTTCTGCTGCTTTAGACCAACATGGTTACCCACCCGGATCTACTAATTTTTAAGTCATGCTAGGTTCAAAGTACAGGGTTCTCAAATCCAACCAGTTCAGGGAAAACCCAGTTCTCAGGAATTAATTAAATATTTATTTATTTATCCCCTGCTTTTCTCTCCGATGGGGGCCTGAGGAAGGTCACATAATTCTCCTCTCCATTTCATCCTCATGACAGCCCCCCTTGTGAGGTATGTTAGTGACACAATGGGGCTTTGAAGCTGGGTCAATCAGCACTCTAAACACTAGCCAAAATTAAGAGTCCAGGAGATGGTGGCAAAGAGCTGCCCTATACTGCATGGTTACATTCCTAAGAATCAGAGCCTGCAGCCAGATGAATGCCATAAATGGGCCCTACAGTTTAATGGTAGAAAAAGCATTAAAAGTACCGGACACCAAGGGTAGCTGCCCCAAGCCCCATAATGAGGGTGACCTCACTCTAGGAACCCCCACTGCTGCCTTGCAATCAGCTTCCCCTGTCATGAGTGCCTCTGGGGATCTGCCTTCTACGGATCTAAGTGAGGTGGAGGATCAGCTCCGAGTTCCAGAGGAGCCTTTACCTGAGCCAGATGAGGCTCAAAAGCACCTCCCAGGCTTTTGCCCCAGCACCAGCAGCAGCTGAACCACAGCTAAGTTCAAGCCCACCTGATTCACCTCCTCAGGTGGAACGTCTAAGGTCCTGATGCAGGCAAGACTTAGCTGTGAGAAGGAAAGAGGCATGCTTGCGTGGTCGCAAATCACTAAGCCCTGAGTTTTAGTAGGAGCTGGGACCTCACAGCCAGCTGCTAACTAGCACAGGAAGAGGCTGCGTATTTAGGCACAGCACGGAGACTACCAACTTGTGCTAGCAACTAGTCTTCTTGGCTAAGCTCTGCACCCATTCGGCTTGTGACTGGACCTGTTTCTGGAACCTCTGGCTTTTGACTCTGGACCTGCTTGACTTCGGCTCTGTTGACTCCTTGAACTGGTTTACTTGTGAGTTTTCCCGCTTTGACCCTGGCTTGGACTGACTCTGCTTCTGGCTCAGTGTTTTGGACTTGGCAATTGGTTCCTGCTTTGGTTTGACCTCGGACTGTCCCGGACTTCTGCTTGACTCCTGGCCTGTTGGCACCCAGCCCGTGACAGCCCCAGCCACTGCTCTGAAGGCCCCACCTCTGCCCACTCAGGTGTGGGGGGGTAATTATCTGCTGTAGGGCATGGCACCCCAAACCACCCTACAGCTAACCACCCTCCCACTGTACCACCCAGAATCACTCAGACCACCCCTGGGGCTTCAGAAGGGATCTTAAGTTCACGTGCTCCCCATTCCAGCCAAACATTACTTTTTGCTCTGTATCTCTTTTATTTCTCTCCTGCTGAATGTGGGAAATCCCTCCGCAACTACCAAGTGTTTAAATTATAGAAATTCTCCTAGAAATTGATCCAGCTTGTGATACGTAGCGACACTCCTTTAAAAAAAATGTTTTGTTTTTCCTTGCCTGAACCAATATCCTGATATAAAGCTGGAAGGAGACCAAAATAGTAAAGTAGAGGAAAAAATTATGTGATAAGGGACTTAAGATTTGCTTTGGGGGATCAGATCATGTACTCTAGTTGTACTCTTTGGCACTGTGAAGTCTCACACTTGAACTTGTCAACTGCTTTGTTCTTACAGAAGACTTCAACTTATGCCTGTGGGCGTGGCTAGTGGATATTGCTGTATTATCCTAGGATGCAGTAAGATTAGACAACACTCCTAAAAAGGTTGTGTATAACCTTGTGATATAAGGGTAATTCACTCAAGTCCAGTGACTCAGTGCCATAGGAGCTGCAGTCTGGCATTATGAAAGGCCTAAATCGATGTAATTAAAGGCTACCTAGGTAATAGCTACAACCCTCAAGCCCATTTTCTTAACTTTGCATTGAAACTTTAACAATCGGAAGACTCTTTCACTTATCGTGAGGCTTCCTTTCTCAGTGGTTCAGAAGTGGGACAGTCCTCACGTCAGGGAATAAGCTCCTCCTCCTTCCGCAGGGTCGGCTCCAGCTTTTGATCCCGGCGGGGAGGGGCTTATTTCTCTCGACTCTCTCCAGTCTTTGCAAGCCCACAAACTTCCCCGCAACTGTGGAAAAAATTCTAGAAGGCAAATTCTCCCAACTGGGGAGCTATAATCAACTTTTTTTGTCTAAATGACTATCTAAAGTGTAGCTTAATCTCCTGATAAAACTACACAATACTATATTAACCAGGTGCGTATCTGAGAACTATTTACAGTGCAGCTCGATCTCTGAAAAACTATACTGTTCTGTACTAACCATGGTGTAGGCCAGAGAAAGGAACACAGCACCCCCTGTATCCGCAGAAATGTGCCCAACAAGGGTGGGCTGGACTGTCCCACTTCTGAACCACCGAGAAAGGAAGCCTCACGGTAAGTGAAAGAGTCTTCCGTTCTCCAGTGGTTCTTCGTGGGACAGTCCTCACATCAGGGACGTAAAAAAGCAGTATATTATGGGAGGGAAGTCGTTTCCGTGGGTACAGCGACGTGCTGGAGCACCCTTCGCCCGAAAGCTGCTTCAGCCAAAGCTAGCTGATCCACTCTATAGTGCTTGGTAAACGAATGGACAGATTTCCATGTGGCCGCCCTACAAATAGTTTCCAATGTAGGGAAAGACCTATAGGCTGCAGAAGTAGCTGCACTCCTCAGGGAGTGCGCTTGGATCCCTTGTGGAGGTTCCACCCCCCTTTGCTTGTAGGCTATGGCGATACACCCCTTAATCCACCGGCTAAGAGTGGTAGAAGACACTTGATTTCCCATGGAGGAACATTTGAAGGACACGAAAAGAGACTCGGATTTTCTTCATTGTTTTGATCTATCAATATAAAAACTAAGGGCCCTCCTTACATCCAGGCAGTGCCACTCCCTTTCTGCCTCATGTTTAGGATTACTGCAAAAAGATGGGAGGATCAATTCTTCTGCTCTGTGGAAGGCCGAATTTATTTTGGGGATGATCGCCGGGTCTGGTCGTAGGACTACCTTATCCTTATGGAAGATACAAAGTTCTCTGTTCACCAAGAGTGCTCTCAGTTCGGATACCCTACGTGCCGACGTTATTCCCACTAGGAATAACGTCTTAAAGGTGAGCTCTCATGGGGGGCATGTAGCCATAGGTTCGAAAGGCGGTTTGCACAGAGCCTTTAAAACTAGATTCAGGCTCCACGTGGGAAACCTGTGGACCTGAGGGGGATAGAGAAATGTTGCCCCTTTCAGGAAGCGTTTGATGTGTGCGTGCAAGAGAAGGGATTTCCCCTGTCTAGCACCCTGTGCAGCTGAGATGGCCGACACCTGCCGTCGGAGAGTGTTGGGGCTGAGACCTTTATCTAGTCCATCTTGTAAGAAGTTAAGGATGGACCTAACCGAGGCCTTAAGAGGGCTAATCCCTCGATTTCTACACCAAGCGTGGAAAACCCGCCAGGTGGCGTTGTAAGTTTGGTTCGTTGACAGCTTGCGGGAGGCTAAAAGGGTAGCTACCACCTTTTCAGAATAACCCATTGTGGCTAAAGCCTCCCGCTCAACCTCCAGACTGTGAGCTTGAGGAGTCTGGGGTGTCTGTGAGGTCCCTGCATCAGTAGGTCCTCTCTGGCTGGTAGGATCCACGTTTTTTCCGTAGCCATCCTTAAGAGGTCTTGAAACCATGTGCAGCGTGGCCAGTATGGGGCGACCAGGATCACTTCCGCCTTCTGACGTCGGATTTGTTGGACTACCCTTGGAAGAATGTTTATTGGGGGAAAGGCATACAGGAGGCCCTGTGGCCATATGCAATTTAGAGCGTCGAGGCCTTTTGCAAGCTCGTTTCGTGTCCTTGAGAGAAAGTCTGGAACTTGGCAGTTGATCTCCGTCGCGAACAGGTCCATTTCTATCTTTCCGAACTTGTCGCAAATCAGTTTGAAGACTTCTCTGTTCAGCAGCCATTCTGCCTGGTCTATGCGTTCTCTGCTGAGCCAGTCTGCCAGATCGTTGTCCTTCCCTGCCATGTGTGTCGCCCTCAGTGAAAGAAGGTGTGTTTCTGCCCAGGATAGGAGCCGGGTTGCTTCTAGGTGTAATCTCTGAACCCGTGTTCCTCCCTGACGATCCACATAGGCCTTTGCCGTCATATTGTCCGTTTGGACCAGAACATAGCGGCCCGAGAGATGGAACCTGAGGTTTTGGAGACCCAGGCGGATCGCCCTGAGTTCCAGGAAGTTGATGCTTTTCTGTGTCTCCGCCATAGACCACTCCCCCTGGACCATGTGGCCCTCCGAGTGTGCTCCCCACCCCCACAAGCTCGCATCTGATGTCATAGTTACCCTCTGAGGTTCCCTGAGGGGGGACCCTGTAGTGAACCTCCCTGGTTGGAGCCACCATTGCAGTTGTTGAAGTATCTCCGGTGGGAGGTATAGCAATTTGTGGCGTTTGTGTGTTATGGCCCATTGATGAGGAAGGAGAAACCTTTGTAAGGGCCTGGAATGGAAGCATGCCCACTGGACTAGGTCCTGACATGACACTAGCATCCCCAGTAACTTTGTTAGGGTCATGAGTGTCACCTGAGTTAACTGTGTCACCTCTGTCAGAAGGGACCAAATCTTGTGTTCCCTCTCGTATGAGAGGAATGCTCTGTCTTCCAATGTGTCTATCCATGCCCCTAGATGTGTTAACTGTTGGGAAGGATGAAGGTGACTCTTCTCCTTGTTGACTACAAAACCGTGTTTTCTCAGTGTTTGACTGGTGATGCGTGATGCGTGTAAGCTCTCCTGGAATGATGGTGCTTTGATCAAAATATCGTCCAAGTAGGGAAAAAGCTCCACCCCTTGTACCCGGAGGTGGGCTACTAGGGTTACCAACACCTTGGTAAAGACCCGAGGTGAAGATTTCAATCCAAATGGGAGGGCTCTGTATTGGTAATGGTGTGTTGCGTACGAGAAGCGTAAGAACTTTCTGTGTGAGCTGTGAATGGGTATATGGAGGTAGGCTTCTGATAGGTCCAGAGAAGTTAGAAAGTCTCCTTCCTGTAAGGCACTCAGAATGGATTTTAGAGTTTCCATTCTGAACTTCTTGTGTTTGACATGGGCGTTTAGCCATTTCAGATCTAGGATGGCATGAGAGTCTCCATTCTTTTTTGGTACTACAAAGAAAATTGAATAACCCCCCTGACCCTGTTGGGAGTAAGGGACTAGCTCTATGGCTGTTATGTCCAGGAGGTGTTGAATGGCCTCCTTCATCAGGAGGTGTTTGGATGCATTTTGGTATTTTGGGATCTGAATGAAACGCTGCCCTGGAGGGAGGGTGAATTCCAGTTTGTATCCGTGTGTTACAGTCTCTAGGACCCAACGGTCGGAAACCGTCGAATGCCAGTGCTCTGCAAAAAATTGGAGACACCCTCCTATTTTTATAGGGTCCTCGGGCCCCAGATAGTCATGCTGAGGCCCCTTTCCTAGGGTTCTTGGCGTTTGATTGATCTCCTTTTTTGTTATTGAAGAAGGGTTTATTGCCTGACTGCCTAGATTGCCATTTCCCTTTGAAGGGTTTGGTAAATGTGGGCTTTTGTCCCCTTTTTTGGTCACGAAAGGATTGATAGGGTTGGAAACGTTTCCTGTGTTTCGTGCTCCTCCTTTTGGAGGGAAGGACTTTCTTTTTGTCCCTGTCCTCAATTAGGTATCTGTCTAAGCCGTCTCCAAACAGGTTCCCGCCCTTAAAGGGGAGTGAAGCCACTTTGGCTTGGGCAAGGGAATCTATGTCCCAATGGCGGAGCCATATGTTACGATGGGCCGTTACGCTGCACGCCAGAGCCCTGGCGGATAGTTGGAGAGCATCTAGAGTGGCATCTGCTGCGAAAGCCACTGCCAGAGAGATCTTTTTTAACTCATCTTTGAACTCTTTTGGTACATTGCTGCCTGCTGAAGCGAGGTTCCCCGCCCAGTCGTATGTGGCTCTGGCAAACATAGATCCTGCAGTTGAAGCTTTAATAGCTGAAGCGGAAGCTTCAAAAATTTTTCGTAGGGCTTGTTCTATACGTCTATCTGTCTGATCCCTGGGCATTCCATCTGCATCCATAGGGAGTACAGAGTTGGAAGATAGGCTGGTGACTGGATCATCCACCACCGGTAGCTTCAGCCTTTTGGTGGCGTCAGGCATGAGGGAATAAAATTTTGATATAAGACTATGGTTAGCCTTAGGTTTAGCTGGGTGTTCCCATTCTGCTTTCATAATGTCAAAAAAGGCGGCCGGGAAGGGCAACCCTGATTGGGAGACTGAAAGTTTTGGCATTAATTTTCCTGAGCCAGATTGAAACTCTGAGCCCTGAGATTCTTCTTTGGGTTTGGTTGAGAGATCTAGGGTTCTGAGCACTTTTGGAAGCAGGCGGGCATATAATTCCTGAGGGAACAGCCTGGACTGAACCGAAGGCATCACCTCTTCCTCATCCTCAGACAATTCCCCTTCCTCCAGATCTGAATCAGAAGAGGAAGTTCCTGTATCCAAGTCCTCATGTCCCATCAGAGGACTGCGTGCCCTAGTTGGAGATCCCTGCCTCTTGCGTTTGCTCGAGCAAGGGGACCTAGAGGCACTGGGCGAATTGTGCCGGGTTTTGGACCTCTTGGCCGATCTGCCTCTCTCTGGGGGGGGATCATGTAGACCCTTGTCCTGGAGTGCCTCTTTGATCATGTCTGCGACCACCAGCTTCATTTCATTTTTAAACCACCCTAGGAGGGCTGCCTGAGTAGATTCCAAATCATGGGTCTCACTAGGTTCTTGAGAAGCCAGGGAGACTGAGGGCCTGGGCGAACTCAGTTCCCCAAGAGATTCTCTGTCCTGAGGGCTGACTGCCATGATTTCCCAGAGTTGTCTGTTGAAAAAACAATGGGGAAGAAGTGAATTCTGTGTAAACCAACAAAAAGGGGGGGAGGTTGGTTTCGGTATGTATCTCTAGGCAATGACCATGGATTTCTGCTATGACTTCCCCTGGGAACTTATTAGGGCTGAGGAACTGTAACAAACCAGGCTGGAACGGGTCATCCAGGGCAGGGGTTTCTCCCAAGGCCAGTTTTTTGTAACGCAGTAGACCCCGGTCCCAGAAAAGGCAGGGTCTCCAAGTCGAACCAAAATGGCCGCCGCCACGACTTCCCGCCTAATCTTGGCTAGAGGAAGGCATAGGGAATGAACGGAGCACGAGGAAGAAAACAAAATGGCCGCTGTCCGTTCCTTTCCCGCCTAAAAAGGGGGAAAAAACAGAGAAAAACCCCCCCTGGGGGTTGCTCTGAGGCTCGAGAACCTTCCGGGTTGAATGCTGGTTCTCCCATTTATTAACAAAAAAAGGAGAGGTTCCAATGGGTGTGGGCAGTTTCGCCCCCACCCCGAGCCGTCCTGGCTCCGATGTCTCGGGTCCCCCCGACTGGGCCGCTCTGACCTCCCTGCAAGGGGACCGGGACTCCAACTCGCCCTGCTCGCAGCGAAGCACGGACACTGAAGCCGACGGTGGAGAAAACAGGGACTACTGGAACGGTGGGGGCGGTCTCACCCTGCCGCTGCTGCGCTCTGGAGCACCTCCATACTCCTCCATCTCAGGAGCAGGCCCTCTGCTCGTATTGTCGGCGGGTAAGGCCAGCAGGGGCTCTTCCTGGGGCCTTTGATGCACGCCGCCGTCAGGGATCACCCGAGGCTGGCTCCCGCAAGCCCTCTCAATCGCCGCCGAATCAGCGCAGGCACGCCGCGGCTCGACTTTTCCTTGTCTTCTTGCCTTCTTTTTTTCTTCTTTTTCTTCTTTACTTCAGCTGCACTGTGCAGCGCTGCCAGAGTCCGTCCTGCTGCAAGCAGGACTGGCTAAGAACTGGAGAGAGTCGAGAGGAATAAGCCCCTCCCCGCCGGGATCAAAAGCTGGAGCTGACCCTGCAGAAGGAGGAGGAGCTTATTCCCTGACGTGAGGACTGTCCCACGAAGAACCACTGGAGAACATAACAGTTTGCTCTCTGTAAATCTTAAAGGAGTTTAGACTAGATTTAGAAGCAAGTGATGAGGCTTAACTACAACTGAGTTGAGCAGAGCTCAGTGAAACAGTAGATGGCTAGAGTCAGCGTATCTTAAACTCTGTTAAATAAATTCTTTGAATTTTCTGCTTCATAGACTCGTATTCTGCCCTTTATCCAGGGAACTCAAGGAAGCATGCCTTGCTCTCCCCTGCTGTCGCCTCACAACCACCCCATGAGGTAGGTTAGGCTGAGAGTGCACAACTGGCCGAAGATCACCCCAGTAAGTAGGTTATCTCCAGGTCACAGAGATGCTAGTCCAGTGCTCTCACCACTACACCATGCCAGTGTAATAAAATTCATGGCACTGGGTAATAATGAGATGAGACTACTTCATTCAGAACAGTTTAGGAGTGAGGGAAAAGAGTCCCCAAAAGAGAGATCCCCTCTCAACTACAAAAGAGAGACTAACAGTAGTAAGAACCAAGAGTTTCAGGATAACTTACTTTAGCTACTCAACAGAATTGCACAGTAAATGCAAAATTAGTGTAAAAAAATGTCTATGCAATTGTACTCACATGTTTTTGCCGCAGCTGAATAAAGAATTTCTTTCGTTTGAAAGAAATTTTTACTATGTTCACCCTGGGAAAAAAAAGACATACAAATAAATGCTCCATAAAAATACAGCACCATTGAAATAAGGTTTGACAGATAATTTGGGCATACTGTATAGATAATCCTTAATCATAATTTACATTAATCAACTTCTGTTTCAGCATAGCTGAAACTCAATGAAAACAGCCAAAGCCAGACCTTTATTATGAGGGATCCACCTGTACCCTCTTTTACAAGAAAAAAGTACTACCTCCATCACCATCAAGAAATGAAAAAGACCATTTTTTTTCCTGGGACCTTTCTCCCAATTTTGGGGAACACTGGAAGACGTGTGTGTGTGTGTGTGTGTGTGTTTTCCTTTGACACAAGCGAAATGCTTTTAAGACCAAGTTTTACTCACTCAAAATGTTCAGCATGAAAAACTGAGGACTTTTCCTACAATTTTCCCAATAAAACTACAAGATATATTCTTCTTTTGGAATAAATGAAATGTGTTAAGATAGTACAGGGGGCAGTTGTTTTCAGATATCTGGCTTTAATTTTGTGTATATTTGCACATTTGTTCATAGAAAACTGAATTCCATAAATATGCCAGTTTATACAATTTTATATTCTAAATGACAAATAAAGCCTTTTATGTTGTGAAAGCAACAACATAATTTTAGGAAAGTTGGTTATTTGATAAAGTTATTGATAGGAAAGTATCATATACATTTCAATTTTCCCCAATGTTAATATTTTTTTCCTGAAAAAAGGGTTTTTTCCACCATAGATCCAAAATATCCAAAAAGTTTACATCTCTACCACTGTGTGCATTAGAAGCAGAGTCCTGAAGCAAGAATGATTCCATAATCAGAAGCACCTTCCTACACGACCATTGAACTAATACAAATACCATTCTCATATGGTTTCGACACTTTTCCCTCATGAAACAGTTACTCACAAATTTGGCAACAACAGAAACTAAAAACAATACTGAACCTAACTGGGCGTAGTGAGCAATTTCACAACATGAAGATTTACTTTCACAAAACAAGAATGTACAAGGTTGCAAAATTCCTGACAACCTTTCATGTTCTGATATAAGAAGTTTCACCAAAACCAAACCAGCAGTATGGTCAAGTAAGACTAGAGTATATGCCTAACAAGAGATGGAACCTGAATACAGTAGCCCTCAATTCTATTAGGCAGTCTACAGGAATATTAGCAACTTCACACTAGTGCTGGCTACAGATTCCAGTGTAAAATTGCCTACGAGGGCTGAGACCTCAGAGGACATTCATTTCTTAAAGGTACAGGTTCTGCTTCTTTATTTGGGAGCATTAAGTCTCCCCACTTTTTAAGCTTCTCAGGTGAGTTGTGTGGTGACCTCTGCTGGGCCCGGCCAAGTCATGCAGGTTGTGTGGAGTCTGCTGCTGGGCCCAGGCAAGTTGTGCAAGCACTGCCACACCTGGGTGAGTTGCACAAATTGTATGGTAGCAAGTTCTCTAGTACTTGCTGCTGGGCCTGGCCCCAATAAGTCCTCCCTCCAGAGCACGAAAGCAGGGAAGAGGAGTAGACTGGGAGGCCAAAACAGCCCTGAAAAGAGCCCTGCCCCCTCCCCCTCCATTTTAGTGACAGAAGCCAAGGTTGGAAGGCTGCCATACTATTGCGGATGCCTAGCAACCCCACAATGGCTGGTGAGATCTCACAGGGCATTCTTGACTTAGAGGTACAAGTACTGGTTCTATTATTTTAATGGGATTAACACTCCTCCCCCCCTTTTTTAGGTTTCAGATTTTTCTGCAAATTTGGGGTTTTCCTCAGATTTTTAGAAATATCTTTCCTGTCTATTCATGGCTCCAATCCCTAGATTTAAGTATCCACAGATGAGGTCTTGTTGAGATAACATTGATGATATAATTCCTATTCCTTCACCCTTACCAGCCCCATAGCCAGGAATTTCTGGTTGGCAGTGCAGGGGCCACAGCGCTGGGGCAAGGGAGCTTTAATTAGATTAAGAAATAATAGCTCTGCCCACCCCACCCCCCGGGCATTCCACTGTTTCACAGCATCACATCAAAGCATACCTTGCTACAATTCAGGCTCTCTCTTTATATATTAAAGAGGGCCGACGACAAGCATGGTTGGGGTGGGGGGACAGGAGCAGAAAGTGAAAAAGCTTGGACCTTACTGTTGAGAATTAAAGGATGAAATGAGCATTTCTAGCCAGGACGTCAGCCAGCAACGGAAGGAATGAGGCAGCGAGCACCATGGCGAACATCAAAAGCAAGACACTGCAAGGTCCTAAGGCCCAGCTCTGAACCAGGTAGCTACAGTTCCTGCGGTTGAGCAACTGAACTAACAGTTGAGCAACTGAACAGATGAGATGATTTTTTAACTTGCAATGCAGCATTATACAGTGTGAACTTAGTTACCTGAAATACAGATTTGCAATAGTAAATAAATGCACGTTCTCCACATTACAGATTTTATTACATCATCAAGAGGTTCATACTTCCAACTGGCCATCCATGGCAGGCCTAAAAGGTTACCTGAGGAGGTCATCAGGTGATGACACTTGGCCATATCTCATTTTTCCTCAACAGTTTCCAAATAAACTTGCCTCTAACACAAACAAGAGTACTGTCTTGCAGTCCAAATTTTACATTTTAGAGCAAAATTCCAGATCTCTAGGGTAAGCCACTTCAACATATAACCAGGCCTCACCCCCACCCCCCCCCCCCAAGTCAGAAAAGGCGATTCTAAAGCTACTTACTCCTCAGGGATTCAAACTGAAGAAAGCTCTCCAAACTAGTTTTCTACATCACATTCATATCTTCGTCAAGACCTCCGTTGACACAAGGATTCCCTCCAGAAAATACCTCCCCACTCCACAAATTGTATCACCCAGGGAAGGATCGGAAACAAGTCCTGGGCTCCAGCCCAGATTTTATTTCTCAGGATCAGGACATGTTCAGATAAATGTTAGATTCCTAGTTCAGTCAGTCATTTCTCTCCTCGGCAATGGGAACAGTGAAAAAGCCCTTGAGTCCAAAGCTCACTTCTGATCATACCACAAGTACAATACTAGGATGGAAAATATCATCTGAACAAAACCGAGGGCTCGGCCCAAGAATGCATGCAGTAATAATGGAGCGATTATGATGACAGAACCTTTCAACTCAGGATTTAGGACTAATCCTCACCATCCCCAAACTTTAAGGTAGTGTGGCTGGAGAGGCGTTGCCAATCCCAGTACACAGTTAAGAGACCTAGATGAACTAGTGGTCCAGATCAGCACAAGGCATACACACAGCTCACCTCCATACATCTGACACAGAGACAAGGGTTATTAAAATAGGGGTGAATCACAGACCTCAAAATTAAAGATATTTTATGGTTTATTTAATTTTTAATTTCTGAAAAACACTTTGACCTTTACCCTGGAGAAGTAAAATTTTGTACCATTTTGCAAGATAGTAACAATGGCAGGGAGAATCACTAGATTCAAAGGGTCCATTGATTTGTTAAATCCTGCTCCTGTTCAGCAGCAGAAGGCCTGACCCTTGTCACAGAGGAAAGGCCGACTGCCTGGCAGTGCTCCCTCTAAGCCGTGGAGTCTCCTTGTGAGCAAAAATTCTACTTTGTGAGCTACTGGCATTAAAGTTGTGAGCGAGCAGTTTGGCTACTGCATAAATTAGTTTGCTCTGGAACCATCCTTCCTGAGCTAACACAAAAATATGTGAGCTAAAGACTAAAAACCTGTGAGCTAGCTCACACTAACTCAGCTTAGAGGGAACACTGGTTTCTGGGTGAACCAGGTCCGTCTCAGCTCACAAGACAGGGCAAGTATACAATCTGCCCTTTCACTGGAGGTTTTGCTGATGACTTTGCTAGTAAGAGGAATGGGAAGGAGCACATAAAACTGGTACACTGTCCGTGCAAAAGGAAGGCACTGCCCAGAGACAGAGAGTCCCTAGTCCTGCCCTAGCACAAAACCATAAGCACTTGGCATTGTCTGAGAAACCAAAAAGGTTTATCTGTGGAGCTCCCCAGCAAGCAAAGGCTGGTGTCAGAGAAGACATTCTCATGGGTCATTTGTTGCAACTGTCGGTATTTGGCTGAGAGCTCCTGCCCAGATATTGTCCTTGTCAGCAACTGGTGCAATACATGAGACAACATAACTTTTGCACAGGCTGCAGGCGAGACAGGAAAGCGTGATAGTAGTCATGCCCCCTTGACTAGAGGCAGGCCTGGTAACATCAGAATCATAAGTTTGGTGGCAACTTATATGTTTCCAGCTGAAGCTAAACTGCCCCCCCCCCGGTTAATTTCTTTAATCCTTGTTGACAGTTTGCAATCAAGTTGGTTGGGAGCAATAGAGAATAAACTCCAACTCCTAGGTTTCTCCAGCACATTGACATACCTGTATACATTGGAATTCCCCAAAAATCATAGAGCTGTTATCCTTATAGAATCACAGATTGTAAGCCGCTCTGAGACTCTTTTGAGTAGCAAAGAGCAGGGTATAAATCCAGTCTCCTCTTCTTTAATTACCACCCAGCATCATAGAATCACAGAATTGGAAGGGGCCATACAGGCCATCTAGTCCAATCCCCTGCCCAATGCAGGATCAGCCTAAAACACCCCTGACAAGTGTTTGTCCAGCTGCTGCTTAAAGACTGCCAGAGAAGGGAGAGCTCACCACGTCCCTGGGCAGCTGATTCCACTGTTGCACAGCTCTTACTGTCAAAAAGTTTTTCCTAATATCCAGCCGATATCTACCTGCTCTTAATTTAAACCCATTATTTCAAGTCCTCTCCTCTGTTGACAACAGGAACAGGTCCCTATCCTCCTCTGTGACAGCCCTTCAAATACTTAAGAGAGAGCAATCGTGTCCCCTCTCAACCTCTTCTCCAGACTGACCATTCCCAAGTCCCTCAGCCTTTCCTCCTAGGGCTTGGTCTCCAGGCCCCTGATCATCCTCGTTGCTCTCCTCTGCACCCCCTCCATTCTGTCCACATCCTTTTTGAAGTGAGGCCTCCAGAACTGCACACAATACTCCGGGTGCAGCCTGACCAATGCAGTGTATAGCGGGACTAGGATGTAAGCCTGCACAGCATTCTTATGAACTTTTCTGATGATTTATGAGAGTAGTATATGGACTATGATATCAGTTATGTGAAACATGAAAGTGCACTAAGTAACCAGTGGGAAGATAGGGACAGACACCTACACTATAGGGTCAAAACACAATTTTCTGAGGTTGCCACCTCCAGGCGAGAGGTTAACACAGAGAACAAAGACACTCTCTCACACTCAAAGCCATGAGGTTCAACTCCATGCAGGTATACACTCCAGGCACATACACAGGCTTATGCCCCCTCCTGCAAGACCACATTACCATTTGCTACATCAAAGGGCTTCACAAATGGGTGCGAAGACAGCAGGGGGCTTCCTGAGAATGGGTTCCCATGCCCAGCACTCCCTTCATCCCAAAGACAGATGGCAGATGCAGCTGACATCAACATCCTGTCCTGACCATCAGGTAGATTTGAATACTGACCACTCCTATAGCACCCCCTTAATGGCTAGAAGATAGCAAATGGACCATCTATAGGCTCTTTTGGAATGGCATCACATCATGCCATCCCCCCAGAGACCCTGAATAAAGTTCCCAGCACAATTCCTTCTCTTCTCTTGACATCGTCTTCTTGCCCTTTTACATCCCAGCTCCCTCTGCATCACTCCCCCCACTCTTTCACCATGCTCTGGCATGGCTCCCAATCCACAACCCCCCCAATTCCTTATAAACTCATCTTATTTCTTCAGCAGGAATACACCAACTCTCTCTGGGCAGGTAAATATAAAATGTCAATGTTTTCCTAATAATGTAACCATTCCTTTTACTCTATCTGACTTCCTAGAACTGTATGAATGTGTGAACCTTTCTGTAACACTTGAATAAGCTACCTTTTATTCTTTAAGTAAAAGAAAACCTTTTTAATATTGATAACAGCCTCCTTGTCGTTTGTTGTTTTGTCTGGAGAAGGTAGCAATTTTTGTATTAAAAGGTGCAGATCCCTTAACGCCTACTGCTGATTATTAAGAGCTAATATTCCCCAAATATTAACAACATAAAAGAGCAGTATGACGCATGGCCTAAATACACTGCTGCTTTGCGGCAGTTCTGCGAGGTGACTGATCAGGCTTGGCTCTACTTCACTCGACCAGCATCCTCTATTCTTGTAATAGTCTCTTCGGGGTTTAATTTTAATAGGTAGTCACTCAGGCTTTTTCTTTAACATAAAACAGAGCTTTATTTACAGAACCAAACAGAGGGGATGGGGGATGTATTTACATTGGACACGTTGTTTCCGTAGCAGCTGACACGTTTGTCAGAAATTACTCTTTGGCAGTAGGTTATTTTGTTTTCAGGGTTTTTTTCTTTTTTGTAACCTTTCATAAATTCACCACACACTTTCTCAAGCACTCTCTCCTGTACAGTTTAGGATTAAGTCTCTTGACTTTGGCTTTCCTGGCCCTTTTGAGTCCTAGCTGGCCACCAACCAATTATCCAGACTCTGACTGGCCTTGCCTCAGCCCTCACTTAAGCACCTATACCAGGTTCTTCAGTGCTGATATGTCTTTGTGTTGACCACTTATGTGTTCTACTTGCATAAGACTGTTCACGGTCCCGTGAATCAGTCTATCCCGCATCAGTTCTCAGCTTAAACTGGTCTTTTTGGATTGCTCCCACAGAACCACAGAGACACGCTTCCAAGCTCTCCCACAGCTATCCCCAGAATTGATCTCCACACAGACTTTTTCTCTCTCTCTCCCTGAACATTCTAAACTGTCAGGTGTGCCTGTTAACTGCCAATCATTGAGGGTTCCGAGCTAAATGGCCCTCTCCTCACTCAGTCATGTGACCCAGATTTTCATCCCGTCACAAGCAGTTAGGCTAACAAGGATATCTTGTAGTTTGGATGTGATGCCTCTGTTGATACACCCCAAGATTGCATTAGTCTTTTGTCACTGCATCACACTGGCTGCTCATATTTAACTTGCAGTCCACCCAAACCCAAAGATCTTGTTCACACACACTGCTACCCAGAAGTGTGTCCCCATCCAGTATGCGTGTTTCTCATTTTTGTCACCCAGATGTAGAACTCGGCACTTATCCCAGTTAAATTGCATCTTGTTCGCGTCCACCCACTTTTCCAGTGTGTTCAGATCTCACTGAATTCTATCTCTGTCTTCTGGTTTGTTCAGTGCTCCTCCCAATTGGGTGTCTGTTGGGGAAATCAGGAGTGCAGGAACCTTTTTCATGGACTCCCATCCCCACTGTGCTCATTGGGGAGGGAGAGAAGCTGGCAGGGATCAGAACTGCACCCAGAGGGAGAGGGAGACAGTGGTTCTAAACCCAAACTTAATTTATCTTAAGACAGAAAACACTTTGTAGCATTTCAATATTCAACATAGAATATTTCAACACAAACTCAATTCTTAAAATAGTGCACTTGTATAAAACTCAGAATGTTCTGGAGTAGCCCCAAGGTCTCCCATGGGACTGATGATGGCCAGTCCCTTACCATTAGTACCTTACCGAGTATATCTGATAATAATAATATACCTTTCTTGGATGTATAGCTGCTGACATGCCTATCATGTAGGTCTATCATGAATGTGACACAGGCCAAACTAGAACTGACCCAATATACCAACCCAAATCCTTCCCCTTCTCTCTATCTTTGGGGTCAGGAAGCTCACAGAAAGACAAGGAGAGTCAAGGAAGCTGGTTTCAGATTCCCTATCCATTTTGATCCTGATAGTGACACCATTAACTTCTGGAATTTATAAACACCCTCTAAGGCAAAAATCATGTACAGAGTTATTGGTACCAGAAGGCCACAACACCCGCAGAGTTCTGAAACCTGTTGGAAAACAGAACCAAAGATTCAACTATACTTTACAACAGAAATTAAAGTAACATAGATTTAACAGATGACTGCAGCTCAATCCAGGCCCTAATTCCACGACAGTGTCATCTGCAAATTTAATGAGTAGCCCCTCCACACCTTCATCCAGATCATTCATAAAAATATTGAAAAGTACCAGGCCCAGAACCAAACCCACTGGACACCTCCAGTCAGATGAAATGCCATTGACAACTACTCTCTGAGTGCGGTTTTTCAACCAGTTCCCTATCCACCTAACTATCCTAGAGTCCAGTCCACAGTTTATGAAAATGGTATCAGATTTAACAAGACCAAGTGATCTCCCGTTTGAGAAATATCTCTGTCCATTTTATTCTGGTATGGTAGACAATTGAGAATGTCCTCTCAGTTTTACCAGAGCATTCAGAATGTATACATCACTCTGCTAGTGCACAATTATCCTGGCAGATATGATCAATTTTATATTCCATTCCTTCTTGGTGATTGTTGAATTGACATTACTTTTAAAGTAGCTGAATTTTGTGACCTGGCATATTTAATCAAGCAGAAGAACATGGCTCCGTTCTAACAAATTTGAATCAAGAACGCCATTTTATGTTTAGCATACCCTTATATATATGACATGTATTTAATGTGTGTCTCCTGATGATCCTGATTGGCTCCTGATCTTGAATTGTAATAAACACTGATTGATTTTTTATGTAATACTCTGTGGCCATGTTGTCCGTGAGTGTGTGAAAGTGGGGAGGGAGAGGGAGAGGGAGAGGGAGAGAGAAGGGGCTTGCATACTGCCAAGAACTTCAGCTGGTTGATATGAAGACACCTCTCCTGAAGTAGGTGCAGGTGGCTGCAGCTGGGTTGGTCTGAAGCAACAGAACCAAGTTTGAGTCCAGTGGCACCTTTAAGACCAACCAAGTGTAATTCTGGGTAGAAGCTTTCGTGTGCATTTCTTATACCCAGAATTAAACTCTGTTGCCCCCCCCTTTTTTTAAATTATGTATTTAACAAGTTATAATCACATTAGCTTGTATCAAAACCGAAGGTATGATACCGGGGGGGGGGGGGGGCAGCCTGGACCAGACAAAAGGATGGATGGATGGTCAAACAAATAGACGCTTGCAGATCTGATGGACAGGAACACAGCTAAAACTACGTATCAGGACAACATTTTACATTGATGGAATGCTTGGTTGCTGGGTGATGGAGGGACTACTGAAAGTATGATTTTGCAGTACAGTACAGCCATTATTTCTAAGGACCAATAAAATCTACAAGACAAGCCTCTGACCTAAAAAGAGTTTACCCAGAGAAAGTTTGTGTATTATCTGGCCTTGACATTATTTGCCCAACTATATGCTGATTTGGGAAAAGTGGCAGCATGCCAACCCCTGGTGCAACTGGCATTCAAGCTGGAGTCTGACTTGATGAACTGTGTGCTTCTCTGTGGCTCCCCACATCTGTGCTCACTGATGGTATCGTACCCATTCCTTCCATTGCCTGGAGAAGCACCGCCAGAGGCTCTCCAAGTAAACCTGGTTTTGTCATGAAGTCAATCATTAAACTATTCAGGGAGAGCAGGAGGGAGACTCGATTTCCACTCTTACTTAAACATTTCAGTACTTGATTGAGACTGATCTGATAATCAAACTTGACTGATTCATTTTCCTTCCTATGCTCGGGGGGGCAAAAGAGCATCTATATCTCCAACTACTGGTGTGCCCTGCGTGGAAGTTCTGATTGCAGTCCCATTGGATAACTGCGTGGATTCAGCTGCCATCTTTTTGAAGTCCTGGTGATACTGGCACCTCATAATCGAAAGATGTAATAGAAAGAAAACTGAGTCCACTGCCTCTTCAGTATTGTTATGAACTTGGGGTGTAGACTCCTTCCTGTCTACCAGTCCCCCTATAGTGCACTGATTAAGAGGTCCTGCTAAAACTCTCAGCTTTTGAATAGAGCTCTTCAAGTTGTCTAGATTAGAGGCAACGTATGCTTGCTCATCTCATAAAGTCTCTTTTACAGAGGTAGATTTAGGTGGAGACATTTGAGCTGATATCAATTTATCCCTCGTATCCAGAGAAGATACTAAGTCCAGAGGCTGAGGTGTTGCGGATGTACTTCTTGGCAGAAGAGGGAGGACTCTCACATCTGCAAATACTCTGTGAGCAGAGATTGCAAAGGAAGCAAGGCGTCTTTTCATTTTTAGCAGCATCAAAGGTATTGTTGAGGAGCCAAAAGTTAAAAGCAATCTAAACCCTCGGAAATTACCAGGGAATCTCTCAAATTTTACAAGGTCAATCTGATACAGCTCAGTTCGTAAAAGCTGACTCAAAGAAAGTATGATGCTTCTTTTATTCGCCCAGTGATTACAGTTCAAGTAGTTAAAGGAGATGTACAGTGCCACTTGAATTGTTTGGAAGCAGAGAGCAGAACCTATATTTTTCCTTTCTGGAATATCACCTTCTTCGGGGGGGTGGGGGGGAAGGTGTTGGTAATTTCTTTAACTTTAAGAATGAACTGGGGAACTGCGAATAAGGCTTGAAAGGTCTGGAAATTTTGCTCCTTTGTAGATAATAGCTTGTCTTCTCATTGGAGGCCTTTACTGTGTTAATAAGTGTTATCAAGCTTGTTTGAGATGTTATTAAGTTCTTGAAAAAAATAGCCATTACTGTTTCCCTGGTTAGTGAGCAATGGTCTCCTATAAGCTTCATCAAGAAGTGTTTTGGGGATTGCATATCTGGCTCTTCACCCTCTGAAACCACCCTTTCATTCTGGGGGGGGGGGGGGAGCCGACTGCAGGGGAGATGTCTCAATTACATTAGGAAACTTATCTCTTTCAGTTCCATTAGAAAGGTGGAAGTCCAGAGCTGATTGTAGTAGCTGCTCCTCCTTTCCATTCAACACATTTAACATATTAGGAGTGGAATGAGAAGAAATGTCACTTACTATAGCCTTCAAAGGGAGATCATTAATGCACAGTTATTTGGCTGATTTCAATGGAGAGTGAAGTCCAGAGGCCTGCTTCTTTTTTCCTTCCCCATTTTAGCTCTCAGTGGTTATCTGTGGGAGTTGGAATTGAGTAACTCTCAGCATTTCCAAGGACGCTGCTGCTGCAGTATCAAAACTCGGCGTTCAGCCAGTAGTTAGAAGATACAAAGACTCAAATCATTTGAATCTTATGTCAATTAAATAAATCCAATTATAGCCAGGTAGAAACGTTGAAATTCAGGGGAAAGTAATTAAAAGCAGAAAAAAACAGAGAAAATTGTAGAGCAACTCCAAGGCACTGTTAGCTCGTCGCCATCTTGTTTCCTCATCACCTGACTGAATGTTCTAAACTTTGTTGGTCTTAAAGGTGCTACTGGACAAACTTTCTCCTGAAGTGAACAGGGCTGCCTGACAGAATGCCTGCCACAGTGTATACCCCACTCCCGGAGAGAAACTTTTCAGCACCAGTGATGGAATGACACAGCAACCCATGAGTCTCAGACAGTCCAAAAGTGGCAGCCAAACCAAAACAGCAGAGGTCGCTGCCAAAAACAAAGAATTATTTTCAAGTTCAGAAGTTATGGAAAACTCTATTCATATATGAATTACAAAATTATTTTACCATGGATAGAAGCTTGTGCAAATAAGTTTTCTATATACAGCAATACCCCCTGAAGCAATCCCAATCATCAGGTCCAGATTATGCAGATCCTAGAAATAAGAACACACCACAGAAGAAACGTGTAAGTTGGGAAGATACAGAACTAAGAACTTAAGCCTTCTAAATGGTACAAGGGCAAAAAAGTGAATATGAATAAAAAATGAATGGATTCCCTTCACCTCCCAGTTCTGCTCCATTTTTGTTCCAGATGTGACACTTGGAAATCTGTGAATAGCTCTTCCAAGCAGACTTTAAGGGGAAAGAGGACTGGGCCACAACGTGGCGACTGAAAAGATGAAACCCCCCTTCCCCTCCTACACTGATGCCATCACTACTCATTTTTGTCTTTCCCTTACCAGGGACAACAACAGCAGGGGGGGATCAATTCATGTAGAGGAATGAGTTAGCCATCCACCCCCTCACACTATTATAGCCTCCCATCTTATCCAATTCCTGTCTGTGCTCCCTCCCCCTTGGGGGGGGGGGGAAGACCTCTGAGAAGATCTGACTATATCTTATCTGGTTTGCATCTAATGTAAGGGCTTTCCTTCCTCCTCTTAGAGAGTCTGTGGCTCTCCTGGATTTGTACACTCAGAATCCTCATTGTTAATTACTTATGATTAGACTCAGACATCAGTGTCATACTGGTAAAAAGTTCTGGTAGTTCAGAATTCTAAAATCCTGGGAAAAAATAAATGGGGGAAAATTTCACAACACAAGCAGGGAAAACGAGACACAGACAGAGGGTGCTCTACATTTGCTTCCATCGGTTTATATGTGCAGCCATGGAGAAAGCTGGCAGGGTGAGGAGGAGACAGGACACCCCCCCTGACGCCAAAGTTACCAGGAACCAGGAACAGGTTCTGACCCTAATCAGTGAGCAAAGAAGACATTTATCTGTAACTCTAAACACTGTGATGAATATGGCTTTGCTGAGACCTGTCTACTCCTGCTCAGTTTTATCACTAAGAATACACAAAGAGCCCTGCTGGGTCAGACCAGCGAGGGTCCCTCTAGTCCAGCATCCTGTCTCACAGAGTGGCCAACCAGTTCCCCTGGAGGTCCAACAACAGGGCAGAGAGGCCGAGGCCTTCCCCTTGACATTGCCTCCTGGTTCTGGGATTCAGAGGTTTACTGCTCCTGAATGTGGAGGTTCCCTTTACTGGCTAGTAACCACTGACAGACCACTCCTCCATGAATCTGTCTAATCCCGTTTTAAAACTGTCTATGGTTAGACAGTGTTATCAATGCAACGAACATGAAGTTGAGCAAACTCCGGAGGACAACAAAAGACAGGAGAGCCTAGCGTGATGTGGTTCATGGGGTCACAGAGAGTCAGACTCGACTGTGCGACTGACCAACAACAATCTGTGGCCATCCCTACCTCCTCGGCCTGTGAATTCCACATTTTAAATAGTGAAGCACACTCTGATACAATGAGTTGTAATCACTGCCCCAACCCTCAACAACATCCTAAACTGCAATAGACTTAGTTTCTCCAGAACAAATCAACTCCCCGCCCCAGATTTCTTTAGAAAAAAGTTGAACAAGGTTTGGGATGAGCTTCTGTTTCCCTTCCTGTTACAGTTATCTAGCCTTGGCATGGCCCGGGGGGGGGGGGGAAGAGCCAAAATCCTGCAGCCAAGTCAGCTAGGGTTGCCAAGTCCAGATTGGAAAATACCTGGAGACTTTGGAGGTGGAGCCAGGAGAAGTTTGGGGTTTGGGGAGGGGAGGGGCCTCAGCATGGTACAATGCCATAGAGTCCACCCTTCAAAGCAGCCATTTTCTCCAGGGAAGCTGATTTCTGTCAGCTGGAGATCAGTTATAAAAGAGGGAGATCCCCAGGCCCCACCTGGAGGTTGGCAACCCTAAAGTCTGCCAGTCCAGTGGCTCCAGGAGCAACTCAGGAGTTACACTGTCTTTCTCTTGTTTGGTTGACAGAATTATATTTTCATATTTCTCTGTTGGCTGCTTTGAGTCCCCAGCAGGAAGAAAAGTAAAACAGCAATACTTAATTGAAGGAAATAAAAAATAATTACAACTCATTGTATCACAGGGTGCTATACTACTTACAATACAATTTCCATGGCCAGAATCCAAATGACTAGGTAACTAGGTCTAGATGTTGGGAGAGAGTTTGGCCTCGCGCTTCAGGAACAGCAGCTGCATCAAGTGGTACAAAGCACTGGAGGGAAAGTGGCTGATGTGGAAACTCCCACCTTCTGCTTTGAGCTCTCCAAGAGAGGGAGATTCTGCACTGGCTTTTCCCTCCGTTGTTTTACCAAACCCACCTTGGAACAGAAATTCCCCTCCACATTGCATGCCGCTTTCACTTTCTTTGATCACTGGGTTTTCTAGTACCTTCTGCATAGATTGATGACTGTTCAGGGGTGACTTTGCAGTCAGTATGGCATTGCCCCGGGGTCTTTGATTGTGGTTTTGAGCTGCACCTTTGGTAAAACAATGGAGGGAAAAGCCAACGCAGAATCGTCCGGAGACAGTACAGGTAAGAAATACAGCATCTGCACCCCGGCATGCCGGGGGGGGGGGGGGGGCAGATAGTCTACTGTCCACCCCATTTTTTCTCACTGAGCCTATATAGGCAGTCAGGCAAACCTAAAGTAGGTCTTTTATTTATTTATGGTTTCAGGCCGTATTTCTCCCTGTGGTAGCCAAAGCAGTTTATGGACTACCAACCCCCCACCCCAGCTCATACTGGATTTTGGTCAAGCAGTTTTGCCATCTTTCCTGTATTGCTTTCAATAGCAGTCTAATGCATTCTGAAGTGGCATGCAGTACACAAACTAAGATTTTCAACAATACAGCATACCACCACTTTCCTGGAATGAAGCAGCCAACTTTCACTGTGAATGGGGATACTTTTTGCCAGACCAAGAACATTAACATGCCAACAAAAGTCACAAAACACTAACTCAAGCCCTCAATTAAGAACTGATAGTAATTATTCTGGCTTTGTCTAGAAATTGTCATTTCAGATTACCATGTACCCTGGATTTATAGTCCCCATTCCCAACAACAGAGCCATCTTAAAAATACCCTAAATGTAAAGCAACATGGTAAACATACTCTACCACTGTGTAATTCTACTCCATAGAATTCAAGTGTTCGTGCTATGTTGATGTAGCAGGACTCTGCTTCCGATTTTTTGAGGCCACTGGAGGGGAAGTCAATAAAATATTAATGCAATAAAATATTAACATCATGGAAAAATCATTCATCTGTGAGGGAAGCTTTCTGACTATCGTTATCCAAATACATTCTAAGTAAGAAAGATCAGATCCCTTTTCACATTAAAATCATGAAATGTGAATTTCAAAAGTGATTTGCTCATACTTTTACCACACCAGATCAACCTTTCCCCCCTCATATATAATATTCCCCCCTTTCCTGAGACATTTGTCAGAGATTGGAAGACAGTCTGACTAAATAAGTCTTTCCCCATCTTTCCAGCCTTAAGAACATAAGAACGTAAGAGAAGCCAATGTTAAATCAGGCCAGTGGCCCATCCAGCCCAACTCTCTGTGTCACACAGTGGCCAAAATTACCAGGTGCCCTCAGGAGGTCCAGCAGTGGGGCCCAGACACTAGGAGTAAACTTCTTCAACTGGCTCCTCTCCAGAACTGGCAATGGAAAGACACGCCAGAGGGTAAAAGCAGTCCCCTAGAGAAAGGACCGCACTATAGCTTTACCCACCCTGTCGCTTGCTCAGGAACAACCCAGCTGTCAAGAACAGCTAGATTCGAGTCCAGTAGCACCTTGGAGACTGACAAGATTTGGGGGGTAAGAGAGTCCAATATCTGTCTGATATCTGACAAAGTCAAAGCTCCCTTCCTCAGAGCAGCCTGCTTTTCCCTTAGCGTAGAAAAACCAAAAAGCAGTATGCTGCATAGCTATATCAACTCCCTCAAGCAGCTTTCTTTTTTCGGAATTGTATCTGGCATGACTGCAGACGTTAGGATGAACTAGTAATTATTTTCACTCATGTCAATACTGCAGGTGAAGAGAGACTCCTTGGATTTTAAATATCAAAATAAGGCTGAAGGTAGATATGGCATTATGTACAAAAACTCTTGGGCTTGAATTATGAGATAGAGGGGAAAGGTAATTGAGGATGTGAAACTGCAGTTACCTGTGTTGTTCGTGTAATGATTCTACTTTGGCTAGAAAATCTTTATTTTGCTCAGGTACAAAACGGTAGTCTGAGAGATATCCTGGGAGATGGATGAAAGAATTGTAGTCTCCAAGCTGAGCTTTTAGCGGGGAAGAAAAGAACACAATAAAATGATATGGGTGCCTTTACATTGTAAGAAAGGTATTTTGCAAAGTATTGACTAATGTTTCTATTTAACTGCTATGAAAATTCCTGCTTCACCTCCACCCAACAGGTTGTTTGAGAATGCCTGCCAGGAATACCATAGTGAATGAGGATTCATTTATTAACAACTTCATTTATAGCCTGCCTTACTTACTAGGATTCAAACTGGATTACAAAATCTGAAGTGCAACTGATTTGTACATATACTGTACAAATTTCAAATCTCAGTAAATGGAACCACATAAATACACATATCTGATTTAAGTTTCTGTAAATCCGTAGAACAAGTTGAGTACATGGTTCATAACCCTTGTCCTATTCCGTCTTCAGTGAGACAAGCAAAGATGTGTTCTAACATGGCTCTGCAAGACAAGCAAACTATAAATTACTACAGTACGAACTACAATTGCTACCACCTCTACAATGTTATCATAAATTTGTTATGATCACAAACATGGCCGGAATCTGCAGAAACATGTCCCGTTCAACCAAAGAGCAAAGACCTCCAACAAATGATACAGCAGGACTGGGTTTACAGAACTGGAAAAAACAATGCAAACAAGAAATGGTCTAAGGCATGTGTCATGATGATCTGTGCCAGGCTGGAAGTCAAGCCTAGTGCGGCCGAGGCATAGGAGAGACCTGTTCTGGGGGTAGAAGGCTGACAGCCTACAATTCTCCTGATGCTTGGCAGCGGTGGTAGCCAGTGGGAATTCGGGGAAGGTGTAGACGGAATTCAAGCTATGTAAACTGACAAACACTTCTTTTTCTCTCTACTGCGGCCTTTCCTCAGGCAGAGAGTCAAGCTAAGGGGAAAGTCTGGCTCTGGGAGAGAAGTCCCTCAGTGGGATGGAGTGAGCACAGGCAAGAGGCCTGGTATAAGAGGCTGTAGGCCTTAAGTAGTACCAGTTAAGGAAAAACAGTTAGTTGCGTTAGATTCATTTTAGTTTACCTTTAAACACAGTTATTGATTTGAATGCACCTCGTCTTGTTTTCCCTGCCCCAGTATTGTTTAAATAAACCCTGTTGTTTAAGTGTTCTGCCTGGTCATCATGCCTTATGTTTCTCGGTTAAAAAAAAGAGGGCATTTGGTTGGGCTTGGGAGGGTACCTTGGGCCTTCTCAAAAGACCCTAAATCCAGGGTGGTGCAGCAGAAGGTGGCAACCCGCAAGGGGTCATGACAGCATGACAAACCATAAAGAAGACAGTAGAGGACATTAGAGGACATTGCAGGAGCCATGCTTCATGGTGCAGAATAACTGCCCCTTCTTTTTTACTACTCCACTCAAGAGTAGTTAGTTCACGCTGTCTGAGCCCCAACCATGGTGGTCAAGGTCAAAACCCTCTTGCCTGTCAAAGGCAGGATATGGTGGGGGGGGGGGGAGGGCCTGGCGACCAGCATAGCGTTCGGTCACTCCTGGAGCAGCCTCCACACGACTATCTTGCAAAATTAATTAAAAATAAACTCTTCACTGCTGGAAAACATCAAAACTGAGCCCAATATATGGGGAAAACGATAGGAGCACGGGCGAACAAAAAAGCACAACAAAAAACAACTTCTAAAGTCACAAGAGTGGAATTGGAATCTTCTGAACGAGACTCCTCATCTCCTCCCCCACTAGAAATGGAGCTAGAAGATGCTGAAGAGGTACGTGTGGGGAAAAGGGAAAAAAAAGCAAATACAAGAAATGCTAACTGATTTAAAAACAGAAATCAAAGAAATAATAACACCTGTATTTAACAAAATAGATGATTTGACAAACAAAAGTTAAAGAAGTTGAAAGTATAGCAAATACAGCTCTTGATGGAACAAAAAAAAAAGCCCAGGAACTAAATGAACTAAAAATATTTGAAACATGGGTAAAATCAAAGTTAATGTTATTAGAAATCAAAGTAAGAGAGCGTAAATTAAAATTTAGAGGGGTCTCACCCAACTTTGAAATGAACAAAGAGATAACTGCAGCTTTAAATCAATGGCTATCAGAACTCCTCCACTTATCAGGGACAATTGTAGTAAATGCCTACAGGCTGAACATGACATGTGCTACCTCACCAGTGTTAATCCCGGATGTAATTGCTGAAATTGTGGACATTAAGACAAAAAAACAACAAAATTTTGGATATGGCAAGGACAAACGGAGGTTTGAAATTAATAGGCACTACAGTCCAAGTGTTTCCTGACTTGCCAGTTGAAATACTGAATGCCAGACACAATTTACATCCGATAGCGCAACGGCTAAATGAAATGAAACAGATACAGGTGGCTCCCACTTGGGCACATATCAGTAACCTTCTGTGGGAAAATATTAACAGCATATGATACAAAGTCTAGAGAAAAGCTCATTAAGGAAATACAAGAGGTTCAACAGGAATGAAAAACTAAAGCAGGAAGAAACAAAGAGACACAACAAAGGAGTTCGAAGGCTGGAGAAATTACCTTAATTTTAATTATTTTGATAGACTCAAAGATATATAAAGAGCTCCAAGAATGGTGGTAATGTTAGGTTTCCAGAGATTTCCCCCCACACACACACCATGGGAGAGTCCACAGCACTCCCATGGGAGCAAGCACCATGGAAGACAGCAGAGACTCGTTCGGTGAACCCCAACCCCGAGAAGGGAAGCTTCTCTTGAGGACTTTTCCCAGAAACAAGATAAAGTGCAATCTGAATATTGATTTTGCTTGCAGTCTAGACATACAAACTAGATGTAAGCTGAATAGATATTTCAAGATATTAGTTAAAGTTTAATGGTTTATAAGAGCTTAAATATTAAAAGATAAATGAAATGATTGTGTTGAAAGCCATGGAGGGAGAAAACTTCAAGAAGAAAGTAGATAGAGTAACAATCTTTCCAAGCCCATAGTAGAAGAAATATCAATGTTTAGAAGATTGGGATTTGCCAAAACAATGGGTTTGAGCTGTCTGTAATAATTAAAGAAAAAGTGTTTAATGTAAGGATTTTGTTTTAATTTAAGAAACTTGTAATAGTTTCTTGTGTATGAAAAACAACAATAAAAATAAAAATTTTAAAAAGGCAGGATCTGGAGACGCTGTTTCTTCAACCTACTTCCTAGAACTTATTTGACTTGCATCCCGCTTTTTGACCATAAAGCTCTCAAAATGGCTTATTTATTTATTTTTAATTTATATCCCACCCTCTCTGCATAGCAGGGTCAGGGCAGGTTCCATCAGACACAGTAAACAATATACAGCACAGAAAGAATTAAAACAGTTAAAACACCAGTGAAATATAACAACATTCCTTTGGGGATGCCCGCCACCCTAACTAAAAGCCTGACGGAAGAGATACGTCTTGCAGGCCCTGCAGAACTGTAAAAGGCCCCACAGGGCCCTGATCTCATATGGGAGCTCATTCCATCAGGTAGGGGCCAGGGCTGAAAAGGCCCTGGCCCCTCATCAAAGTGAGACAGACGTCCCTGGGGCTGGGGACCACCAGAAGACATTGGTTGGCAGATTGTAAAGCTCTTCAGAGCTCACGACATTTTAGAACTCTTGACTGTTTCTGCTCCCTCCTATTTCCAATGTATTAGTCCCCATTATTGGCCAATATCAAATCCTCCTTCTCTCAGGACAAGCAGGGCTAGAGCCCCGCAGAGAGCAGGTCGGAGCTACTCAGCCTCCAGCACTAGACAGGAACTGGAAAGAACTTCCTGGAAAGAACTGAGTAAAGAACAGAGATTTCCTGAATATCATTAGTACTATCTGTGTTCTTTCCCTGACATTTACCCATATGCTCAACGATTCAGTTTCTTTATCATTTTAGCCAATTCAGTGTAATAAATGTAATCCTTCCATAAAATTACCATTTAAAAACAAAACCAAAGGGGCCACCTCAATAAGAATTAAACACACAGTTTAATCTGCTGCTTCTGCATTTCAAAAGAGCATCCAGCTGTTTATTCTGGACACCTAGATAACTGAGTTAATGGAGCAGTCAAGAAGTCATGTGGAAATCAAATCAATGCAGTATAATGTAACTAGAGAACAACAAAGAGAATAAAATTTAATTATCTTTAAAAGCTGAACAAGGGGGATTTAAATAATTTCTAAAGTTTTAACCAAAAATTAATCCCTTTAAAAAGAACCAGATTAAAATGAAATCTTAATGCAAACATTAAGTTTAAACACTGAAAAAGAACTCATAATCCTCTTGTCAAAGATTGCTTTTCTTGATAAAAAGGGACAACAATTCATATATGGCTTAATGTTAAGGGCCAGGGACTGACCAGTCAACATAAGGGTTGTCTCACTGCATGACTTTTTCTCCTTTTAATGCCTAGTTACTCTGCAACTGACTGATTACTCTAAGGCTGCGGTCACACGGCCCTTTAATGCAGGAGGAAGGGCTGTTTCCTCCCGCATTTAAAGGGACTGTCTAAAAAGGCTGGGGCTAGTCCCGCGCCAAAGCGGGCTCAAATGCAGGTTCCCCCCGCATTTTTCGACCCCAGGAAAATTGACTGTTTTCCCAGGAGTCGCGGGAGGAACCCACATTTGAGCCATCTGGCCAGCCCTCTCTCGCAATCATTGCGAGAGCAGGGCTGTCCAGATGGTCCCACCCACCATTTTTCCCCCCTTTTGCATTTGGGCGCTTGGCCACTCAAGCGCCCAAGTGTAAAAGGGGGGAAAAAAACCCCAAACTTACCAGGCAGCCGGCGGGGCTCGGGGAAGTGTGCCTCCCCTGGCTGCCGCCGCCGAAAAAGCCGCCGCCGCCGCTGAACGCCTCAAGGCCGGGCCACCCGCCGCTTCTTCTGCTGCCGCCTCCATCCGTTGCCTGCCGCCTCCTCCTCCTCCTCCTCCGCTGACTACCACAGGGGTTGGGGATGTGTAAACATCCCAACCCGAGGTAAAAAAATGCAGCCCCTTTAATCTGGGAGGGCTCCCGGATTTAAAGGGGCTGTGTGACCACAGCCTAAGAATAAGTACCAAGGAGCATGAACATTTGCCCTCCAAGTTATGAGGAACACAGATCTTCCGACCAACTACTATAAGCCCTTGCTTCTGACGGAGATGCCTTCCCCTTTTGGTGGGGTAGGGATGAGCCACAGCAGTTATGTGATGGGGAGAAGGGGCAGGTCAAAGCAGCACTGGACAGAAGACCCACCTTTTAGTGCTCACTCCCACCAGGCTGTTTCTACACATATCTTCTGCTCTGACTTAGCACCAAAATAGCAGTGCTGTTTCAGGGAGCATCTCATGACCACTGTTCATCCTGTCTTTGTTTCTCCCCACCACCACCACCACTACAACCATGCTGCCATCTTTTCCAGACCAGGGGGGAGTACAGTTCCCTAACTATCAGTTACAGGTTATTACATTATTCATTTTAAAAATTCATTTATGCCTCACCTTTCTTCCCAATGGGGACCCAAAATGGCTTACATCATTTTCCTCTCCTCCATTTTATCCTCACAACAACCCTGTGAGGTAGGTTAGTCTGAGAGTGGGTGACTGGCCCAAGGTCACCCAGCAAGCTTCCGTGGCACCAGCTAGAATTTGAACCTGACTCTCCCAGATCCTAGTCCAACACTCTTAACAGCTATACTACACAGTCCCAACCCAGTCACAGGAATGCACACATGAGGGATTTCCTGTATTTTAAACATGCCCCAGACAGCAACTCTTCCACACCAGAATCAGCTTTAAAGACTCTCAAAAGCAGCTGGCGTTGTGATACAGGACTGTTCTCAACAAGCAAAGGGCCATAAAACGTTGTGATTAAGGACACAAAACCATTTCCTCCACTCAATATTTCTCAGATTGCAAACTGGGAGACAGCTAGTTCTGCAGCCCAAAAATTTGGAACCACATTCACTAGTGTCTGGACGCAAGCAAACCTGCACCCTGCATCAGTGGCAACCATTATAAAGATATGTGCAGATATATGTCTTTGAAGGAAGCTTTGGTAGCAAGTCAATCTGATCTTGCTGGCAGGTTCAGATAAAATACTGAACAGTTAAACATTAACTTGAATAAAATTTGTCAAACATTAACACTTCCCAAACAAGGCAAAAGGCAAATCTCTCATATAACACTGCAACTGAATTTAG
The DNA here is from genome assembly GCA_029233225.1 of Lepidodactylus listeri. Lineage (NCBI taxonomy): Eukaryota > Metazoa > Chordata > Lepidosauria > Squamata > Gekkonidae > Lepidodactylus > Lepidodactylus listeri. Next base: position 95,883,025 of record JARCFY010000012.1, read on the forward strand.
GAAGAAGAAGAGGAAGAGCCTGGATTTATATCCCGCTCTTCACATTTAGAAGCGAAGCTGCCACATTCATTCTGTAGCAGTGGAATGACTGGTGAACAAATCTGCATTACATCAGCTGTACAGTCAACAAAATATAGGTAACATCAATGGACAGTGCTAATGAGGAAAAAAGAAGATCTTTTACAACAAAGGACAAATGGAAGGCATTGCCGCTTACAGAACAGCTGACTGGAGACTGGATATTTGACCCCACAGTTCTTACACAGCTTACTGCATGAAGCTTTCTGGCTAATCACTTTGTTTCAGAGTGAGCAGAAAAGGTTTTTGCAAAACTGAATCACACAGCAGAGAGCTGGTGGGGTGGACTGGTTTGAAGGTTGGGTCAGGGATAGAGAGACAGAATTCAAATCTCTGCTCATCCACGAATCTTACTGGGTAACCTTGGGCAAGTCACATGTTCTCAGCTTAACCTACAACAGAGGGTGGGTAGGATAGGAGCATCCTAGGGGAAGAATGCAATAAAAGTATCAAGGCATAATTTTATCCTCTCTAAAGTGGAAATCAGTGCCAATAGAAGTTTAGTTTGATTGCCTTTTATTGTAAAAAAAAAAACCTCCTAAATATAATTCATTCCACAAGGTAAGACATGGTCACGTTTTCTCATCTCCACTATCTTCGGGATCTCTCAGCTGTAGCCATTAAAAATCCCAATCTGTACGCACAGAAGGTCTCAGAGGCAGGGAAGGGAAGAGAACAAGGAAGAAGAAAAATGTATATATACATCTTAATACAATCCTGAATTTCATTCGCTCATACAGCTCCCACAGATAAAGTGGAAAAGGGTCTACCTATGAATTTCCCACCTGACCATCTCCCAGTCACAGCTGCCGGAGCAAAACAGTCCAGTAGTAATTTGCTCTGCTGCAGCCTTCATCCCCTACAGAATGGATCCATGTGGGGCACTCCAGCATCCCACTCTCCTCTCCTTCTTTTCCCACTGCCACTGCTCAGAGCTTTCCTTTGAACTGCACCTCTAAGTATGCTGTACCCACTTTAAAAGGTAAAGGTTTCCCTTGCTCGAAAGCCAGTCGAATCCAACTCTAGGGGGAGGGGTTCATCTCCGTTTCCAAGCCAAAGAGCTAGCACTGTCCGAAGACTTCTCCCGTGGTCATGTGGCCGGCATGACTAGACGCCGAGGCGCATGGAACACTGTTACCTTCCCACCGAAGTGGTACCTATTTATCTACTTGCAATTTCTTTCTTTCAAACTGCTAGGTTGGCAGGAGCTGGGGCCAGAGATGGGAGCTCACTCCGTTACGTGGCACTCGGGTCTTGAACTGCAAAGCTACCGGCCTTCTGGTCTGCAGCTCAGCATCATGGCAATTTACTTCCTTTGCTTATTGCCGGTAAGTCATAACTGACACAAGAGGTTATACAATCTTTAAACAATTCATTATGAAAAAACACACATAGAACATTGGCACCACTGTTAAAATCCATGTTAGCAACCTGAGCAAGAGTACTGATTCAGTAGTTAACAGACTAATTTCTAGGCACATACTTCTCAGCCCCCAAGATTAAACGCATCAGATCAATATTTTGTCTTGAACTGTCAAATGTAGCCTTTTCGCTTTAGCATCATCACCTGTCAACTATAAAACCCTTCCTCTATGTGACTCCCTGCACCCCAGTACTCTGTTCCCTTCAGCCCTCACCAGCACAGTATCTCATCATTTCCCCAGCTGTCATCCTTTAACTGTCAGCGTCTTCAACTGTCTTTCCAGCATCTCCTTCCCCAAGACCCTAAAAGGGGCCTCGCATCCCTGCTTGCATGGATGATACCCACTTAACCAATCACATCCGCCCTTCCTTTTCACACCAGGGCAGCCTGTGCAGTGCAGCACCACCAGCAAGGGTACATATGAACACATGCAGCTGCCTTATACTGAACGAGGCCATTGGTCCATCAAGATTGGTATCATCTACTCAGGCAGTGAGTGGCTCTCCAGCATCTCAGGCAGAGGTTTTTCACCTGATCATTTTAGCTGGAGATGCTGCCGGGGACTGAACCTGGGACCTTCTGCATGTCAAGCAGATGTTCTACTACTGAGTCACAGCTCCTCCCAAAGAACATGAACACAAATAAAGCTACCTTATTCTGAATTAGACCATCTGTCCATCAAGGTCAGTATCACCTACTCAGACTAGCAGTGCCTTTTCAGAGTCTCAGGCAGAGGTCTTTCACATCAGCTACTACCTGATCCTTTTGTGAAGATGGTGGGAATTGAGCCTGGGACTTCTGCATGCCAAGCAGATGTTCTACCTCTGGGCCAGAGCCCCCTCCCCCTTGTCTTATACTGAATGAGACCATCTGTCCATCAAGGTCAATATTATCTACTCAGATTGGCAGTGCCTTTCCAGGATTCCAGGCAGAGGCCTTTCACATTGATCCTTTTGTGGATCCTACGTGATCCTTTTGTGGAGATGATGTATTCCCGTCCCTGCCTTTGTGGGCTTCAGGGCTTGGCAAGAACATTAGGCAGCCATGCAGGCTGCATCTAAATGGCTGCATGGTCTGGCATTGGGTGGGGATCTGCAGCGGTGGGATGGACAGCCACTAGTGTCACAGGCTGCATCAGGTAGAGTCCAGGCTGCAGGCATTCCTGGGAGCTGTGCCTGCTCGCCCCCTCTTTTGAAGTTTGCTGCCCCCTGGACTTTGTCCCAGTTTCTTCAGCAGCAGCTTTCCCACCCTCCCTCCCTCCCTCCTTGCATTTCGGTTGTTACAGTTTTCATTACTTGTTTTATTTTATAATCACAACATTGGGACAGATTATTTTGGATGGGAATGTGGTGCCAGCGTGCCCACATCCCGCGTTTCTGGGAACCCCCTTAAGGGGTCTTGCAGTGGAGCCAATTAATCAGCAAGCCCAGCTCAGGGGCTGTCAGTGGGGGCTCTCACCATCAGATGGCAAGGAAACCACCCTCATGGCTCCATTGGTTGCACACCCAGCAAGAGAGTGGAGGTGTGGGGTTAATTGGGTGGCAGGCATGGCCATCCCCATGATGCACCAATGCTCCTGCAGTGTATTCAATAAAGCTGTGGCCTTTTATTTTCCCAATAATTGTGTATGGTGTTTTTCTTCCTGCCTGCACTCCCCTTTATGCCCCTGGGCCCACAAGATGGTGATTGAACCAGGGACCTTCTGCATGCTAAGCAGATGAGCCACAGCCCCTCCTCTGTTCTTATTAACCCAAGAATATACCACAGAAACGTCACTAAAGTTTATGTTCTGTACAAATCTGCCAAAGAATAACAAAGTCACATGGGCATTTCAAAAAGAAGGTCAAGCACACATTATGGTGTATTTCTCACCGACAGAACCAAAGCTCTTTACAGAGCATCCTGTTTGCAAAACATCTTCCTAATAATCTATTTAAAAGGCTCCTTGCTTAAAGATCCCATGCCAATATTGAATGTCAATACACCTATCATAAGCAGTGTACCACCTCATTCATTCAGGAAATGGCCGGAGAACCAGTCAATATGGACCAAAATGCCTGCATCTTTCACATGCAATCCAAATATTTTGCTGGCAGTAACAAATGTTACTACTTACACTGAACGGCATACGATGCAAGGACAACAGCTGAATTAACAGGGCACATCAACCTGAAAGCAAAGACAGGAGTTCTGTCTGAACTATATGCCACATGACAAAACAGTGCATGAACATTCCTTGCCGGGGTTAATGTTTAATATTTTAATAGAAGCTTAGACAATAAGTTTAGATAGCATTTACATATCATCCTCCATATGCCCCACAGTTTGCATACATGCAACTGGTGTTCTCCAAGTGGTCTTCTAAATAGTTACACGTGGGTTTTGTGCTTGTACAAAAGGCAACTCTGGGAAGTTCTAGAGTTCTAGTAAAAAAACTGGTGCTGAAAGGCCCTCCCTGAGAAAGGCTACCATGCCTCTGTGCAGGTCTCTATGCCTGGGGCAGATGCTTTTCTCGCACACTTCCTTCCCTCCGTTGCAAGCTGCTCTCTCAAAAGATACCGTGTGAGACTGGGATCTCCAATGTCCTCCCCCCCTGTTGCGATATCACTGACGTGTTGTTTCTGCCTGCAGCAAACAGGACAAAGAGCCCTCGTATAGAAATATTCTGTTGAGATACTCCAGGCTCAGGACCCATTCATGTTCCACTCCCCACCCCCCCCCCCCCCACCCCAGAGCACCCACGCTCACATTGTCTGTTCATAGGAAGCATAACACTGTCACCAGGGCACTGCATCCCAGAGCCACTTGCTGTGTGAAGAAAACTCAGAAGAAAACAGGAGGGGAAGGTGTTCATCCCTCCCTTAGAGATGTTCCCAAGCATTCTGGGGCTCAGTTCAGCTTGGAAGAACAGTGCTGAGTGAATAGAGGCTTCAGCTTTCCCTCCTGCACTATTCTCATGTGCTGAAAAAGCTGTGCGGTGGCCTGTTTGCCCTACTGCGGGGCTCCACATGTACTGACTATAGCATGAAGGGCCAAAAAGGATGGCAAACAGGGCCCCCATCAGCTGTTTTGGCTCAGAAAAACAGGATGAGAAGGAAGGCTTAAGCCCCCCACCCCAGGCGATATAATCCAGAGCCAAATTGGGACCCAAAGCATTTGGGAACTTTAGCTCCCTGGTGTTACAAGTGACCCCTGACCCAGCTCATGTCACATGTTTCGTACAGTTTGGCCCTCAGGCAAGGGATCTAAGCAGTAATTTTTAGGCCAGAATTTTCCCAGGCTGCCTTCTGCACCAACATGGAAGTCATATGTCAGAAAGCCCAGAGACCACTGGGAACAGGAACAAGAACAAGCACCAGTTTTTGTTTTTTTTAAAAAAGCTGCTGCCTCTTTATCAGACATGTGACAAGACAATTATCATAATAAACCAACACATAAAAATTATTTTTATTTATTCAGTTCATATCTCAGGTATCAAGCCTGTAGATTATTTCAGGCAGATCACACAGGGAACTACCATGAACAGTGGAATCATCATCTTCACAGCATATTTTCTTGGAACAGCTGTACAATGAAGAGTGACTCCTAAAATGAATTATTTTGTTTCAAGTTTGTCTTAGAAAGCAATCAAGTATTTCCATTTGTGGAAAGTTTCTGCCTAGTACTGAAAACAAAAAAGTCAGTTGTACCAATTTAGGTGATCCAGAGTTGATCTACCATCAACGTATCAGCAATTTTGAATAAGAAGAATTCAATAAAGATTACATATACAATTCTAGTACTGACATAGGGGAACATTAAGCATGGAACTGGACAGAATTCCAAAATATTGTGCCTATTTATTCTTTGTAGTTTAGTTATTTATAATATATTTATCCTGCCCTTTCCAAAGGCTCAAGGAAGTCAATCATACAACAAAAGGGTGTACTGGTAATCACGGTCCCTCAGGCACTGGAATTCAACTCTAATAAATACACCTACTCATCAGAAAGAAACTTGCAATCGGTTGATGAACTTCATACAGCAGTAACGTTGGGCTGCCCAGCTACTAGTCTTGCATAGCCATATAAAAATTCTATTCCTACAGGAGCTCAGCTGTTCCTGCTTCGACAAGGGCACCCCCCCCATGTCTCAAACTTTTCTACCCCCAAGTGAGCAGTAAAGCAGTTTCTTCTGTTCTTGAGCACTTGAGCAAGTACATCAAAATTGCTTTCGTAAAAATTTACCTTCCTTCCAAAATGTCAGCCTTCAATTGCAAGAAGAATAAATGTCTACAAATCAGAATTTGAAAACATTGTTAAACATTTAGCACTCAACCCACTTTAAACCATTTTATGATACTGACATAAACATGAAAAAATGAGGTACTTTATCCCTCAGTACTCATGTAGTCCCTCAAGACTACATGGGTCAGTGCACTGAACGCTATAAATTAGTACTTCTGTCTGAAACGTAGGAATAAAGAGGACATTCCTCAATAGAATCACACTCTTCTGAGCCCACTGACTTCAATTTACTATCAGTGCAGATCTCCTTGATTTCAATGGGCTTACACTGGAGTAACTCTTTTTAGGATTGCACTACATTGCAAACTCAACTCACAGACCATTTAGAGCAAGGGTGTCAAACTTGTTTGTTATGAGGCCCAGATCTGACATAAATGAGACCTTGTTGGGTTGGGCCATGTGTGTCATAAAATGTAATACCAGGTAGCAGAGATATAAACTTTATAGAGGACACAGACAAACACAATTAACGTTTTTTTAAACTTTAAATAAAACATGCTTAAAACACTAGCACTCTTGCAATATTTTGTCTATTTAACAGTCTCTGATAACTGACAACTCTTGCTCTGAATTATTGCATCAAAATTTCTGTGCTGTAGAAATCTCGAGTATGCTGTTCAAGTGTGTATCTGTAAGCTGCAAACCTACTTTTGATTTATTGACATTCATTACTGAAATCTCATGCTCAGTGTTCTGAGCCTAGGACCCCAAGGAAAACAGGAAATGGCTGGGCATTGCAACCTTTTGTACATAAACTGCTTCATGTGCTGGTCAAGAACATGAAAAGGTATCCTGATACAGACTGAGGGCGATGTGTTTGTCTACAAAACTATAGTCTTCCCCAGAGAAATAAATACAACTTCCTACAAAGGAAGCCACCTCACGGGCTTGTTGTTATTCCTCCTCTAAAATAGTTCACATTATTTCTTACTGAGAAAGACTGGATCATTAGGGCATGAATACAGTGAAAAGGGGGAGGGAATCCAGTTGCACCCAGAGCCCTGGCATAAAGAGCACAACAAAACACACACACACTGTAGCAAGGCACACTAAAGCTCATATCTTGAACAAAACTTTGTTGGTCTTAAAGGTGCTGTATTTCTCCTGTGCAATTCAGGCAGCCCAGCAAAGCAAGCTCTCCCTTGTTCCCTCCCCCCCTTTAGGGAGGAGTCTCAGCCAGTTCTTTACCAGACTCTCTCAATCACAGGAGACGCTTGCCTATCTATCTCTCCCATGTGACTGAGAGAGACTGGTAAAGCAAACTGTGACATGGCAAAAGCAAGAGAACAGGAAAAGAAAGCAGGAAACAGCCAAGGCCTTGCAGGCTGGATCGGGGCCATCTGGCCCATGGGCCACATGTTTCAACACCCCTGATTTAGAGTAACACATATGGAAAAAACAAAAAAAGAAGAAAAGCAGGTCTTAAAACAGATTTACACCAAATGAACCATTTTGCACCTGCCCTGGCAGTATTTACTAGCTTAGGCATACACTTAACCCTGTTCTGTTGGGATCCTCTACCTTGTAATTTATTCCCAATATGAAATTCTGTCAAGTTATGCCAACTGCATGTGAAAAAGAAGTCCTAGAGTATTTTTTATGAATGCTAGGATAACAGAAAGTCAGAAGTTTAAAACGTGGCTACGGATTTTGAGAACAAAAAGTTACCTGGTTTGTTCCTGCTGCAGAGTGTTAGGGTCGGGTATAAAAAACCTTACTCGAAAACGCAGCCTGCAGGGGAAACCTCCTACAAGGCATAATAAGATTAAATCAATCTATTTCTCCATTTATATATATTTTAGAAGCTCTAGAAAAAAAATGCCACACCATAAAACACCAGATCAGGTTGGGTCTCTCTCTCTTTCTCTGAGAGACCTGCTGAACACATCCTCGTATGCCGTTACATAAGAAAATAGAATCTGAGATGTCCTCTTCTTAAAACAGAAAACATCATTAATAACAGATTTTGTTTCAATAGGAAGAATTCAAATACTTAGCAGAGTCTGTAATTCCTTTATCACAGAATATTTAATTACACTTCCATCCCACCATTCCTCCAAGGCATTTGGGATAGTGTACACAACATTCCATACACTCTTCTCTCTATTTTTATCAGCTGCCTTTCTTCCTTATGGAGCTCAAGGTGGCTTACAACATAGATAAAATACATAAAAGTACATAAAAACATAAAAACCAAAATTTAAGATTTACTTTATTTAGATTTACCAATTTAGAACTACTTTAATCAAATGCAGTCCTAAATAAAACCATCTTCACCTGCCTCCTGAAGATCGAAAGTGAGAGGGACAGGGGCACCTCCCTGGAGAGGCTGTTCTGTAATTTTGAGGCTGCCACTGAAAAGAACCTCTCTCATGTACCCACCAAACAACCTTCTTTGATGGATGGGACAGTCAGGAGGGCCTCTCCCAAGTGATCTTAATTCCCAGACAGGAACATATGGGAGAATACAGTCTTTAAGATACTCCGGTCCCAAGCCTCACAAAAACCCTGTGAGGTTGGTTAGGCTGAGAGAATAACTGGTTCTAGGTTACTAGGGAGGTTCACTGTTGATTTGAAATGGGAAATCCAGTCTTTCCAGCTCTAACCAATGCACACCATACTGGCTCTTTTGAACATACCACACTATGTACTTCTCATTCAGCTGTGCCTGAATCTGTCTAGTACTGACCCCTCAAGGGGAGCTGGGCATGCCAGCTGCATAGGACAAAACAGACAGGGGTAATTTCGTAGAAAAAGAGGTGCAGGAGCTCATTAGCATAACTTATTTGCATGTGCCACACCCCCTGACATCACCAGAAGTATGTCAGAAGGTAAGAAAGGAGAGAGAGAGAGAGAGAGAGAGAGAGAGAGAGAGAGAGAGAGAGAAAGAAAGAAAGAAAGAAAGAAAGAAAGAAAGAAAGAAAGAAAGAAAGAAAGAAAGAAAGAAAGAAAGAAAGAAAGAAAGAAAGAAAGAAAGAAAGAAAGGGGACAGCTACTAATCCAAGCCTCAGGAATACCACTATTCTGGCAGGATAGCTTCAGTGGTGGCTGAAGCCTTCAGAAGGCTGGTCGGAGGAACAAGGACCTTTCCAGGGGACGGGGTCATTTTGCTGCAGCCATGACACAAGCAGGCATTCCCCAGCAGGGGGGGAGGGGGCTGGCACCAACTCCCGGAGCTGCGCTCCCCCGAGCTCCTGCTCGAAAGGACCCCTGAAAACAGATATATGGCAGCTCCTGTTAAATGGAGGGCAGGATGAAGCAAGACAAAAGGAGAAGTGGATGAAGCCAGCTAGGAGCAACATCTTGTGAAGCATAATCCTAAATAGAGTTAAATGTCTTTCTTGGATTACATATTTTCTTGCCTAGGTCAGCAAGGGAACCTTGTACAAAACCCTTCATTGAGGTCGGGGAGGGAGGAGGAGAGATTGGATTTATACCCCACCTTTCACTACCCAAAGGAGTCTCAGAGCAGCTTTACAATCTCGTTTCCCTTCCTCTCACCACAACAGACACCCTCTGAGGTAGATGGAGCTGAGAGAGCTCTTTCAAGAACTGCTTCTGAGAGAACAGCTCTGAGAGAGCTGTTGTGAGATTGTCCCAATAGATATAGTCCACAACAGGTCTCCTTAAGCAGAAAGTCCTTTATTTGTAGAAAAGATCATGTCGGTCAAACACTTTTCCTGTTAGTAATGCCCAAGCTTGGAATTGCAGTTACAATTATACTTGGTATGAAATATGGCCTAACTACCCTCTACCAATCAATAGGGAGAATTCTTGGCGCCCAAATATACTGGCCCAATAGTCCCATGGAAAGCGCGGCAAAATGAGTTCTCAGGGAGAAATACTGTTGAATATTTTGGGGGGGAAAGTTCCCAGAGAAACTAAGCAAAAGGAATACATAACACCTGTGATTCTTGTAACACATAACAGGAGGGACTTTCGTTCAAGGTCATTAGCTAAGGAGGCTAGAGATAAAAGGGAAAAGAAAGCAAATGAGTAATGAGCATGCGTAAAGCAAAGCGAGCGAGGCGTGCATTCCAGAGGTGGGAGTTGGGTTCCCGATGCTATCTCCCGGGCAGGACCTACAGAGGTCAAAAGAAACCTCGGAACACAAAGCATTGTGAATTACACAGTAAACTCAGGAAGTATTGCAACATGTAACACAGCCACTTCATGAATCATGGCAAGACAGTCATCCAGGCTTATGGCAGTTAGCCTATGCTCAACTGACAGCTGTGACTGACCCAAGGTCACACCAGCAGCTGCACGCGGAGGAGTGGGGAATCAAACCCAGTTCTCCCAGATTAGAGTCTGCGCTTCTAACCACTACAGCAGACTGGAGTATCAAGACTCTTCAATTCTGGATCGAGTCCAGGAACACCCTACAGACCCACAAGATTTTTGGGATATGAGCTTTTGAGAGGCAGAGTTCCCTTTGTCAGGTTGCAGACCAACATGACCACCCTCTGAAACCACTTCCATGCTGGTGTTACTAATCTTGATGTTGTCCTTTAGTTAGTGCTCAGGCCTAATTCTTCTGAGTTAAAACAATCCCAGGCTGACAGTTAAAGTAACCCCATCCAGACGTGAGGCTTGAACAGAATGCGGTTTTGGATTCGGAAGGGGAATCATGATCACTCCTAGGTTCTCTCAGAATACAAGATAATTTCAAGAATCTTCAAGCTGTCCATAGACGGAACATATGACACTCATCTCTCTTCAAGACAAAGGATTACAATTATCCTGTCTAAATCTGAAGAAAGAAATTAGACTGCTCTTGCCATGGAACAGTGATGAAAAGCACTTTTCCGGATTAAAAGTGCAACTCCTCGGTGCAACAATATACCCCAAAAGCATTAATAAGGCTGCAACATTAAAGTTACCATGGGAAGTGGATTCCCAATAATTTACTGCAGCCTGTTTCATAGCTTTCCAGTGTTGTGGAATGGTTTGCAGGATCCTAGTAGTCCTTATGGCTAAACAGTAACCCAGCAAATAAGTATTTATCAACTCTTTAGAACAGTATTAACCACAGACCATCGTGGCAGTTTTCCAAGAGTCATACTGCAACTAAGTTCACTATTTATCTTATTATTCTGCCTCTCAGCCTAAAAGGTTTCCAAGGATGAAGAAAGATTTTAAGGCCTTACCTTTTAGCTGCTTTCGTACAGGTTTGTTGGATTCAAGCCATCTCTGCAAAAGCAGAAATATGTTAGATGGCCTACTGACCAAACATTTTAAAGAGCCACACTTTTAATATTAATAGTTATTCTTACGGGTGAATCTGCTGACTCTTCGAAGTGCTGTAAACCAAAATATTCCTTCTCTGTCACACCTAAATGATCATAGGTCAAATCCAACAAGCCCTGACCAGTATCTTGTTTCTGAAAAACAAACAGAAACAGAGATATATTTAGTAAAATAATCTAACTTGGATAATATTTCAGTAAAACATAGATTTACTAACGGCCACACGGTAAAAAGGAGTTTGACACAGAAGGCGGAGAAGAATTATCATCATTAAAACAACAGTGCTGGAAACTTCTCTTCTAGAACATGACTCAGGTACAGGCCAGAGCCTGCCCATTCACACTCCCCTCCCCTATCAGCTTAATCACAAACCCAAAAAGCTGATTTGCAATTCTGAAATGCACAGCATGCAGTAAGACAACACTTTGCACAGACAAGATATAATTAGGTTTCAAGATTAATAGATTTGGGTTACCCTGTTCCCCCTTCAAAACATCATTACTGTGACATTTGCCACACAGCATATGGTTTATGTTGGTGCATGGTTACCAAAATGCAACCCATGCACTGATGAGACCCAACTGCCAATGAGATCCAGTGTCCTGCAGAGTCTAGAAGCCATGAGTCCTGCTGAGGATGCGGCCCCGGCTCCAGCTGAGCCCACACTCCCGGCTTCAGCAGAGCCCACACCTGACCCTGATGAAACCTCGGTGCTTGCCAGCATATCCCTACCACCTGTCCCAGCAACAGTGGTGGAGGAACGACGTCTGACAGGTAGCCCCCCTGACTCGCCTCCTCTGACGGTGCATTTGCGGAACCAGCTCAGGCAAGCCGTAGCATCCCAGCAGAGGGAGGCACACCTGCACCTGCTACCCCTTGATTCTGACCTCGAACTGGACTTGGACGTTCGCTCTCTCTCGCCCTGCCTGCACCCAGCCCGTGACAGATTGCTGGCACCACAGTCCTGCTTCACAGGATGGACAAAGCCGGAGGCGGAGGACCACTGCAGCTCTCCAACCTGGCAAACCAGGTGCAGCTGCTAACGCAAGTGATTGCTCACCTGCAGCAACAGCAACTCCAGCAACAACAACTGCAGCAGCAAGCCGCCGCCGCCATTGCCACCGTCCCACCACCAAGCTGCCTGGTAACCCCTCCTGACAAGTTTGGTGGTAATGTGAAGGAGTTCCCTGTCTTCCTGGCACCATGTAAACCGTATATTGAGTTTCGTGCCCCGGACTTCCCAACCGACAAGACCAAAGTCTGCTTCATAATCAGCCTCTTAAAGGGGCAAGCTGCCAAATGGGCCACCCCACTGCTCATGGCTCCGTCCTTGATGTTCAGATTTCAAGGGTTTCTCACCCACATCTCCATAGCCTATGCTAACCCCCAGCAAGCCGCCACGGCAAACCAGAAAATCCAAACTCTGAAGCAAGGCAAAAGCACTGTCGCCGTTTATTCCACGGAATTCAAACTTTTGGCTCAGGAACTGACCTGGAACAAGGCAGCCTTGATGGACCAGTACTCTGAGGGCCTGGCTGACGATGTCCTGGACAAGCTCACTTGGGTTGAGCGACCAAGCATGCTCCAGGACTTAATTACCTTGTGCCTCCATATTGACAGTCATCTAGAAAATTGGTGGCAGGCATGGGGCAACCCCCGTGTTGTGCAAGCAGCACGCCGCCCGACACCATGGCAGGCCCCAGCAAGTCCTGTTACAAGCAGAGACGAAGGGGAACCTATGCAGCTAAGAGGAGCCCGGCCACGCCTGACCCCCAAGGAAAAAGCCCGCGGCCACGCCAGAACCTCTGTCTCTACTGTGGAGGGGTGGGGCATTTCTCCACCAGCTGCCCTGCAAAATGCACTCAGCTGGAGGCAGTGCCATCACCGCCGGGAAAAGACCAGCCCCACACCTGACTGGATCCACCAGCTTGGGGCACTTAGCTGGGTCCTCTGAACTCACTCCTACTGACCTGGACCCATTCCTGGTATCCATCAAGCTCCGGTTGCCTGATGAGCGATGGCTGTTCATCTAAGCCATGCTGGACTCAGGAGCCGCCCATTGCTTCACTGACGCTGCCTTCGTCAAGCAGCACCAGATTCCCGTCCAGCCCAAAGGAACGCCAACCCTGATAGAGGCCATTGATGGGCGTCTTCTTCACTCCGGTCCCTTGACCCAGGAGACCTGCCTTCTGACCCTCTGCTTCCAACAGCATCAGGAACAAGTCCACTTTGATGTGGTCTGCATGCCTCAGTTCCCGCTGATCCTGGGGCTCTCCTGACTGGTAATGCACAACCTCACGGTGAACTGGGTTCGGCAAGAGCTAACCTTCCAAGACCCTTGCCTGCACCTTACCTCGATCACCGCCCTGGCCACAACTGCTCCAACCAACAGCCCTCGCCTCCCACAACCATATGCAGACTTTGCCAATGTGTTCGAGGAAAAGGGAGCCAATCAACTTCCTCCTCATCGACCCTATGAATGCACCATAGACCTGGTACCCAGAGCACCCCTACCAGTGGGGCACCTATACCCTATGGCAGAACCAGAACTGTCAGCCCTATGGGACTTTCTGGAAAAGAACTTGGCGAGGGGATTCATCTGACTCTCCACATCTCCACTCTCTGCCCCGGTCCTCTTTGTTAAGAAAAAAAGCAGAGCTCTCCGGCTCTGCAATGATTATCAAGCCCTCAACAAGGTCACTATCTGGGACCGGTATCCTCTGCCTCTAATCCCTGAACTGTTAGATCGCTTCAAGGGGGTCCGGATCTATACTAAACTGGACCTCCAAGGGGCATACAAGTTGGTACGGATCCAGTCAGGAGATGAGTGGAAGACAGCCTTTGGCACACGGTACGGCCAATATGAGTATTTGGTGATGCTGTTTGGCTTGACTAACACCCCCACAGTCTTCCAGAGGTTTATGAATGATGTCTTCTGGGATCTGCTCGACCGCTTCGTAATTATTTACTTGGATGACATTTTGATTTATTCTAACAATCCAGCCCAGCACATCAAGCACGTTTGCCAAGTCCTCCAGCGTCTCTGGGCCCAGGGTCTCTATGCAAAGCTGGAAAAATGTGATTTCCACCCCCACTCTGTCGACTTCCTCAGCCACATTGTATCCCCACAAGGAATACTTATGGACCCAAAGAAGGTGGAAGCGATCCTGACCTGGCAGACACCTCACAACTGCAAGGACGTCCACCGGCTCCTCGGATTTCCCAATTATTACTGGCAATTTGTCCCCACCTATGCCTCCTTAACCACTTCCTTGACTCAGCTTCTGTGAGCCTTTCCACTGCACCCCTGAGGCTGACCACGCCTTCTCTGTATTAAAGTCCCTCTTTGCGACCAGGCCGCTCCTGCCCTGCCCAGATCCTCAGCTCCCTTTCACAGTAGAGGCAGACGCCTCCAGCGTGGCTATTGGTGCAGTCCTCTCGCAACGAGACAACCCAAATCAACCACTCCAGCCCTGCGCCTACTACTCTCGCCAGCTGACAGCAGCCGAACGGAATTACACCATTTGGGAAAGGGTGTTGCTGGCAATCAAGGCCGCTTTCAAAGTATGGAGACACCATCTCGAAGGAGCCTGCCACCCGGTCCAGGTGCTCATGGATCATCGAAACCTGGAGCATCTACAAACCACCACCCACTTCAACCAACGACAGATCCGATGGTCCCTGTTCTTTTCACAGTTTGACTTCCGGATCTCCTACATCCCACAGTCCAACAACCAGAAGGCTGACGCACTCTCCCGCAAACTAGAGTACGCCCCTGGCCCTGGCTGAAGAAGCCCCTGCCTCACCTATCCTGCCACCTGCAGTGTTCGCGGCCACCTCGAGCCAGGCAACCCTGACAGACACCATTCAGGCCAAGCAAGCCAAGGACTCCTGGGCACAGCAGTTCCTTCGGGCCTTTTATCTCTTCTCCCTCCCTCCCTCTCTCTCCCACGTGAGGCTGCTGCAGAAGGATGAAGGATCCCTCATCCAAAAGGAGTGAGACAGTTTGGGGCCAAATACCTAGAGAAGGCTAGGACTTCTACTCAGGCAGGCATCCAATAGTCAGATGCGTTAGGATTTATTATTTTGCTGGTTTACCTACCTTTACTGTGCTCAAATCTCTTTTATAAAATAAGTTTGTTACTCTGCCTGGGTCCTCGCGCCTCATTTGGTCATGTATAAAGGGAAACCTACTGGAAAGTTTCAGTGTAAAAAGGGTCGGGTGGATGCTCTGGGCCCTCACGAGGAGACCCACCCCAGAGTGCTGGCAGCCATTAGAGAACCTTCTAGCTGCTGCCCACAACAGCTGTCATGATCCAACTGACTCATAGCGACCCCAGGTTTTCAAGGCATGAAAAAAGCAGAGGTGGTTTGCCACTGCCTTCCTCCACACAGCCACCCCAACCTTCTTTGGTGGCCTCCCATCCAAGTATTGGCCAACCCAGGATAGCTTCCAAGTTCTGGCAAAATTGGGCTAGGCTGAGCCATCAGGCTCCTTTACAAGGCCCTAGTTTCCAAGTACTTTTTTGTTTGCTTTTACATTTATATAGAGCCTTTCAAAAATCTCCAAGGTGGCTCATAAACCGTAGAATGTGCCTTAAAATCTCTCTCTCTCTCACACACACACACACACACACACAAAGAAGTTGTTGCAAAAAATCTGTATATTTTCAAATTAATTCCAATTAATTACCAAAGGTCTGGCAAAGGACTAACGTTTTACATTCCCAAAACAAGTGGAAAGCATTCTGGGTCCTCACCTAAAGGGTTCTGGTCAATTGCTCTTCTAGTACTTCCCTGATACCCACCTCTCATGGCCTCCTGCCTACCAGAGAGGGTTTCTTCAGTTAGCTGCCTTCTCTGTAATTCACATCTCCATCTTCTTTCTCCTGCATCCCATTCTAAACTCCTCCTCCCCCAACCTGCAAACTACGTAAAACTGAATTTCATTTCGTAGAGCAGGGGTCATTTCATAGAAAAAGAGCTGCAGGAGCTCATTAGCATGCCTAAAAAGCTATTAGCATAATAGCTCATTAGCATATGCCACACCTCCCTGACATCACCGGAAGTGATATCAGAAGGGGAAGCAGGGGGGCATCTTCAAAAGCCTCCCCTTCCTTCCCCAGCCTGCCTCAGCACGCCAGCCAGAGAAGCCTTGGGGAGACATTTAAATGTCTCCCCATGCCTTCCTGCGCTCTCCCTAGCTCGCCTGCCAAGGCAGGCAAGCTAGGAAGGGTGTTTGGGGGGGGGGGGGGCTTTGGTGGGTTTCTCTGGCTGGCGCGCCTCAGCATACCAGCAAGAGAACCCTAGGGAGACATGATTTAAATGTCTCCCCCCGCCTTCCTGCACCTGCCCTAGCTCGCCTGCCAAGGCAGGCGAGCTAGGGAGGGTGCGGGGGGGGGGCTTTGGTGGGCTTCTCTGGCTGGTGCGCTAAGGTGCACTAGTCAGAGAACCCCACAGAGACATAATTTAAATGTCTCCCTCCCCCGCCACCTTCCTGCGCCCTCCTTTACAAGGCCCTAGTTTCCAAGTACTTTTTTGTTTGCAGGGGGGGGGGGCTTTGGCGAGACATGTCTCCCCCCGCCTTCCTGCACCTTCCCTAGCTTGCTTTGGCGGGCTTCTCTCTAGAGTCGCACCACAGCAGCGGCGTGATCTCTCCATTCTATTCTATGGGACCACCATTGCCATTTATGCCCGCTCCTGAGCTTCCGGAGTGGCACTCAGGGCCCAAACGACCCTTGCTCCAGAGGGCTTTTCTGTGCAGGCAATGGGGTAGCACTGTACAAACTGATTCACAAAGCTACTCAGACAAATAATTAGGGACTGTGACCTATACTACTGTGTATAACTTGCTGCAAAAGCAGGATCCTGCTATTTAGATTTGCATACTTATATTAATACTTATGCTTTGCTTCAGTTCTGTTTTTAGATTTCTGGTTGGTTCTACAACCCTAATCCTATTGCACAATTTACTGAATGCTGCACCCTGTGGATTACACTGGCTCACTCTGTGTAATCCGCCTTGAGTGCCAGTGAGAATGGAGACTAAAAATAACATAAATAAATATATGCAGAGGACATTCATTCTTTTGCATTGCCTATCCTTCTTAAATCAATGGTTGCCTCCTTCATAATACATTATTACAGAGACACACATTTGAAATTGTGCCTTCATGAAGAAATATAGTTTCTCAACTGAGTTTATAAGATGTAGAAACACTTCAAGCTTAGTGAAAATGACTATCAGGTTTCTAGCATTCTGCTACCTCCTGTTCGAAATACTGTTCACAGCCAATTTACAACCCTAGACAGGAGGAAGCAGAATCAGTACAAAGCTTTCCTCAAAGCCAAATTGCCTGGCTCCTGATGCAGCAGTTAGAAGAGAACACTGGAGGCACTGCAAGCGTTCCTTCTACTCAGGCAGGCATCCAAACCGAGGAGAGAAACCATTTTGAACAAATGAAGCCCTCCTCCTTTGAGTAAGAAAACATACCTCTCTTGTAGTAGAGAAAAGTTGAGTTACAAATTGTGCGTGTTAAGTACCATCAAGTTGCTTCTGACTTATGGCAACCCTATTAATTAATGGCTATGAGTTAATTGCCAAACATTAAACAGAAGCGGCATACCCTGGTTTGTATACTACATGATACATTACACAGAGCAGCAGCAGGTATTTCTGCCACACTCCAAGAAAGTGGGCATGATAAAAATAAATTATACTCTACTCATGTAGCTACACGTGCTTTTAAGCAAATAATCAGTGAATCTTTTAAAGACATTGACACAAAGGACAAAATAGTTGTTGACTAACTTCTCTGAAGTATTTCTCTAAACATTTTCTGAATGTTCATGCTGCACTGTAAATATGCGTGAAAATCTCTATAGGGCAGATACTGCCTGCAATGAACCAAGGAAAACTGCGTTATGAAACTGAAGTTGTTTTACATTAACAGTGGAAGTTACCTTAGCCTAAGTAGCACTGGTGGAAAGCCTAAACTATTGGCTGACCTTTCCCCCTGTAATGCTTACATGTGAGGTCTGTTTTTGTTGTTTTTGTACAAACCTGTTAAGCTGCTGATCCTATTACATTCCTGAATGGTTCTTTCATATACTTGATCACAAGGTATAAGCAAGACCACTGCATGACTTGGCAGGTATTCACAGGACCTCTCTCACATGGAAGTCTTAGGAGGCAGCTGTTTGTCTCCAGGAGACCTCCGTTAAGAGCTCGCCCTTGTCCCTTCTCCTGCTCAGAGTGTAGACTTGGGCTAGACTGGGGTCCCCACGGTGCTTACCAACACCTTTTTTGGAGCCCACCAAGTGTTTTTAGGAAGTGGGCAGTGCTAAGTAGGGCTTTTGTCCAGCAAGGCTTCTGACTGGTTGTGTGCAGTTTTTTTAATGTTCCTTTGGCAACAGGCTCCATCTCCTGCAGCAACCATTTTTCACTGTACCCACCATGTAGTGTCAGAAGTCCAAAGAGGCCTGCAAGGGACCCCTGTGCTAGGTAAAGATCTGCAGCTACATGTCTTTGTATGTGGTCACCTGTTTCATCTTGCCCTACAGTCTAGAGCAGGGGCGTCAAACACGTGGCCCGTGGGCTGGATCAGGCCCCCAGAGGCCCTCAGGGGAAATGGCTGTCTCCTGCTTCTCCTTTCAGTTCTGCTCCTGCTGCTGACTCTCTCAATCACTCAGGAGAAATAGATAGGCAAGCTTCTGCTCCCTGCACTGGCTGAGGCTCCTCCCCCTCCCAGGGGGAGAGAGGGAATGAGCCAGTGCTTGCTTCCTGGCCAGGCTGCCTCAATCACACAGAAAACAAAGGCAAGCCTTTCTTCCCCTCCGTTGGCTGAGGCTCCTGAAGGGAAGGAGGGAGAGCTTACGTTGCTTGGCTGCCTCAAGCACATGGGAGAAATACAAAGCACCTTTAAGATCAATGAAGTTTTATCCAAGGTATGAGCTTTTGTGTGCCTTGCTACAGTGTGTGTGTTTTGTTGGGCTTGTTATGCTGTGGCTCTCCTGGGTGCAACTGGGTTCCCTCCAGTGTTCCCTCTAAGTTGAGTTAGTGTGAGCTAGCTCACAGTTTTTTAGCCTCCAGCTCACACATTTTTGTCTTCACTCAGGAAGGATGGCTCCAGAGCAAACTAATTTATGCAGTAGCCAAATCGCTCGCTCACAACTTTAATGCCAATAGTTCACAAACAAATTTTGCTCACAAGCCTCCACAGTTTAGAGGGAGCATTGGTTCCCTCCACTTTTTCACTGTATTTACCCCCTCATGATCCAGTCTTTCTCAGTAGGAAAGCAATGTGAACTACTTCTCAGCAAGAAAGCAATGTGAACTATTTAGAGGAGGAATAACAACAAGCCAGTGAGGTGGATTAGGTTGAGAGTGTGTGGCCTGATCAAGTTCACCCAACACATTTCCTTTAGGGATTTTGAACTTATTCAACTTCCCAGATTTTGAACTTAGACTTCCTCAGTCTGTGTCATGGTGCCTTCTCATGTTGTTGACCAGCACATGAAGCAATTTATGTACAAAAGTTTGCAATGCCCAGCCATTTCATGTTTTCCCCGGGTCCTAGGCTCAGAACTCTGAGCATGAGAGTTCTGTAGTGAATGTCAATACATCAAAGGTAGGTTTGCAGCTTACAGCATATTCAGGATGGCAACAGTACAGACATTTTGATGCAGTAATTCAGAGCAAGAGAGGTCAGTTATCAGACACTGTTAAATAAACAAAATATTGCAAGAGTGCTAATGTTTTAAGCATGTTTTTATTTTAAGTTAAAAAAATATGTTTGTGTCCTTTATAAAGTATGTATCTCCACTACCTGGCATTACATTTTTTGACACACATGGCCCAGCCCAACAAGGTCTTGTTTATGTCAGATCCAGCCCTCATGGCAAATGAGTTCGACACCCCTGGTCTAAAAATGTAAAATTTCCAGAAATTTTGAAGCCACCCAAAAAAAAGTTCCCCCCTTTTTTTCTGGGAAAAAATTGAATTATTGGGAAAAACTGAAATATATGCAATACTTAATGTCCTATCAAACCTAAACTTTTCTTTCCCTAGATTTAACAGCCATTAGCTATTCATCTACAGTTTCTCACAAAAAAAGTGAGAATGAAAAGTCAGAAGAGAAAAATGTCCGCATCTCACACAGTTCGCCAGTCTACTTGATAGCAGACAGTGCAGTGTCCATTTCTCAGAAAGTGTCATAAGCAGTTTTATCCAAGGAGTAATATATTTCTTTCGTGCAGTATTGTTTGGGGGACATATATGAACAATATGAGCTAGGGAGTCTATTTGCTCCAGACAATAAGGGCATTTGCGTTCCTCTGCAGGAGTTCTATTATATCTCCCTTGCCGAGTCTAAGGCATTATACCTGGCCAACTGAAAACCTCATCTAAATTTATGATTTCTAATCAACGGAAATAGTCTGGCAAGGAAAAATTACCACTAAAGGGTATCTGGAAGGAGAGTGGAGAACATTAATGCCCTTGGGCACCAAATGCCCTTGGGCACCAAAGACCAATCTTCACTTCTTATTTTGAAACGTTTTACAGCTTACTTTCCTAGTACTGTTCCTTGCAGCCTTAAATCGCTCTGTTGGGAGGGAATGCCTTTTATCTAAATTTCTACTGCAGGTGGACATAGAAGTACCTGAAATTAACAACTGAAACAAAACAGGAGCTACTGATGGCTCAAAAAGGAAAAATCAAAATTTAATGATTGATAAATAATAGTAGATAGAACTCAATACAAAAATTTACTTAAAAATAAAAAACAGGCCCACACCAAGCAATTATGGGAAGAACTGGCACAGGCAGCAAGGGGGGGGGGGGGGAAGAAATCCGCTTTTGGGAGCTAGTCTCATTCGGGCTCAGAAGGTCACTCTTCCAAATAGATGCTCAAATCTCTGGAAATTCCCGGCTTAGCCACTTTTCTGCCATTTATTAGACTCCTACCTCTCAGACTAGGCCCACAAAAACAAAGAAATGGGCCTTCAAATACAATCTGCAAATGTTACCAGATTGGCCAGCAGTAACTGTGGCTGAGGTCAAAAACTTAATCTCCTCCTTAATCTGGGGAAGATTCAGTTCCCACAGACTTGAGCAAAGCCTTACCCAACTGGTGGGCCCCAATTTTTACCAAACTATTTACCCAAATAAATAACTCTGGTCTATCTCTTGCCAGGTGAAAAACCAGCACAGTGGCCCCATCCATAAAAAAAGGTGATAAGCCGATCCCTGTCAACTACCGCCCAATTTCTCTCCTTGACACAGCATCAAAACTATATGGAAAATATTTATTAAGTTAGAGAAATGGGCCACAGAAAACTCATTCTACACCCTCACCAAGCAGGCTTTTGCAGAGGCCAAAGTACAACAGACCACTGCCTCACACAACTAGCCTACTCGGCAATGAAAGGTCCAACCAAAGCCCTATATGTGGTATTTGTAGATTTAGCCACAGCCTTCAGTTCCATACTCAGAGACCATTTATGGGAAAAACTTGGGAAGACATATAGACAAAAGACTCTTAGAACCAATTCGTAAATTGTATTCTGGCACGCTTGTAAAGATCAAAGTGGGCAGCTCTGGTTCCCTGACTACAGAAATCTCTACAGTAGTAAGGGTAAAGCAGGGATGCATGCTAGCTCCATTACTCTTCAATCTATTTATTAATGACATCGTAGAAAGACTGTCCGACCAAACATTTGTTCCACCCTCACTTAATAATCAGAAGATCTCTTTACTATTATATGCAGATGACATGGTCTTGACTTCCTTAACCAGAGCGGGTCTGAGGAAGTTGCTGAATATTGCTCAGAAGAAAACTTGAAAATAAATTACACCAAAACAAAAGTGATGGTCTTCCGTAAAAGCCCCCCAAAAAATTCATGGTGCATACACAGCACCAATGTAAAACCTACAAATATCTGGGCATAACTTTCCATGAATCCTTGAATTGGAATGCCCACATAGCTTTAACAAAAACAGCAGCTCTTAAGACCATAGGTGCAATAATGGGATTTTTCCACAATGTGGCCATCTCATAGATCCAGCCATCAACCTTTACACGAGCAAGGTCATCCCTCAAATACTCTATGGCGTTGAAGTACGGGGATGGCAAGATCCAGCCCTTGCCAGGCTGGAAATAATCAAAAATAATTTTATGAGATGCATCCTGGCACTCCCAAAGGGGACACCAGCAGCCATGATGTGAGCCGAGCTTGGCTTACCCTCAGTAAGGGCTCATGTACACATAATAATTCTAAAACTCTGGAAGAAACATCAGCTAGTTGACACAAGTTCCTTTAGTAACTCTAGTTTCCATATTCTGCAAACTAATGACCCCAGCCTATCTTAGCACACTATCCAACGTCATTGCTAAATACAAAATCCCAGATGACTTATTACCCCTCTCAGGTAACAACTCACATTTGCGGGACTGGGTTTACAATGAAGATACTCTAACTGACAAATCCTTAATTGGCCAACAGAAATTTGCCTCAGGGTATCCAGCATTTAAATTAGACCATGCTAGAGCCTATCTGGCCCTTATCTCAATTTACAGCATAAGAAGGGCATTTACTGCTCTTCGTTTTCAGACCATGCCATCTGAGCCGTTAAAAGGATGATATCTCAAAACCCCGTACGACCAAAGTATTTGTCTGTGCAGGATTTTGATTGAAGATCTAACTCACTACATTTTAGAATGCCCTCTGTACATTGGTCCTAGAAACAACATTAGGCACCCATACACTAACCTTTTTGCTTTCAGATGTCAGTCCCACCAATTTCTATAGAATGGTGCTCTATGCCCATGCTGCAAGGAAAATTAGACATAGGGCTACAGAATGACTGTACTTTTAGAAAATGTTACTTGAGAAACCTGATCTTAATACTTATACTTTTATTTAGTTTATATATTTTATTATTTACACTGTGTCGCCAATCTCTGTACTGTTTTTATATTTCATATTGTGATGGCCAATGGCTATATGAAATAAACTTTGGTTAATTCTATGAAATAATAGTAGATAGATTAGGAAGCCCCAGCTCTCATCATAAGGTGGAGAAGGAGCTACATCACAGAATACCCAACAGGTTTCTAAAGAATTTGACTTGAAGAAAATCAAGACAACCAGTACACCATACTGGAGCAGCACATCTGACAGCCAAATGCATAATTCCTCTATAAAGGATCAAAAGTGCTGGAACAAATTGCCCTCCTTTACAATTTCTTGGTGTGGCTGATTCATCTGCTGGGAGAATCAGGTTTCTAGTGACAAGAAATCAGAAGAAACATACATCCAGCCAAACATAAACCTAATTGATATAGAAACTAATTTTTGGATCCCCTAATTGAGACTTTAATGAATGAACAACACATTTTTCAAACAGCAAAAATGGTTGAACACAACATAGTCTATATAGCAGAACCTTCTTTAAGTATCCCACTGTCTTCTAAAGTGGTAATCTCTAATGTGTCACTTCCTAAATCAAACCTAAACTAATTTTACTGTTTTAACATAAAATGGGCTTACTTAGCATATAAAACGGCAACATTTGACATATTTATGGAATTTAAAAATTATAATGCCTTAATTTAGTACAAGCAAAACTGCAAATATGCTCAGTACTTGAGACAGAAAACTGCAAGCTGTAGTAGAGGAGAAAAGGTCAACTACATCAGGACGAAAGGAGGCGTACAAAGGGTGAGAAGCAGTGAAAGCCCTGCCTGCTCCCCTCAGGAAGACTGGTTATCCTCTCAGGTGCAGAAACGCTTAGGTTTAAGAGCTGCATGTCTTACAGCAGGCTCACCTTATCTTTAAAGCATGTCACTCATTCTAAAACAGAAAATATTTCATAGGAGTTTTTTATTGAAAAAATTGGGGGAGGACAGGAAAAAATGGGGGGGGGGGAACAGTTTTTCCCCTTTTTCCCCCAGGCCTTCACATCTCTACTATAGTCCCAGCGTTTACTCACTACCTAATCATTTGGGGAGAACAGAAGCAAAACGAAAAACATAATGACTGGCAGACCAGTTGATTTTTCAGCTTTGGAGAATGTCATCAATGCTGATGTGGTGTTTGGTTCACAGGGTGCTGATACTGATGAAAATTTGGCAGCTGAAAAGGCACCCCACCCCCAGAGTTAAAGAAAGCTATTGTAAAAATCTCCAATGAGCTGCAGAATCTGCATCATTTTTCAATACTCTTCTAGTGCAATTCAAGGAGCAGATGTTGACTTATGAAACTCAGGCAGCTGGAGTTCCACATAATACTCTTATGATTTAATTTTACTTAACATGTTGCTATCCCATCTTGGTGGTAGAAAGTGCTATCAGGTCACAGGTGACTTATGATGACCCTGTAGAGTTTTCAACACAAGAGATGCTCAGAGGCCATTTGCCACTGCCTGCCTCCCTCTTCATGACCCAGGTATTCCTTGGAAGTTTCCCATCCAAATACTAGGCAGGGTCAACCCTCCTTAGCTTTCAAGGTCTGATAAGATCGGGCTAGCCTGAGCTATCTAGGTCAAGGCACATCCTGTATTAGCCAGCCTGAACAGCCCAGCTTAGCCCAGACTCATCAGAGCCTGAAATCTAAGCATAAGGCCATGGTCAGTACATGAACTGGAGACCACCAAGAAATACTGGAGATGCTATGCAGGGGAGGGCAATGGCAAACCACTTCTGCTCATCTCTTGTCTTGAATGAACCAGGGACAGGGTTACCATAAGTTGGTTGCAACTTAGTTCTTCTTAGTCAGAGGAACTTCCAAGGCAGCTAACATTAAAAATGATATCAGCCACCAACACGAACCAGATAAAGAATAACCTCTTCAGTCTCATCCCCATCTCCTTCCCTCCCTGCACAGATAGTTGCCTTTACCTCACCCAGGTATCCACAGCACTCTCCCCTCCACCGCCACGTTGTCATTGAAAAGTTCAGTCTCTTGCTGTTCAAATAGATTCCATGGAGCAGAAGGCAGTCTTTTTTATTTAAAAATAAAATGTCATGTACTTCAATAGCACTGTACACAGAAACGCTGTTACTCTTAAAGAGGTTCACATGGAAAGGTATCCCCGATGCTATATTTGAAGAATTCTATTCTCCTGGACATTCCAACAAAGGCTGACCTCTTGCTGGAAGAGACGCAGTACACACGAACTCATTAAACTGCCTTATCCTGAACCAGATCCCCCTGGTCCCTCAAGGCCAGTATTGTCTACTGGAACTGGCAGTGGCTCTCCAGGGTCTCAGGCAGAGAAGGTCTTTCACATCACCTACAGACTGATTTCCTGTCTCAATTAATCAAACAATGAACAGTGCATAACCATGAGAATTAACTATTACAAAGTATCCCACATATCTATTTTAAAAGGAACATTTTATTTATCTCCTCCAAGATTGCAGGACTGGACAAAATGTTCCACACAAGGCCACCATATAGAAAAACACTTCTAAATCAAAATACACAATCTCCTTTCTTGCTCACAAGAACTTGTTCAACTGATTTCAATGGACAGAGGAATTTGTATGAAAAAGAAGGATCCTGAAGAGGTGCCAGGCAGGATCAAGCCCTTTGATACCTCAAAGATCACATGAAGCTGACTTGTACTGAATCAGACCATCGGCCCATCAAAGTCAATACTGTCTACTCAGACTGGCAGCGGCTCTCCAGGGTCTCGGGCAGAGGTCTTTGATGTGACCTGCATCACCTGCTGCCTGGTCCTTTAACTGGAGGTGCCCAGGATTGAACCTGGGACCACATGCATGCCAAGCAGATGCTCTACCACTGAGCCACAACTTGCTCCCTGCTTTGTACATGGATGTCAACAGAAAGACAACCCAGCTGCTGCAGAATAAAATGCATCCTAATGCCAACATGTGAGCTGCAGTATTCCTACAGTGCCATCCTAACAACACTGTCCTGGAAGTAACTTCCATTGAGAGGACCTGAATAGAATTCTGAGTAGACTTGCTTTCTAAATATTCTTCAGGGCTATGGGGCATAACAGCACACTGGTATTTCTAAAGGTATGTATTGTGGTGTCACCTCTGAGCACAAGGAGAGAAGCACCCAGCGCGTCACTGCCAGCTAATGCAAAGCATTCCTGTCCGGGGTTTGTCCCGGAAAGACAAAATGGAAAAGAGAAGAAAGAAAAATCACTGACATCTTGAAAGTTTTATTTTTGGATTTGTATTCACTTGTTTTAAATACAGTCATTTAAGTAGTTTAAATGTTTAGGGTAAGAAGCTAAGTTTAGCTGATGATGCCTTGATATATTAATTATTTTCTTGACTATAACTGAAGCAATATTATTTTATTCAAGATAAAAACCTGGTCTCTATATACTTTAGGGTTAGATTAGTGGGTTTTAGTTTAGTATTTTTTCTTTGCAGTCTCTTAGAAAATAAAATTCTAAAATTCTAAAAAAAAAAAAGAAAGAAAAGCATCCCTATCCAACAGAGACAGCTGAAACCTTCCTCGTATGGATCCCTGCCAGCCTCACCTCGGTCTTGATCGGATTCAGTTTTTATTCCGCAGCCAGAACTATACTGTTTTGTTTTCTATTGAGGGTTTGTTTGTTTGTTTTAATCATGATGTCACAGGATTTTGGTATAGGGGATGCAATAAATCTAAATACTTCGTGGGGAGGGAATGATTGGTATATTCTACAAGTTAAAGTCAAAAAAATCCCCTCAAGAATTAGAGAGAGCAAAATCCTACAGATGCATTAAGAGTTACAATAAATACACAGGAGTTTGTTCAAACAAAGTTCCACTTTACCAACTGACACTGTCACCAAGCTTCCGTAAGAAATGTAAGGTCATTCTTTTTAGGTGGGGGATCTTGTACTTTCTTTCCTAAGGAAGGTATTATTTTGAGAGAAGTTGTATAACTGTATTTTTCTTGTATGATTTTGTGCTTTACTTATCTATCACCTGCAGGTCAGGTTTCTTTTGTAAGATGCCTTCAGCTGCTATGGTCAGTGGAAAAGGCTGTACAAAATAAATGAATACACAAATGGGGGGGCTGTCGGTAATAATGCTGTTAAACTGGGGGGGGGCACTAATGGATTATGGGTTAAGGACCACTTGTATACATTTTTTCTAAATTTAGTGCCACCCAGGGAAAGGGGGGGGGGGAGATAAATATTTTACTCAAGTGACTAAAAGGTATCCTTCTAGCTATGTAATATATTTTAATAAAATACCTTTGAAGACCATAGCAGTTTAACATGACCCCTCACTTCAGAATCAAAGAATGAATAGATGAAACTGCAGATAACTGCTTGAGGGGTAGCAGAAAAAGATAACCAGTTGGCTCCATATTGCAACAGCCAAAGACATGTTTTAATGCTGATATTTTAGCACAGTATTAGCTAATGCACTTTGGCAGTATATGGATTAAATAATATGACGTTCTCAGGGATTTTTTTAAATGTTTCCTATTCTTTCTCTTGCAAAAGCCCATCAGTGAGTTCCATCCTAGTCAATAGTTGTAACAGAAAATCACTGATCTAGACAAATCAATTAAATTTTTTAAAATGAAGTTAAAATAGTTCCACACTTTCCCTTTATGAGAAGGCAGTTTAACCCACTCATTTCCCCCCTCAAATGCTGGTTCCATATTTGAATTATGCACATTTTTAACATGTCACTATCATGTGAATTTGGATAGTCATTTTTCCATCATGAAATAGCTTTGGACGTCCTTCTAAATCACAGGACAAGCATATATGGAGTGCAGAGGGCTCAAACCCTACATGGGATTGGAAGTGCAGGAATTATTCATTTATTTAGAAAAAATGTACATGCCATATCTTTGGGATAGCTCAGAAAGTAAATACAAAACCATTTGAATAATAAGAATGATTAACAATGAGAGCTATTCTCAGTGTGGCCAAGCATCTGCTGCATTCCAGCCTTCCCTTCCCTTCCCTCCTCTCCTCCCTTCCAAATCCTCCCCTATGATTTTACTGCATTCCCTCAACTCTTTCATTCACCAGAAAAAAATTACTGAAGCGGTTTATGCTCCTGACCAGATCATGCACTTGCTGACCAAACAATGATTCATAAACGTTGATTTATTGTGACGTCAGAACGCAGCCTCAGTAGACATGCTGTACCCACTGGGGGTGGGGGGGAGCATTAAAACTAGAAACTATTGGATTTCAGCAAAAAAAAAATTGCAAAGTTTTTATGTTCTGCTCTCAAAATTGTCAGCATCAGAAACAACAACAAACCTGCAACTCTTTTTCATTACAGACCACAAGGATGAAAATACAATGGAAGGGTAACAGTGTTCCCTCTAAGTTGAGTTCGTGTGAGCTAGCTCACAGTTTTTTAGCCTCCAGCTCATCCACTTTTGTCTTAGTTTAGGAAGGATGGCTCCAGAGCAAACTAATTTATGCAATAGCCAAATCGCTCATTCACAACTTTAATGCCAGTGGCTCACAAAGTGGAATTTTTGCTCACAAGATTCCACAGCTTAGAGGGAGCATTGGAGGGTAATACCCAACTATTAAGCTACTTCAAACTCTGGGAGAAAAGCTCTGCTCGACAGATTGCGGCATCAATCTGATTTGGATCCAAGGAGCTTTTTGACTGGTGAAAAAGGAAGGAGGGATCCCCTTTGCCCATCTCAGCTATGCTGAGAATCATGGGGATTACATGTGAAAAAGCCATGAGGAATGGAGGCTGTAGTATGGATAGAGACTAAAGAAGGTGGCTGGATCCAGCCCACTGAATTTACAAAACAATAAAAAGCTCTTCAACAACATACCATCATCACACACAGCCATGATTCAGACACAACAACAAAACCTTGGCAATCTAAAAACAGACTTACACTTTCACATTAAACCATAGTTTGATGTTATGTATGAGCTACATTTGTTCTTTTACCTAAACACAGAATTCCAAACCAGGATTAAGGCAGAGTTTGGAGCCCGCCATGGTCCCACAGACCACTGCTTACTGTTAAACCTGAAGCATGCCAAAATGCCCAAAGTTGTGTGTGTGCATAACATGCCATCAAACCACAGATGACTTATGGCAACCCTGTAGGGTTTTCAAGGAAAGAGACATTCAGAGGTGGTTTGCCATTGCCTGCCTCTGCATATGTCAGGTATGCCTGCCACTTTCCCAGGCGGGAGATGGGATTTACTGAACTAAATGAGACGATTCCACTCCTCCCTCAATTGCCCCAGCTGGAATGTACTCCCTCCTCCTTGCTTGCTGGCTTCACGGGAGTTATTATCCACTTGGTAGCTTCACAGGGTTACCTTCACATAGACATGGTTTATGTTTTTAACTTCTGTTGCAGGGGCCATCTATTACCATCTTCCCGCTCTTTAGCCTGGGAACTATTTTACGCGGGATATATCCCTGAGCGGGGATTGGGGGGGGGGGGGTCTGTATGCCAGTCACTATATCTATCCTAACATTATTATCCAAACCCATTACTAACTCAACAAGTGTACCCTGAAGAAAATCCCCCAATAAAGAAAGTCTTATTCAAGATCCTTTGTGTGGGGTGAATTCATCCAGGAAGTCTCACAGCACAGCAGCCCTGGACTTCCTTGGTGGTCTCCCATCCAGGCACTAACCAGGGCTGATCCTGCTTAGCTTCCAAGATCCGTCAAGATCAAGCTAGCCTGAGTCATCCAGATCAGGATTGTACAAAATTAACAACACAAAATCTATATAAAATCATTGCAGTATGAAACAACACATCCTTGAAAATACTACCATCTCAGATTTATTTTGCCAATCAGAATTAGGTTATGGAAGAAGAACTATAGTTTCCAAATCTGAATTTTAATTCCATGGACATCAGAAAACAGAATGTTTGCAAATATTGAAACAAGTTTTACTCTCACACGTTAGAATTTTGGTATATACATTTTCAAATATAGATCATGTTGCTTCATATGCTGTAGAAGACAAAGAAAGCCAAGGCAGACAAGAGGATCTAGTTGTGAATGTTAACAGGAATTTCAGTTGCCTAATACCACAGGGCCTATTAGAATCAGGGAGTAAAGGGCAGCTGAATATTTCAGATCCTCCTTGACTTTAAAAGTATTTCACTCATCGTCATATGTTCAAACATTTCATAAGGTATTCTCAGTTATTCCACTGGAAAATGTGTGTGGGAGGGCAAAGAGTCCTCAAAAGGGGGAGGATCAGGAAAAAGTCTCACCCACCCTTTCAGTTTTCCCTCTCCGGCATCTGCACCTCACCTATACTGCCCCTATCACAATCTACTTTCTATGCAAGTCAAGGCAATTCTCAATTAAACACATCAAGCTGATGTCTTCACACTACTTTGGCCTTAACAGCCTTGCTGCCCATTCAGACACACAAGACACAACTACCCTGGGTTTCTTTAGTAAGCACAATCTCAAAAGGGGCAGAGAAACATAACCCTGCTTTTATAAAACACAGCACCATCCTCTGAAAGTGATCCCCCTTCCCAGAGAAAAAAGGTAAGTTCCCTAATGCATTCATAACTAATAGTCAAGAATGCCGGAGTTCCTGATTTAGAGATAGACCATTGGGGTTCAGTGGGAGATCTTCGCAGTTGCTGTTTGGACCAAGATCTCTGCCATGTTTTCTGCTTCTGTTGTCTCGGTTGTGAGACACCCAAGTTACGAGATGTTTTGATGCTCTTATCTAAATCATGAAGGACTGTGTCCGTCGTGGAGCTGAACAGTCCTTCACCCTCGAAAGGGAGATCTTCCACTAAGGACTTAGTGTCTTGTGGAAGCGAAGTCGACCTCAGCCAGGCGTGGCGACGAAGGGCGACTGCTGAAGTGAGTGTCTTGGACGTGACGTCCGCAGCATGCTTGGATGCGTTAAGCTGATGCTTTGCTAGCACCATGCCTTCCCTCTGGATCTTCCTAGCAAGGCGTTGCTTATCCTCAGGAAGCTGAGCCAGAAGAGGTGTCATCTGTTCCCATAGGGAGTACTGGTACCTGCTCATGCAGGCTGTGTAGTTTGCCGTTTTTATGCCCAATGCACCGGCTGAATAAAATCGTCTTCCGAAAGAATCTAGTTTCCGTCCCTCCTTGTCCAAGGGGGAGGAATGTCCGCTACGTCCCCTAGCCGAGGGGGTCACGACGACTGAGTTGGGCTTGGGGTGGATGAATAGGAATTCTGCCCCTGGCTCTTGGAGCCTGTACATGTGGTCCAACCTTTTGTTTGAAATTGGGGTTGAGGAGGGGTGGCCCCAGGATTCTTTGGCAGTGCTCAAGAGCACCGAAATTAGTGGCAACGCTACCGCGGTGGATGTGTCCATCTGTACGATATCGAAGATGGCATCGGTAGCGGTAGGAGTTGGTTGGACCGTGGCAAGCGCCAAGGAATGTGCCATTTGTTTGATAAGTTCTCCATAGGATTTCACGTCCTCGGAGGGGGAGATTGGTAAATTTTCAGCCACATCAGGGGATGGTGACGGCTGGATGGGAGATTCGTCATCGGATGATTCGGGAGATTCGGGCATCGAATGGTCGGAATGTTCGGAGGGAGACATAGGGGTCGACGGGTCTGGCTGATAAGGAGGGAGGTCGATATCGGGTGATGTGGGCATCGGTATCGTTAGTTTCGGTATCGGTTTCGGTTTCGGTTTCGGTATCGGAGTCGGAGGCGGGGCCGGGGGATCTCGGCATCGGGAGACTCTTGACGACGTCGATTGGCGATCCCACTCCGCTGGGTACCATTGTGGAGGTGGCGGGTAGGAGGAACCATACAGGTATCGCCATTGACGGACGTCCCACGGCACCGAAGATGGGGGAAGGCGCCAGTCTCGCTCGCCTCTCGGTGCCGGCATCGGGTCAGGCCCTGTCTCGGGACTGCTGTGAGGGATCTGCGTCAGCTCGATGTCGGGTTCCGAATCTGTGAGCTGGATGGGTCGCGGCATCGGGGAGACGGGGCTGCCCCGGGGTCGCTCGCGCCCAGGAGGGTCAAGCTGTGGAGACCCGTGCTGGGTCATGTCGGACGCGGGATGCGTCGACGAAGCACTCGAGGTTTTGTGCTTCAGCTTGCCCTTACCCTCTTTGCCCTCCTTACGCTTCTTAGCGGGAGTTCGTGGCAGTGAGAGGGGTCTTTTCGATGCCGACTTCTCGGTGCCGGAAGGGCTTCGCATCGGTGGCGATGTCGGGCCCGTCGGTATCGATGGGGACGTTGCCGAGGCGTCGGCTGCGGACATCTTCGGTGACAACGCTGCCTCCAAGAGAGCCACTCGGAGTTGGGCCGCCCGGTTCTTACGAGTTTGTTTGGAGAACGCGGCGCAACTCGAACAGGAGTCGACGCGATGCAACTCGCCTAGGCACAGCAAGCAGAGGGAGTGCTTGTCTGGGGGGGGGGATTTTACTCCCACACTTAAGGCAGCGTTTAAAGAAACCCCACCGCTGGGCCATAGGCCGGGCGGGGAGTAGAAGGAGGAGAATCCAAAGAGAGTCCAGAAAACAGTCCGTAGGTCAAGTAAAAAGTCCAAGAAATCAGTCCGAAAGGCCTTTCCAAAGTTGGAAAAAGAAGAAGAAACGAAAGTTAACTACCGACCGGAGCGGAGAGGGGGTCCTCACGACGCGGCGGTCAGAAGAGAACTGGCGGGATCCTCGTGCCTCTCCCCGGGTCATGCGCAGTGGGACGTGCACGTGACAGGGGAGCCGGCGCGAAAATCCGTTAGGCTTTGAAGATTACCGATCGGGATCGGCGCAGGCGCACTTTATCCCAGAGGTGTGATGCACAGAGACCACGAAGAAGATCAAAGCCAACCACTCCACTTTATCTGATTCAAAAATAGTTTAAATGGTAATGCTTACAGCCTGCGTGTTCAAACACCATGCGCAGGGGTGTCGAACTCATTTGTTATGGGGGCAAAATCTGACATAAATGGGACCTTGTTGGGCCGGGCCATGGGTGTCATAAAACGTAATGCCAGGTAGCAGAGATATAAACTTCATAAAGGACACAAAGATTTTTTTAACTTAAAATAAAAACATGCTTAAAACATTAGCACTCTTGCAATATTTTGTTTAACTAACAGTCTCTAATAACTGTAATAATAACTCTAATAATAACTCTTGCTCTGAATTATTTCATCAAAATATCTGTGCTGTTGCAATCTTGAGTATGCTGTTCAGGTGTGTATCTGTAAGCTGCAAACCTACTTTATTGACATTCACCACAGAAATCTCATGCTTAGAGTTCTGAGTCTAGGGCCCGTGGAAAACATTAAATGGCTGAGTGATTGAGAGAGTCTGGCAAGCGATGATGCAGCAGCAGTAACAGAACTGGAAGCAGGAGATGGCTAGTTCTACTGAGGGCCTGATAGAAGCCCTCCGGGGGCCTGATCTGGTCCCCAGGCCGCATATTTGACACCCCTGACCTAGCGGCAAAAACCGTAATGATTCACAGATGCCAAACTTCAGTCCTCAGAAGGCTATTGTTCTACTACCTTTTAAGTCTATCACAACTCTCCATTAAAGGATGAGGTCCAAAAGTTAAGAAGTGTATACCACGAAGCAGAGCGACTTAGCATGAGATTGCCAAAGCATATTACCTTTAAGTAACACAGGCACAACTCATTCACTAAGTAAAGATGACAGCCATCCAAGACAAGAAATAAAAATGTATTTATACGCCACCCTTTGCTAGTCAATACCACAGTATATAGCATCTCAGTTTAGCTAATTTTCCATCAGCCCACTCTTTCGCAAAGAATTTTTGATTCTACTGAAGCCTAAATTAACAGCAGTTGTTCAAAGCTTTACATACAGACTGAGAGAAAACCCCATGGGGCCTCCCTCGAAACTGACTGGAGACCACTATTTTTTTTAGAAAAAGAAAAAAGGAAGGGACATTGTTACATTACGCTTTTCCATGAGTAGTGCCAGGATTTCTCGACCTGACTTTCTGTCAGGCAATGACTGGCCAGCTGCAAACCCACATAATCATTACCCAAAGCATGTATTAATATTTGGAAATCTATTCATATTCCCCAAAGGATTTTCAAACTGCAGAGCACTCCTGTTGTACAGTCACACAATCCTGTCCGACTAGGGAGCTGCACATAAATTGTCAAACAAAAACAAACTTTAGCAAAGGACACAAACAATGACCAGATGTGAGGCTTCTGAGTACACTATCAGACCAGACCTTTGATAGAATGCAAAGTTCTTTTATTCCAATAATGATTCAGGTTCTCAATGTTTGTTAGAGATACATGACAGCAGGTTACAAGGATTAATATACCCTCAGTCCCAGCTGAATACAAGCTTTAGACCAATCAGAAGGGACACCAAAAAGCGGGAAAGAATGGTAACCCTTTGTTTCTCACAGAGAAGGTGGGAAAGCTGTAAAAATTCCCTTCCTGACCTGAGTGACCCAAATGTGTAACCGATAGGCGAAACATTTTGCTAGCAACAATTCAAGAGCTTCAAGGTTATAACAGCAAGATAACATTCTGTGAACCTCAAAGGCCAGTGGGAGTAGACGGGTGTGAAAGTCCCCGTTGTTTATGTGACGTTTAGGAATGTGGCTCGCCATCCTCCCGGGACAAGACAGTTACATTAAACAGAGCAGGTAATCTACTTCAAGGCAAGCAGTAAACTAGCAATTGCTACAATAGAGATCACAGAAATAGAAACAGAAACTAACAAATGGCTACAATATAGATCACAGCCCTAGAAATACAGGCATGGCTTTGTCAGAACCTGACACCAGACAGGGCACCAGAAAACTTTTTGATGTGCGGTGG
Source organism: Lepidodactylus listeri (assembly GCA_029233225.1). NCBI lineage: Eukaryota > Metazoa > Chordata > Lepidosauria > Squamata > Gekkonidae > Lepidodactylus > Lepidodactylus listeri. The sequence continues at coordinate 95,917,843 of JARCFY010000012.1, forward strand.
TTCAAAAATATAACCAGGCCCAGAACAACTGCTACTCCTAAGCGCCTGTGTCCATGCCATCACCAGTGAGAGACGTCTCTGAGGTTCCAGGCAAAATTTGGATGAAGAGTGTAACAATGAACACAGAGAAATAAATGCTACAGTTTATACTCCTCTGGTTTTCTGTTTAGATTTGTAAACGACCACTGCCTGATTTTCCTACAGGGTGGACCCAGCCTGCTACTATTCAATCCTGGCTATGCTTTTGTCTCTTCCTGATCTTCCCTCGTCTTCCTCCATAAATTCCTTGAAGCAGGGGTATGTCTGCTTATGTATCTCAAAGCATCTTGTCAATCGATGGAGCTGTATTATTAAGTAATAAAATCACAATTCCAAAAAAAAAATCAACATAATGAACAATATACAGTGGTGGATTGATAGCCTAGACAACTAGCAGGGGGAAATTCTGAACTGTTTTCCCTGCAGATATTGAGTAGACTGCCAATTTTCCTTGATATTAAAAGAAAAATATATGAGAAGCATAGAAGTGCCAGCTCATGAAAGATGGATTAAAAAGTAGATAAACAGAACAAATGTAACTGGGGCCATATTAAAGAACAGGCAACAATGCTGGGGTATCAAATCAGTTTCTAAGATTAAAGAAATCCTTCAAAATGGGTTAACAGCATCCTCACCCACAGGAAGATTTATCATTAATGTTCTTCTGAAGTGCACACAGTCTCAGTAAGTTTTCTTCAAAGCTGTCGACTACACTCCTTTTTTTAATTCATAAAGCACACAACACTACAAAGCCTAAATACTTACCCTTCCTGTCTATTTTTATTTGTCAAGTAGTCCAGAAAAAAATATTTGTCAGGCCCTCCATGGGAAATAAATGATTTCCACAGTGTGCTAGTCAATAACCTCAGTTTCTGAAGTAGGCCAGAACACAACCATGTAGGTTGCCATGGAACACCTCTGGAGTCATAAGGGCCCATGACTCGCCTGATCCTGGCATCAGCTGTACTGTTGGCTAGGACAGGTCTTGTGCTTCAGGCCTCATGACCATAAGGAGTCAATACTTCTCAGATTCACAGACAGATGAACAGCCTTCACATTCCTCATCTTTCTTGGGTCCATTACACTGCATCTTTGTCTTGAGCATAAACAGGATAGACAAACACAGGAGCTGGGGCTGAATTACAGCTAGACTTGGTTTTAGGGGGCCTGGAAATGTCTTAAATGCATCGCTCCAATCAGAAGGAAATGTATTAATGATGATCTTTGACAAACTTGAAGATCTAAATAAGAATAATACTTAGCAGTTATATAGTTCTTTAAAATGTTTCAAGCACTTCACATATATCACAGCAGTTCTTTAAATTCACCTGTCAAGTCAACAACAGTCAAAATTGCCCCTTTGAACCGTTAGGACCTTTACAAGGAAGTTTAAAGGAGGCAGTGGTATGGCCGCTCTTGAAGAAACCATCTCTAGATCCTATGGATCTGGCCAGCTACTGCCCAGTGTTGAATCTCTTGTTCCTGGAGGCTGTGACTGGGTGGTTGAAACAAAGCCAGCTGAAACTAAACCCATTGAAGATGGAGGTCCTGGGGCTGGGGAAGAGAGATTCAGGGTTAGAGCGCCAGTTCTCAACGCTTGACAGCACTCCAATAACACCAACACTAATAGTGAGGAGTCTGGGTGTAGTCTTGGATGCCTCCTTGTTAATGGAGGCCCAGATCACAAATATCGCTAGGCTGGCATTCTTTTACTTACACCAGGCTAGGCAACTGGCTCCCTTCCTGCCTCCAAATTAAATACCAGATCATGTTCAAAGTTCTGGTTCTAACCTTTAAAGCCCTATATGGCCTGGGACCAACATACCTGCAGGACTGCCTCTCCTGGCATACCCGCACCCCCCCCCCCCGAAAGAGCACTGCCGTCAGCTTTGGCTGCCATTCCTAGCTGGGAGGTGGCACATTAGTCTCCTCCAGCCAGTCCCTCACATCCCCATCTTTGGAATGTATCTTGATTCTCACCAGCAGCGGCTTATCTCGCTCAGCCTCCTTAACCTTGAATGTGTTGCCTTTCACAGCGTTCTAGCCGCTTCTCTTTTGCAGGTGCTAACTGTAACATTCTTCCCGCTTGAAGCCTGGGAATGAACCATCCAGCATAATTGGGCTCCTTTTTCTCTGTTTAATGATTGGAGGTTTTACTTTGCATTACACTGTTTGAATACACTATATCTGTAACCTCTCTACCCCTTCCCACTATTACTGACTCAGGACGTGTAGATAACTATTAGATCCACTGACAATAAAGAATCTTCTAGTTAAGAACTTTAGTTGCAGTTTGAAATCTCAGACTCTCACAACTGTGGTAATCACATACAAACACACTGGCCCACAGAATAACCGACTGGCTTCAACTATATCTAGAGCCTTCTCAGCCATTGCCCAAGCTTCGTGGAAACACCCTTCCAGCTGAGATCTGGGCCCTGCAGGACCTGAAACAGTTCCACAGGGCCTACAAAACAGAATTATTCCACCAAGCTTAAGGCTGAGGTTTATGGAAAATTCCATCTAAAATAGGCCACCCCTTCCCACCCACCCCCCGCCCAGATCTGGTATGGTATCATTGTAATAATCCAAAGTGGTATGATGGTTTTGTGCCACCTGATTACTTGAACACTGTATTGTTTTAATGTATTAACCGTTCAATTCTTTAAATGTTTAATTTAATATCCTGATTGTATTTATTGATTATAATGTTATGATACCCTCTCTGAGCCCCACATTAGTGGGGGAGAACAGGATATAAATCTAATTAAATAAATAAATAAAAGGATGACCTACAATCTTATACCTTAAGACTGAAAAGAAGCTCAAAAATAATATTAATATATAAAATACATGACCCTTTATTTAATATAGATTATTTTTATTTTAAGACTTAAAGCTTCATCTTGCATGATACATTTTTATATTAAGGCTAGTTTGTAAAGTCCCTGCTTCCCATACTCTTTATTCTGACTGTTCCCTTCTTGGCCACCCAACACGTCTCCTTCCCTAATTCACAACCAATCATTTCCCACCCTCCTCCCCAACCTCCTTGATTGCCCCCAATCCCTGCTTTAAAAACAAACAAAACGAAACATCTTTGTCTAGGCAACCCCAGATGTTTTGGCTACTATTTGGGAGAGGGAGAGTTAACCCCAATAAGTTTTCAGCTTTTTAGTATTTTTATGCAAACCAGAAGATTACACCTTTGGGTTGCAGAAAGCTATACCTCATTCTCCCCTCCCCTCCATGAAATTCTGATTCATAGCTATCATGTGTCAGAATCTGCTGATTCAGACAAAGTCTTTCTATTGCTTACAGCTATGTCTTCTGTTTTATTCCTGTCATGTCTGTATGCCATACTATATTCTATTGCCATGTACGTATTGTAGATGCTTTCATCCTGCCATGTAATTGCCCTCCCTTAGGTGAACCCTAACTTTGGCCAGTATGTATGTAGAATATGTGACCCCAGGTTTATGACCCTGACCAGGCCTGGTCTGTGTAACTGTCAGAGCGGGAGGATGACAACTTCAAAGTATGGGAACAATGGGCCTCTCACACTCCTGCCTCCGCATTCCATTCATCCCGGCTGGGACTCCAAGGGAGGACGAGTCTCATCTCTTATCAACGTGCGAAAGCCTTGAGGCCATTGATTGTTATGTGAAATGGTAACATCTGAAGGGTCTGGTTTGGGGAAGGGAAATTTACAACTTGACACCTCACTTTCTTTCCTGTGGGAAGCAAACGGCCAGAGCCCTTTTTGCCCGCCGTTTTTCCCGTGTAGTGATTGGCTACCTATGGGTAATTCAAACTGCTTAGAAAGGTATAATAGACCTGCTTCTGTCATATGTGTTATCTCTGACAATAATCCGAGAAGCTGTACCAATGTAGAGATTGGAAATAAAGAACTGTGTTTCATCAACAAAGATCTGATCCTTGACTACTTTGAGCAGGAGTCTCACATCAGACTGCAAATTTCAATTTACAAATTTGATTTTAAATGTATACTGAAAATATCACCCTCTGATTCTTCAACAATAAAAAGATTAACAGAACAAAACCAATTTACATCAAAATGACCAGAAAAATGTCAAATCTAAAAAACTCAGAAGATAAATTTATAAAACAAAATACATTAAAACTGGAAGTATTCAGTGTATAAGTCAGCTTCATAAGTTATAAAAGGGAAACAGACAGTTTTTTTTCTTTTGAACACTTTGAACCTTTGGCCACTGTACTTGTTTGGCAAGTTCATATGTGATTGCGACCCCAAATCCTATTATGTCACTATAGTTTGGAAGGCAATTTCTAGTCATACACACCTTGGCTGCAGTACATAATTGGGCTAGATACAATTAAAACAGCCTGGATCATGAACACAATACATGAATTAGTTCAGAAAAAAAGTCTTCAGGACTTACGCTAACTTTGAAGTTTTGCACGGAGCTATCCAGAAAGTGGACATTACAGATGATCTCAGACCGTGTTCGTTCTTTTGGTAGTTCTGACGTTCGACTGTTATTTATTCTTCCACCTAGCGCTCGCAGCCGTGAGTTCATAACTATTGTTGAACAACCTGAAAACAAGGAGACAGTCAATTATAGTTTCCTGTGTATAGCATACATAATACACTTTTGACCACACTTCTGCAAAATTCCACCTCATCAGATCAAAACTCACCATATCAAAGGAAGATACTACATATCCTCTTGTGCTTACTGTGATGTTTTACTGGGACTCAGGAGGACAGGAGTGGTTTGTATGGTTTTAGCCCATCCTCTTGTATTGAACAAAGCTCAACAATAATGCTAGAATAATGCTTTCAAAGTTCTGCATTGGAAAAAGAAACTGAGCTCAAAAGTCTTCCCAACAGCCCCATGATATCTCTGCTGATGGCTCATTAAATAACTTCAGCAAGATGTTCAAAATTATGATGAGATGCATGTTTACATGTGTGTGGAGGAAAGGCATTAATGGAGTAAGCCCACAGAAGCATAAAGTATCTGTCAGCTCTGCAGGAAATGTGCAGTATTTTACTTTTTTCCAATAGGAACGAATGGCAAGCAACCACATCTTTTGTGGTGGCATGGAGGCCAAGCTGGCATCTTACACCTGACAATCCTAGCCACTGAGAATCAAGCTTGCTCCTAACTGCATAAACCCAACTTTGGTTCTGTTTTCAAAATAATTTTGACATAAAAATGCTTAAGAAAGGAAACCCAGGCTCTTAAACATTACCAAAGACTTCTGGAACAGAATTCTGTAATGGAGTCATTCCACAATGAAACACCATCTCTACTGGACTCCCCACGCCACCCATCTAATAAGAGAAAGCACTGCCATACTTTCAATTCCAGTTGCAGCAGACAGGCACCATAAAAGTGGGACAACACGTTAATAAAGCAGAGGTTATTTCTACAAGGCTAATAGGAAACAGGACATCTGCACATGGAGAGATTGCAGTTATTTCTGTTTTGAAACAATGGTGCAACTGGAGAATACATTGGTTTTACAGGCCAAATCACTCACCTTACTAATGGGCATCTATATACTAATTTCCAAGTGGCCCTCCACATGCGAATAGCTAAACCCGCGCGGGGGGGCACTTGGGGGGAGGGAGATTTTCCTACACATGGGGGGAGTGCTGAAAAATCTGAAAAGTTTTTTAAAAAATTCGGGAGATATTTAAATCCCCCCAAAAGTAAAAGCGTTCCCTGCGCATGCGCAGGGAACACTCAGGGAACTGGGGCGGCCCGGCGGTTGGAAGACGTCTAAGCCTCACCACTGGAGGGGGGGTAGGAGGGGAGAAGCAGCGGGCCTGAGCAAGTCTTGGCCTGGGAGCTGGGGGGGGATCACTGGCCTGAGCGGCCTTCAGCCGCTCGGGCCTCAGAACCAGCGGGGTGGGGTGGGAGGAAAACATACCTGGAGCCAGGTGCGGCGGCGGAGGGGAAGGAGCAGCGATACCTGGCGGCTCTGTGCCATGCGGGCCTTGCCGGGGCAACCAGGAGGAGGGGGGAGAGAGCGGCGAGGCCCAGCAGCTGTTTGCCACACAGCGACCCAGCAACTAAGAGCCACTCGGGCCTCACCGCAGGAGCCGGGGGGGGGAAGAAAGGGAGAGGAGAGGTCCAGCACTGCCACTCTAGCTTGGAGACGTAAAGTTGCTTTCAAAGAGAAAAGGGGGGGAGAGAACCACCCCCTCCTCTGGAAGCCTCCTCCTTTCTCCTCTGGCTTTCTTCAGGGGCAAACTCTTCTTCATTAGAAGGATGAAGGGGAGGGAGAGCTTCAGGCTGCTTCGCTTCCCAGTGGGATGCCCCAAGGATTGCCTGGCCTGCTGCTTCCACCCACCCATGCCCAGTCTCATCTCCGGTTCCGCGACAGGGTTCAGGGACTCACCTCTCCTCGTGTTTGTGCCGCACCCACCCGAGCTCCAGGTCCGGCCCCAACAGCCCAGGTCTGGCGGGGGAGGCAGCGCGCGGGGAGGCTGGGCGGAGCCTCGCAGCGGGCAGAGTGGCGGCGCCGGCACTCAGGGTGCTATGGTAGTGCGGCTCAGCTTGGAGGAGATGCCAGATTTGCCAGATGCCAAGCAGCGCGCCGAGTGGCCCTTCAACAGCCCTGACTCTGGCCTGCTGCCCCGCCAACTGGCTGCCCGTGCCCACCATCACCGGCCTCAAGCGCCCACTCACCGCCAACGGGCTGCAGCAGGAGCCCTAGCCGGCCAGAGCGGCAGCAGCGGTGACCCAGATCGCGGCCAGGGTGAGTTACTCCTCAGAATCATGCCGCCACAGAATCATGCCACAATAGCCCATCAGAAGCTCTACCGGAGCCACCCCAGAAAATTTAGGCAGGGGTTGCGCTCATGCCATCCCTGCTCTAACCACCACAGCCTGAACCACAAGTACAGCCTCAACACATGCTGCCAGGACCAACTCTCTGTTGCATTTCCTGCTCCCTGCTTTATTTATGTGTTCACTACTGTACTGGTTTTGTTGCATTGTCCGGTATGGTAGAATGGCTTGAGATAAAGAATACTGTTAAATCAGATCCAGGTAACTGAATAAACTTTTATTGGTCTTAAAGGTGCTTCCACCAGTATGCCAAGGGCTTTGTCAAGCTGGACGGAGCACTTGACTCACAAAGGGAGGGACCAGTGGATGCCCAGCAAAGAGAGGAGGAAAGGAGGCCACCTAAGGCTGGGGGGGAGCTGGCTTGACACCCCCCTCCCTCCACCTGCAGTGTGCATACAATAAAGAGGTTATAAGCAGTGTTCCCTCTAAGCTGCGTTAGTGTGAGCTAGCTCAGTTTTTTAGCCTCTGGCTCCCACATTTTTGTCTTAGCTCAGGAAGGATAACTCCAAAGCAAACTAATTTATGCAGTAGCCAAATCACCTGCTTACAACTTTAATGCGAGTGATGGGGGCAGAAAGAGAGAGTGATGGAGTGGGGGGGCAGAAAGAGAGAGAAAGAGTGATGAGGTGGGGAGGCAGAAAAACAAAGAGAATGGTGATGGGTAAAAAAGAGAGCGGAAGTAACATACATGGAGGACAGAGAGAGAGTAAGAAAGGGGGGCAGAAGGGAGAAGGAGTGTAAGAGAGGTAGGGGGAGAAGGGAAGAAGCAAAGGTGTGAAAAATGGGATAACCGTTCCACAAGTTTCTTGCAGGTCTCCACTTGTACTCTCTAAATTCTTATCTGGAGATACTGGGTCTACTGAAGAGTTTTTCCATATACCTCAAAACATTAATGTAAATCCAGATTATTTACAGACTGGGGTCCTCTCTCTAGATCTGGTGTACCAAGATGTGTTTTTTTTTTAATATATATTTTATTTAATTTTTTCAAATACAAACACAAGAACTATTATCGATGTCATTACTATAAGACTGATTTACAAAATATTCAAACTTCCTTTAAACTACAACAAAAACTGAACAAGAACAAGAAAAACAAATTCAGTACATGACGACATAATAACAACTTTACCTTGAGGTAAAGGATATACTTCAAATTTAACATAATGACCAATGTTTGATAATAAAAGAATAATAATGAGATTGCTGGTTTATTGTGGTTCTCTCTAGCACATATGCAAGATTATTTAAATTGGGATGCCATCTAGCATAAAAGGCCAATTTATCAGAAGATGGATCTTGATTCGTAAGCCAGTCTGAAATTTTATCCATTAAAAAATTATCCCAAATTTTGGAATACCAAAGTTTAATTGACAAATGAGATGCATTTTTCCAGTTCTGTGCAATAATGGATTTCACAACTGAGAGCAAGATGGTGATTAACTCTTTACTATGTCTGGGGATGTATGTATCTTTCCAATAATTCAATATTATGAGATCTGTTTTTTCCGGAAGAAGGTGCCCCGTTAACAATTGTATTTGGGTTAAAATCTTTCGCCAAAAGGTTTGAACTTCCAGGCAGTCCCACCAGCAGTGTAAGTAGTTTCCAATTTCACCACAATCCCGCCAGCACTTAGGTGATAGTTGATCATTAATCTTATGTAACTTCAGTGGCATTAAATACCATCTTGATAAGATCTTAAAATTAAGTTGTTGTATATTTAAAGACTTTGTCGTAATAATATAAGAGGACCACACTGATTCCCAAAATTGATTAGGTAAATTTCCCCCCAGATCTTTTGACCAAGAGAGAGTATAAGAAGGTAAAATTTCAGGATCAGGGTCAATGAAAATTTTGTAAATTTTCAAAATTAGTCCTTTACTACAATTATTAAAATAAATTATTAATTTTTCTATTTCTGTGCATGGTCTTTTAAGGGTTTGCTTTAATAAAGGGGTATTAAATAAATGACATAACTGAAAGTATTCAAACCATGGCAAAGTATCAGTAATAAGCAATTCAATACTTGCTTTAGGTAATAATTGTTGTTTTTTAGTTAAATTAAACAACATTGAAATTTTAGGATGGTTCCATTTTAAAAAGGTTGTAGGGGATAATGCGGGAGGGAACCAAGACTGCCTTAAATAAAAAGATGTTTTAAATAAAGTTGAAACAAATGGATGAGGAGAGTAATAATAACATGAACTAATTTTAGGTTCCCAAAGCATCGACTTATAGTGATGTTTACATAAGACGTTTTCTTCCAATGGGACCCAATCGGGTTGGGGGTCGGATTTCAATATTCTAATTATAGTGGTTAAAATCGAAGCTTCATAATAAAGCTTTAAATCTGGTAGAGATACTCCTCCAAAATGAGTGGAGCGTTGCAGCGTAAAAAATTGAATGCAGGATTTTCTATATCCCCAAATAAATCGTGACCATAAAAGTTGCCATTGTTTAAAAAAAGAATTTAAAATAGGGATGGGCAAAACCGAAAAAGAAATAAGAATTTAGGGAAAATAAAAGTTTTAAGAACTTGGATCCTTTCCAGCCACGATAGTTTTTCTTTATCCCATTGTTCTAGTAGGATTTTCGTTCTTTCAACCATATCCACATAATTAATTTGAAATAAATCCGTAAGATGAAGAGGAATTTTAATACCTAAATAAGGCCAGTAAGAATGTATCCACTGGTATTGAAACGTACTTTTAACAAAAGATTCAGTCTGTCTTAAAAGATTAATTGGATAAAAAATTGATTTAGACTGATTTACGGTTAAACCTGAAACCTTGGCAAATTCAGTAAGTAGAGACTCCAAATGCGGCAAAGACTTTTCTAAATTGGATAAATACAAAACAAAATCATGAGCAAATAAACTTATCTTAAATTCAGATTGTGTAAGCTTCAGCCCAGAAATGTTTAGAGAGGATCTAATTTTGTTGGCGAGAGGTTCTATGGCCATAGCAAAAAGAAGGGGCGACAATGGGCACCCTTGTCTTGTACCTCGTGTAAGATATATGGTAGGGGAAATTGCACTATTAATTGAAATTTGGGCTTGTGGGGCCGAATAAAGGGACTTAAGTACCTGCTGAAATTTCGTACCAAATCCCATCTTTCTAATGACTGCATGTAAGTAGTCTGGTTCGACTTTGTCAAAGGCCTTTTCTATGTCCAAGGCTAACAGGCCAACATTTTCCAAATTAGAATTAAAATAATAAATGATATCTAAAGTTTTTATAATATTATCCGTCAATTCCCGATTAGGAATGAAACCAGATTGATCACTATGTATATACAAACTTATAAATTTATTAAGTCTGGAAGTTAAGATAGATGTAAAAATTTTATAATCATTATTTAATAATGAAAGTGGGCGAAAAGACTGGGGAGTCAAACTATCTTTACCCTTCTTGGGAATCACAATAATTTTGGCTTGTTGCCAGGATTTAGGCATAATACCAGTTTGAAAAACATGATTACAAGTTGATAACAAATGTGGGGCTAAATTCTGATTAAATCGTTTATAAAATTCTGATGGAATGCCATCTAGACCTGGGGCTTTGTTTGATTTAAGATTTTTTATGGCCTCCAATAGTTCAGACAATGTTATAGGGGCATCCATATCCTGACTATGTTCAGGTGCCAGTGTCTTAATAATTGCGTTGGAGGATAAAAAAGAATCTATTTTATTCTGTGTAGGAAAATCTGAGCTGTAAAGATCCTTATAATAGTTAATAAAAATGTTAATAATTTCCTCAGAGGAGGATGTTAAAGCACCTAATGGGGTGTGAAGCGTATTAATTTGTCTACTAGCCTTTTGCTTATTGATTGTCCATTTTAATAATTTAAGGGATCTCAGATGTCTAAACCAAAACTTATGTTTAAGATGTAGTAAATTGTTTTGGATACGAGTGTTTTCTAATGCTTCTAACTTTTTCCTTTCAGCGATCAATAATTTGTATGTGCGTTTTGAACCTGTTTTTATGAGTGTCTTCCAAAAGTTTAATACTGGACAACATCCTGAGTAACAGAATTTTAAAGTTTATTATGATGTGCTGATAATGAAATAAATTTGCCCCGTATCACAGCTTTTAGAGCATCCCTAACTATATGTTCAGGGACTCCACAAGAGGCATTAAATTTAAAATATTCATCAATTGCATCTTCTATATCTGTACAAATTTGGGGATGAAACAAAAGATTTCTATTGAGTGTCCATGAGATTGATTTAGGAGGTACTGAAACCAAGGATAGGGTACACTCAGTCCAGGCGTGGTCTGATAAGGTACGAAGGCCAATTTCTGCGCTCTGGATCTGATGGGCAAGTGAATTGGAAATTAAAATATAATCTATTCTTGTATATATATCAAATCTAGGGGAATAATAGGTATAATCTTTCATACCAGGATGGCGTACCCACCACACGTCTTGTAAATCATATTTTTCTAAAAGTTGTTGCAGAAAAGATTGATCATTTCTATTTTTTGATTTTTTAGGGTAATGTGGAAGAGAAGTGGAGGGCTTATATGACCTATCCCATTGTGGATCTACTATATAATTAAAGTCACCTCCAATTATGACTTGCCCAACATGAAAAACGTCTAGTTGCTCTAATGTATCAGAAATAAAAGCCTCTTGCCCTGAATTGGGAGCATAAATAGATGCCAATGTGTAAGGTAAATTGTTTAAAAGACCTTTTAAAAAAATAAATCTACCTTTTGGGTCGATTTGTTGAGATTGCATTTGAAAATGAACATTTTTAGAAAAAAGAATTGCTACTCCGAGATTTTGAGGATCCAGTTGATTGAAATTGTAAAGAAAACCATTTGGAGTTAAGTACAGGTTTGTCTGTTTTTTAAAGATGCGTTTCTTGAAGTAAAACTACATCTGGGTGCATTTTTGCCAATGAAGATCCTAGTTTTTTGGATTTGTATCTAACATTAAGGCCTCTACAATTAAGAGACAGTATCTTGAGTGTATTATCCATATTGTTTATGTCCAAAAAAGAAATGTGCAGAGGTCATATTGTAGGCTATATAAACCAATGTGAACCACTCACCAACTTCAGAGAGGTCATGACTAAATATCAACATAGAAAGGAAACTTATTTTTAATTTTATAAAAAGGAAACTTAAACCAAACTTTACTGTAAAAATTTTCCTTCTGTCCCTTTATCTAAGGGTTCTACAGGCAAGCTGGTCCGGACAATGCAGGGCCTTAGCTATACACAACAAAAATACAAAACAAAAAAGGGGGGGGATACAAAAGCCTTCCCCACCCCTCCCCAGTTCCAGTTCAGATTCAATACCAGTTCTTAACCTCCAATTGTTTAAATGGTTTATAATAATCAAATAATATGCAACTAAATTTTTATTGGGTTAATATTCCCACCCTTTAAAATATAAGTAAAATAAGAATATCTGTATAAACAGACATCAAAAATTTAGAGTTTTACTTCTCAGAATTACGTTTAACTTCTTATATATACCATATAAAACATGAAATATTAAGATAAGGATTTAAATAAAAAATCCTTGTCATACTTTACAAAATAAAAAGCTAGAGTTTAACTTACTTATAATATAATTCAAAATAATTCTATACCATTTAGGTTACCTCTAGCCTTGTGGTTATCTTTACCATAACTACTATATATATAAAAAACAGAAGAGAAAAAAGAAGGGGGAGAAAATAAATAATAGGTTACAGCACCTGTTTTAAAAAAAAATTTTTTAGATAAAGTCAAATTTAAATAAATTAGTAACTTAGATATATTAGGTTTTCTTCACCTCTTATTAAATAGGAAAGAAAAAGGGAAGAAAAAAAAGGTTATTATGCTCTTATAAAACCTGATTTACACCATCCAAAAATAGAAATATCATTATCATAAAGAAATAATTCACAGCAATCTTTGCTTAAGAAACAGTTCAAGTCATTGTGGGAAAGCCTTCTAGCTTGCCACCTTTATTACGTTGCATCTTACTCTGCACTTTACACCATTTCGGTGAAATTACTGCATTCACAATAGGCTGGTTGTCCGAGGTGGAGAAGGGTCGAAAATCAATCCCCAAAGCTTCAAGGAGCCTGTGTCCACTAGAAATATCTGATGCACTAAATCGCTGGCCTTGGTGTATCACTAAAAGTTCGCAGGGTGACGACCATCGGAAATAAATCTTGTTCTCAATGAGCTGTTGGGTGATCGGTTTGAGTAGGCGTCTGTGCTGTAGTGTCTCCGTTGATAAATCTAGAAGGACTTGCACTCTTTTGTTCTGGTAAACAAGGCCTCCCTCCGACCGGGATTTTCGTAAAATGGTTTCCCTAGTGCGGCTATCAGGGAAGGAAGCCAGAATGTCCCTCACAAAAGAGTTGGACCAGCACTGAAGTGGGCTGATACGATAAGCTTTATCAATCAAAGGGGTAACATTCTCTTCCAAGTCTAATGACTGGGCTAGCCAAGTGGCTAAAAAGATTTTAATTTCTGTCTCACCTTCGGATGACTCAGGGATGCCCCGAAATTTGAGGTTCCGTTCATTCATGTGGTTTTCCAGGGTGAGGATTTTAGAGCGGGCCCATTCTTCTGCTCTTTGTAGTTGTTGCGTACTTTCCTGGGCCGCCAAAGCACTTTCCATAGCCGACTCAGCTGCCTTCGAGACCTCCGATAAGGTCTCAGTGATGAATTTCAATTCATCGGTAAGAGGTTTAATAGCAGAACGGATCTGTTCGGTAATGTTGTCCTCAAGCCGTGAAATAGTAGCAAAAAAGTCCTGGCGAGACAGTGAAGTTCCGTTGTCTTCGGAGTCTGGCGGCCCGTCCGCCATCTTAGAGGTTTGTTGGGAGGAGCTCGCAGGGGCCCGGGTTTCCTCCTTCGTGAAGAATTTCAGTTTTGATTGCGGTGTTTGGGAGTCGTTTTTTGTTCTCTGGGTTCCAGATTGGCCTATCGTGCAGTCTAAAGAAGTGCAGGTCGAGGCAGGAGATTGTTTTTCAGGTGAAACGGGGGAAGGGGGAAGGAGCTAGCTCTTCAAGCATCCGCCATCGATCGGCACCAAGCCACGCCCCCCCGTGTACCAAGATGTGTTGATGATATCATCATCTGTGTACCACCCACGAGGACAAAGCTTCCAGGCCCTTTCCAGAGACTAGAAAACACACACACACACCCTCCTAAGGAAAACCCAAGAATCCCATCTGATTATTTCTGGATTCTTGCAATATATCTAGTATCCACACATTTTCCAATCACTTCCTTTGAATGGCAGACTCAATTCTTCCCCCCAAAACCCCCAAAACCTTATCAATGGGCAGAAAAAAAAGCTCCATGCATACGCCTATAGAGTGCTTATTTCTCTGCACACATAAAATGAAAATTAAGTATCAATGATCTTTCAACTTTAAGGTATTACACATATTTCTTGAAGGCATTACCACAGACTAGTTTATGCTGAAGGAGGAATTCCATTTTTAAGTAGTTCCTTTTAAGTGGTATATTTCTTGGGTATAAAACGTGTGTTTGATTCGTTCCCTCCTAGCTCTTTTAAATTCTCTCAGTGTTTAAAAAACATTTCCTGTTGATCTGGTCAGAGCTAACTAGTTATATTCTTATTTATGCTAGCAATTTAAACTGATGCTAAAAACAGCTATAGGAAAATGATGACCTTTTCCATTTACATATTAATTTCTATAAATATATGACCAACCCTGAAAAAACAAATCTGAATTTATACATAAAGCCACCTGGCTCCAACAACATGAAAAATGGGAACTGGTGACAGAAATCATCAAATTGTTTCCTGGTCTCAAGACAAAAAAGGGTAATTGCCAAGTTTTAAAACAGCTGAAGTCCTACAAGTCAAGACACTAGGAAGAAAATAACAGTGCAAGCCTACAGAGTTTACTTCATTCAAAACCCACTAGGATTAAAACTAAAGTAACTCTGCACTAAAATAAGCAACAGAAATAGAACAGATTTAAGCCTTGCTGCTTTAACTTTCCCTTTGAGGAAAAAACCTGTAAACAACTGTACTGGTCCACCCAAAATCCAGAATAATAAAATCCAGGGCTCTGTTGGGGCCGGAGCGAAGCGGAGCACCGCTCCGCCAGTGAAGACGCTGGGGGGGTGGGCACATTACAAAGCCCCGCCCCCAGCAGGGCCGCCGCTGGTTCGGACCCCCTCCCACCCACCCCCGCTCAATGTCCCCGAGCCGGCGGCAGGCCGCTGGCCGGGGAAAAATCCCTCTCCCACCCCCCACCCCCGCACAAAGAAACTTGCCGCAGCAGCGCCTGCCCGCCAGCCCCCGGGGCTCGCCATGCGCGGGCGGGAGCAGCAGAGGGAGGGCGGCGGTCCCACACCCGGCCCGGAAAGGTGGGGCGCCTCAAACCGGGTCACTCCAGCAGAGCAGCCTTCCCCTGGAAGGCGAAGACGGACAGGCTCAGGTGGGTCTCCTCAGAGTCTAACTCCAGTCTGTTCTATGGGGCTTACTCCCCAGAAAAGAATTTAGGTTGTCGCAGGAGCAGTGTTCCCTCTCAGCTGGGTTAGTGTGAGCCAGCTCACAGTTTTTTAGCCTCCGGCTCACACACTTTTGTCTTCGCTCAGGAAGGAAGGCTCCAGAGCAAACTGCTTTCTGCAGGAGCCAAATCGCCGGCTCACCACTTTAACGCCAGGAGCTCACAAAGTAGAAAGTTTGCTCGCAAGACTCCCCAGTTTAGAGGGAGCATTGCTCAGGAGGTGGGGAATAGGAAAGAACAGGGGGCCTCTGGGCATGTACGAAGCATGTCCCTTCATTGCTTGCTCTGGGACGTTATCTGATAATTAACACGGCAAAACAGCACTAAAAATATGGTGGTGGCCGTTTTCACAGGTGAATGGATTCAAGGGCAATGTGGCACTCCAGGAAACTTTTACATCTCAGTTTGTAGTGTGAACGGGGCTTACTAAGGAATGGAAAGAAAATGTAGGGTGACTCCAATGTAAAAATCAGTCAATTCAAGTTACAGATGGACAGAAATGGGGCTGGTGAGTGAAGCTTTTCAGAGTTCTGTACAAAAAAACCTTATTGGGTTGGTTAGTAGAAAAGAGCCAGAGCTCAGCAGCACCTTAAAGACTAACAAAATTTGTGGCAGGGGAGGAGCTTTTGTGTGACTCACAAAAACTCCTCCCCTGCCACAAATTGTGTCCAGTCTTTAAGGTGCTGCTGGGCCAGCTCTTTTCTACTGCTACAGACAGACAAACGCTGCTGCAGTCTAGGATTGGTTAGTGGGATATACATTTTCTGCTTCTTGCAAACAGAAGCATTCTGAAAGTTATTCATTCTTGGCTTCAGTTTCTACGTCTGTCTTTTCATCCTGTGCTTTAAAACGTGGTGGGCCAGGGGTAGTTCAGGTTGCCAGTCTCCAGGTGGCGGCTGGAGATATTCTGACATTGCAACTGGTCTCCAGGTTATAGAGATCAACTCCCCTGTAGAAAATGGCTGCTTTGGATGCTGGACTCTATGGCATTACACCCCATTTAACTCTCTCTCCTCCCCAATCCCCACCCTCTCCATGCTCCACCCCCCAAATCTCCAGGAATTTCCCAATCCAGAGATGGCAACCATTTTTATTTTTAATATGAGTGGGCAAGACATAACACAAATCACAGGATTCTTCTTAAAGTGCCTCTGGGGTGTGGGTGTGTGTAGGGGGGAGGAATTCCCCTGCTCATCAACAGTTCCAATGAAATCAAAGATGAATTTCCCCAGGTTTCATTTTGATTCTGACGTTGACTATAGAGTAGGTCTGTGTGCAGCTTATGAGCAGCAGGTCCAAATGCAGCAGCCCACCTGCTATATCTTTTTTTTTATTTTATTTTACTCACATTATTTACAGTGCAGTCCTAAGAACACTCTCTTGGGAGTAAGCCACATTGAATAAAACGGGTCTTACTTCTGAGTAGACATGCTTAGGCGTGCTCTCTTATAGTCCGCCTTTCTCACAGGGACTCCAGGCGGATTGCACATAGTACAATCAGCAAAATGGGACATTCAGTAACCAACGCACTAGGCATGAAGAAGTCTGGATGCACCAGAAACAACTGGAGCACAGAAGAAGTCTTCACAGGACACATTAAGTGGTACAGAAATTACATTATAGGCTCCTCCTTACAATAAGCTATACACGGCAATTTAATAGCGTTGCCAGCTCTGGGTTGGGAAATACCTCGAGATTTTGGGGTGGAAGCCTGAGGAGGGTGGGGTTTGAGGAGAAACCTCAGCAGCCTACAAGCGCCATAGAGTTCACTCCTCCAAAGGGGGGTGTGGCCTTCTGACACTTCCGGTGACATCAGGGGGTGTGGCATATGCAAATAAGTTACGCTAATGAGCTCCTGCACCTCTTTTTTTACGAAAGGACCCCTGATAAAATCCATGTAATACATTTTATTAGGACCAACTAAAATGGCACTAAACGTTGTGTTAGCTTCCCAGTTCATCAGAACTTTTCCCCAGGCTTGGTGTTTCAAAAATTAAACTGCACATTTTATATCATCAGGAACTTCTCTTCTTTAAAACCCCTTTTCTCAAAAGTCCATCCCTGATCGAATTCAAGGTGCAATATTATACAAAACAGTGACTTGGATATTCAGATCAGAAAATGGCTATCTTTAAATAAGCCCTTAATTGCATTGTACTTCTGCACAACAGCCGCTTCATTTGTTTCCTTAATTGAAATACACAGGAATTCTATTGCTTCCTGAAGAGATTGCCCCCTCTTTAAAAACAAAACCATGCTACATCTGGAAGAACAAAGAACTTGCACAACAGAATTACAATCTCTTGGATGTTTTACTGTCTTACGCATTTCACACTGTGACTTGTTACCCATGACCAGGGGTCCTTTCCTAAAAAAAGAGGTGCAGGAGCTCATTAGCATAACTTATTTGCATATGCCACACCCCCTGACGTCACCGGAAGTTTCAAAAGGCCACACATCCCTGACGTCATGGTCAGTGTGTCAGAAGGCAAGAAGGGAGGGAGTGAGGGAGGGGGAAAGAAGGAAGGAAGGAAAGGAACAGGAAGGTAGGTAGGTAGGTAGGTAGGTGGGGAAGAAAGAAAGAAAGAAAGAAAGAAAGAAAGAAAGAAAGAAAGAAAGAAAGAAAGAAAGAAAGAAAGAAAGAAAGAAAGAAAGAAAGAAAGAAAGAAAGAAAGAAAGAGAAAAGAAAAGAAAAGAAAAGAAAGGGAGGGAGGGAGGGAGGGAGGGAGGGAGGGGGAAAGAAAGAGGGAGGAAGGAAGGAGGGAGGAAGAAAGGAGGGAAGGAAGGAAGAGAGGAACAGTAAGGTAGGTAGGTAGTTGAGGGAGAGAGAGAGAGAAGAAAGGAAGGAAGGGGGGAGATAGGGAGGAAGGGAGGAAGGAAGGTAGGTAGGTGGGGGGAGAGAGAGAAGGAAGTTAGGAAGGGGAAGGAAGGGGGAAAGGAAGGAACAGGAAGGTAGGTAGGTAGGTGGAGGGAGAGAGGGGGAGCGCTTCTCCCCTCACTGGGGCTGGCGTTTCCCTCCCTCCCCCCCCCCTTGCTTGGGCCTGAGTGGCATTAAGCCACTTCGGCCCGGCTTCTCCCTCCCTTGTGCCCCAGGAATAGGTGAGTGGGGGAGGGAGGAGGCTTCAGTGAGTGGGGGAGGGAAGGGGCTTCTCCCGGGCCCGCGGCGCTTGGCCCGAGAAAGATCTAGGGGGGGTGGGGCTGAGGGGCTTCTCCCAGGCTGGCGGCGCTGGCCGCCAGTCCCGGGAAAGATCTGGGGGTGGGCTGAGGGGAAAGATCTAGAGGGGGCGGGGCTGAGGGGCTTCTCCCGGGCTGGCGGTACTAAGTGCAAAGGTACTAAGTGATATGACCTTTCTACCCAAATACAAGCAGCTAGTCATTATAGCCAAAAGGCTGGAAAAATCCACTATAGTTCACGTACAACTCAGACCGATTTCCCACAAGTGCTGCCCCGGCATCGGGTCCTCCGTTTGCCCCAATTGCAGCCTCAATTCCACACTTTTTGCCGCAGTGTGCATTTTGATCTGGGGCTTCGCGCAATTTCCTCCGCGGCTTCAGTGATCCTCAAAAAACAGGGTCAAAATGTGCCCCGCAGCAAATAGCGTGAAATTGAGGTTGCGATCGGGGCAAACGGAGGACCCAATGCTGGGGCAGCGCCAGGGCAGCGCTTGTGGGAAATCGGTTCCAGGCAACAGCGAGAGACTGTGCCACACACTTCCCAGGAAACCATCTCATTAGCATCTTGGATACCTAACAACTGAATATGTACTAAAGAGCCAATCCTCCTGTTACAACCTGCCCTGGGAGATGGTGCCACCTCTCAGAGGGGCTGCCACCACTCCTGCACCCATTAGCCTCAACTTCCCACCTCTTCAGGCTCCAGGGACACTAAGTCAAGCTGTTACCACCAAGGTTTTCATCTTACAGGAAAGGGAACACCTTGGCTTTTCTCCCTCCCCAGGTTTGTACTATTGGGTTAAATGTTTTTTTTTTTAAAAATCATTTGCCTTGGAGGCTCAGAAACTTTACCCAGTTTCCCCAACCCCCCACATTTCCCAGTTAAGGAGGAAATGCTGTTCAAACAAATTACAAAGATGATCTGATTCCAATGTTAACAAGAGAAAGAAATTTGTCTCACAAAATAAAGCATATTTTACATGACATATTCATGTAGATACATTTAACTTACTGTGCGCTGATTAACTTCAAAAAGGTTAACGTGCTACAGCTGCAAGCCCAGGTCAGAGAGAGAAGAAGAGAGAGGTCCAGTATAAGACGCAACAGAAGGCAAGCAAGGGCCAAAGAGGTTCAGCATCTAACTGATGGAGGGGGGCCAAATGCCAAGAGTACCTGAGAGAATTCGCTTAATCCTTCCCCTCCTAGATGCAGAGTTACAATATCCAACATGTACAAGAAGGATTCTAACTTTCTCAAGGTTCTCCTCTGTATATGGGTTGTGCCACATAGTAGACCTAAATAGGTCAGTACTAATTGAGATTTTTAATTGTGGTATTTTGTGCGTTTTTAATAATTGAGTTATTTACATTGTAAGTTGCCTTGAGTTCAGCAAGGAAGAAAGGAGGCTAATGAAATAAATAAAAATAAATCAATGCCCATAAGAGAGATAAGCTCATGCTCCCTAAGATGCAAGGAAGTAGGGGAGAAAAGCAGGAATTTGACAGAGAGAAAGAAGTAGGAATCAGGATGAATGAACATAAATAAAGGCTCACAGCAGGTTGAGGAAATTTAAGTACTGAACTTATACGACACCAAGGGAACAAAGTTATAAAAAGATGCCCCAAAACAAAATATTACTCCCAATGCACCTGGCAATCAACTGTTAAAATTTCTCACTCCCCTTCCCTGAGAGCCAGTTTGGTGTAGTGGTTAAGAGAACCGGGTTTGATTCCCTATTCTTCCACATAAAGCCAGCTGGGTGACCTTGGGTCAGTCACAGTTCTCTCAGAGCCCTCTCAACCCCACCTACCATACAGGGAAGGTGTTTGTAAGCCACTCCAAGACTCTTTCGGGGAGTGAAGGGTGGGGTATAAAACCAATTCTTCTTCTTCAACCCTTCTTCCTTGAAGACAAACACACAACCAAACCCAGTCCTGGCTCCTCTAAGCAAGCCTCCAGGTTATCAATCAAGACCAACTTATGCCACCTCCACTGTTGGCGAGTCTCTTCCAAAACAAGACAGGCCATGTACTGCACACAGTTCACCACTCTACTCCAAAAGAGAGGACAAAAGATGGCCTAACCTCCTGGAGAAGCCACAGAGGACCACGTCTGCAACACTTTAAACCCAACTGTCACTCTTATCAGTCTCTCCTGTCACCCACTGCGTGGGACAGAAGATTCTGTTCTTTCACAGTTGGTGTACAGTTTACCACCACCAAGTGCCATCCTCCCATCAGTACACAAAGAAGAATTCTACACAGTTCTCTCCCTATGGCCACAGCACCTCACTGGATTTTTATACAGAATGCTTTCATAACTGTACCCATATACGTAACAGGAAAAATTCTACACAAACACACTAAAACAGCCTTAGCTGGGAACCTTCTATCTACTCCTTAATATGTTGTTTTATGTATTTTTATTCAGGGTACTTTTATCCTGTCCCTCCTCCAAGGAGATACAGTATTCTTCCCTCCTCCAATTTGTGCTCAGTAACACTGTAGGTAAGCTAGGGTGAAAGAGAGACTGACCAGACCAAGGTAACTCAGTCAGTTTCATGAGACGCAGGTATTCAAACCCAGGTCTCTCCAGTTCTAGGACAACGCACTAACCACTACACCTCACTGGCTCTAAAATACACCAGCCTGGCAACCTGAGAGCCGCCACTGCTGGGGTACCGGCACAATCCAGGTAGGCATTTCTGGCTCTATGGATGTTATCCTCAGGCAAATACCACCACACCCACAGTTATTTGCAAGATGCTACAATTCACTGACAGTCTTCCAAAATAACACCCTGGCCAGCATGGATGCTGAAGTTCTACTATACTAACACACACACACACCCCTCCACAGAGGCAGCTAACAAGCCACCATTTTTAAAAAGATTATTTCTTTGGCATATGTGCCACTGTTCCACCTACAAAAAAATGCTCAAGGCCACTTATCCAGGTTGTGCCATCAAGTTTCCATTTTCTTCCTCTACAGAGTCTTCCTTGATAGTCCCTCATCCAAATGTCAACCTTGCTAAGCTTCTGAGATCGGGCTACACAGTACTATTCCACATCCTCTCTTTCAAAACCACTTACAATAGTTTAAAAAACAAAACCCAGTAAACATATTCATGCATTTTTAAAAAAATAAATAAAAATCAATTGAAACCTGCAGCAAGTACATCTCACATAGAACCAAATGGAGATGGGGTCTGCCTAGAAGTGCTTTGGGTGGGTTGCCACTAGACAAACCACCCACTGTGGGTTCCTGCAACAGAACTCCCATGGCCAATCTTGGAGCACAAAGCAGTAAATATGGGGAAAGGCAGAGCTTCAGGCACCCTGAAAATAAGCTCCGTAGAGCTTTAGAGTTCCTTTAACTGGTCCGTAAAACAAACTAGAAGCCAGCGAAGTTCATGCAGCACACACATAACATGAGAATTATGTAGGACATCTCTTAACATTCCGGCTGCCGCATTCTAACCCAGCTGAAGCTCCCAAACCACATGCCAAGGCAATTCCAAGGTGACTGCATTGTTGTAGTAAGCAAACACAGGAAGCAAACAACAAAACTTGAAAAATGGCCTTCTAGCCACCAATGTCATTGGGCATGCAGGGTCTGCAAGGAGTCTAGAAGAACACACAACAGAAGGCTTGTTCTTTCAGAGGGAGATCAACCCTGTCCAATGCAGGCTGAATACCCTCTCCAGGATCAGCACTGTTCCTAATCCAAAATACCTCCATTCTGCATGGATCCAGATTTTCCACTCACATCCAGTCCCTCACAACTTCCACACACCAGTTAAGCATATCTACCACCTCCCAGGATCTTGATGGAAAGGAGAGATAGTGTTGAGTGTTATCTCTATCTTGGTAGCAACTCACTCCAAATGAGCTTCCAGTTGTTTCATGTAGATGTTGAATAGCATGGGGGCAAGATGGAACATTGTGCAACACTGTGAGAAATGAGAAGGTAGCACCCCAGGTTGCACCTTCCGAAAGCAGCCTTCCAAGAAGAATTGAAATCAGTGCAACAGTAAAACTGGTCAGACCATCCCTGCCAGGCAGTCCAGAAGGATACCAGGTCTACCATACTGGGAAAAAATAGAACCAGCAGAGGGATCTCCAGCAAATGAGCACAGATAAACTAGCAGGGCAAATCACAGTGGTTGCAGTGCCACTACTTGGATGAAAGCCAGAATGAATGTCATCCTTGATAACACTACAGCACACCTTGCCACCAGGCTTTACCTCTTTATCCCCATCCAAAATTACTTCAGATTTGGCAACATCTTTCATTTTTAGGTAACTGCGTGGCCCCAAGACATGCAAACCTATCCAGGGCTGATTTACAGGACAGCTTCCTCAGTTCCAACGGCAAAGCACCTCTCCTCTACTTCAGATGTATGGATGATAATCCGTTCCCCTGCCCCAACAATCTGACTAGGTGGGGCTTCCATGCATGCAGCACCCAGAGTTGTTCACAGCTCCTCATGCATCTAGGGAACATGTGGCTTACTTCCAGGTCACAGCTAGGATCCTGCCAGCTATCCCACCTGTGCTTTTGCACACCCCACACTACTTTTGAAACCCTTCTGAACAAGACCAAAAAACCCCAACCAGTGTTTTCTCTAAGCTGAGTTAGTGTAAGCTAGCTCACAGTGTTTTAGTCTCTGGCTCACATATTTTTGTCTCAGCACAGAAGAGATGGTTCTAGAGCAGGGGTGGCCAAACTGCAGCTCGGGAGTCACGTGAGGCTCTTTCACACATATTGTGTGGCTCCCGGCAGGGTGGCTGGGGAAGCAATGGGGAAGCATGCCTCCCCGATTGGTCTTCCCTTCCCCAGCCAGTGTTCCCCTCCCTGGATAGGCTTGAGGTTTTGGGTGGAAGCAAAGAAAGAAACTTTAAATGTGTTCTCAAAACCTACAAATATCATTGGATAAATAAATATCATTACCAGTATCTGTTTTTACCTCTTTTGTTATAATTTTTGGCAGTCTCATTTAATGCTAATAAAAAGCAAATTTGCATATTTTTCAATAAAAACATGTGTGTAATATTTGTTTATGTCTTGGGGCTCTCAAACGTTTATTCTATGTGGCTCTTACATTAAGCAAGTTTGGCCACCCCTGCTCTAGAGCAAACTAATTTATGCAGTAGCCAAATCACTCACTCACAACTTTAATGCCAGTAGCTCAGTGGAATTTTTGCTCACAAGACTCTACAGCTTAGAGGGAACATTGCCCCCAACAACTACTGATGTTATTTTCACCACTTGGATCCATGGTGGTTGGTTCCACACGGAATTTTTCAGTTAACTGTAGGGAAGGGCCAATTTCAATCCTACTTGTCATCCTTCAAGTCACCCTCTCACCCAGTGGCAGCATTTCATGGGTATCAAGGGGAGGCAGGAAAGTTGTTTCACTGAGAGGAGGTTTAGTCTGGATCCAGCCCATGCAAAGGAAGCCCTCAAGAGATCCAGAAATCTTCACCCCACCATCAACCTGAGCCTAGACTAGTCCACACAAAAGGTCAGCTGTGTACAATATACTATGGACTCATCGGCACCACTGTACACCAGACGTGAACTGATCACTACACAGATCTATGTACCTCCAGCTGCCACTCTGAGCACACCACATAGGGTTGCCAGCCTCCAGGTGGGGCCTGGGGATCTCCCGCTTTTCCAACTGATCTCCAGCTGGCAGAGATCAGCTCCCCTGGAGAAAACGGCTACTCTGAAGGGTAACTTCTATGGCACTGTACTACGCTGAGGCCCTTCCCCTCCCCAAACCCCGCCTTCTCCTGGCTCCACCCCCAAAGTCTCCAGGTATTTTCCAACCCTAACACCACACCATCCATTGTCTACAGCCAAACACTAAGTTATAACTGCATTTCCTTGGATGGACTTAAATGATCTATATATCAGGCAGCCTAGGGACAATCACCACCACCCAATGAAGTAAAGAAACAGATGGAGAAGGTCAGGCTGGTACCCAGGAATGACAGACTACAAACACAGGCCCAGAACAGATAGCAACAGATCACCACCCTTTCCTCCAGCGGCAGTCTAAACCAACTGAACGCATCAGCCATGATATATAAATCCTTCCTGGACAATAATATTTTTCTCTCACAGGCCTTGGATGGTAGAACCTTTCCTTGAGTAGAAGAAACTCTCGAACTAAAATTGTTTCTCACCAACAACAAATGGGCCATCTGACAAGGACACAAACCCAGGATCCACACTCTGCAACAAACCTAGAGGCTAGCTCTGGCCCCCTATTCACTCAACCAGGACTATTACAGGACCTAATCGGCCTCGCCATCTGGAGTTTATCTACCTGCCTACCTTCCAATGTGACATAATTTTATTTATGTACCTAGTGCATTTTTATCTGCCTTCCTCAATGGAGGGCAGGGGAGGTGGACCCCATTCTCCCCCTTCTCCCTTTTATCCTCACAACCACCCTGTGATGTAGGCAGTTAGGCTGAGAGATGTTTACTAGTCCAAGGTCATCCAGTGGGTTTCATGGCTAAGTGGAGATTTGAATGTGGGCTTCCCAGATCCCAATCTGACACTTTAACCACTGTACTACACTGAGGGCCCTTTAAATCTTGCACTAGGGGTGGCCGCTCTTTGGAGCGGGGCTTCCCCCACTGGCCAGCCGGCTGGGAGGGGAAGGAGCCCCCTAAAACAGGGAACCCCCACTGGGACCGAGGATCTGGCAACCCTACACTGAAAAGATTACTGAGCTAATATATGCAATGCATTTTCAACATGCAAAAATGCTATAGAAACATCTATTTTTATAAACAGCCAGTGTGGTATAATGGTTAGAGCAGGGATCCCCCAGTGTAATGCACCATGATGCCCACCAAAACCTTTTCTGGCACCCACCAAGTGTTTTTTGAAAGTGGGAGGGGGCCATTGGGCCATTTGGGGCTTTCGTCTGACAAGGCCCCTGGAGACTGGATGGGAAGTGCAGATTTTTAAAGATGTTGCTTTGGTAGCAGTTGCCACCAAAGGACAAGGATCTTCACTGCAATGACTGAAGGTAAGCCATGGCAGCCATTTTGTTGCTATATCTGCCTCATGCAGCAGCCATTCTGTGGCAGCCATTTTCACCATGCTGTGTCAGAATCTCTAAGGTGCCCACAGACTCAGAAAGGGTGGGGACTCCTGGGTTACAGTGATGGACTTGGACTGGGAAAACCCTAGTCCTAATGCCCATGAAGCCTTCCAAGTACCCTGGGAGCCACTCTCTCCGCTTAAACTACCTCACAGGGGGGCTGGTAAGATAAAACGGAAGACAGGAGACCCATGAACACTGTCCTGAACTGCATGAAAAACCAAATTAAATTAAAAATTGAATTAATTAAATAAATAAATATTTCTTTAAAAAGAAAAGGGCAGCCTAAGACTGCTTCATTTTTTCTTAATTTGCACTCTTGTAAATTATACACTAAGCCAACTAACATGTTATTAAACAGGTATCTTGCAGCTTGTACCCACTACCAGTATTCAGTTATTTGTTTTTAAAATTAAACTGGAAGAGACTATTAAAATCAGTCAACTCTGACACTGCATTGTTTCTTATTAGCAGGTAAAATATCCTCTTACCTGCATCCTGACAAATCATTTTTGCACGCCAGAGCAACCGATTCCAAAAGAATGTCAAAAGTGTGCCAACATGACAAACTTTTCAGTGGAAACCAAGCTGCAGTTAAGCAATCCTTCTTAGTGGCAAAGGGCACAATTTATTCCCTGCCTTCCCCAGTGACTTAGAAAGAGACAGCCATAACAGGGAACAAGTTCAGAGTCTGCGGGCTTAAAAAAAAAAAAGCAAACAAACCAATACATAAGGGAACAGCACACATTTACAGCGCCCCAGTATCTAATTGGCAACAGCAGTGATTATACAGATAAAGAGGACTGAAGTCCACAACTATAACATCTCCTTTACACCAAACTAAATTCTTTATTGACTCAGAAGTGAAGGAAATATTCCAGGAAATGTGTGTGTGCAAAGTGCTGTTAAGTCAGTTCTAACCAGGGCTTCTTTTCTGGGGGATTGCGCCAGAACGGAACTCTGGAACCTCTTCAACAAACTTCTTTTTAAAATGTTTAAAAGTTCAGGAGTTTTCAGTATACAGATTGAAAACTTCATTTCCCTCTTGAGAGTTCCGGCACCTCTTTTTCCAAAAAGAAAAAAGCCCTGCTTCTAACTTATGGCGACCCCATGAAGCTACCTCACTCCCAGGATTCTACTCGGGATGACACAGAGAGGGGACCTGGGGTGTGTGCACCCCCTCCCCTGCCAGAAAGAAGCCAGAGAGTTATGAGATTTAAATTAGGTGCAAGCAGGTTTCAGAGTGGTGTCCCAGAGTGAAAATTAGCATGCCATTAGCTTGAGTGCTCCGAGAGAAGAGGTTGGAATTCAGAATTAACTGCAGGCTAAGAGCTGGTGACTGGTGAGTTAAGGAATTAAAGGGCAATTTCTGTAGCATAATCTCTGAGAAAATGCAAGGCTAATAAACCTCACAAAGCCTTCCTATTTGCTAACCTCTTGTTTCCAAATTGCAGCCCAAGACAGGTAAGGAAATTTTTGTTGCTGTTTTCATGTTAATCAGTCTCTGGGGTCTTCCACATGGGTTATCTGCCCCAAGTTCAATGCTGGGGGGGGGGGGGTGTTCCCTTGCTTCTCCACAGGATCCTGGTGCATTCATGCTCCTCCAGGGGTTTCCCCACCTTTTCAATGATCTTTTTCAACCCTGCTTTGCTCCAAAGTTTTGGAAACGATCACAGTAAAGCCAGGATAGCTGTTCTGTGGGTGAGAAAATCCGGATTTACTGGCCTATATGGCAGCCATTCTCCTGACCCTTTCCTCCACAGCAGCCATTCCTCCCCCCCCCCCCCCCCCGTCCTGGTTGGGGGGGTTTTACTGTTTTTAAAAACGTCAGCGCTAGGATATTATTATACTGATATACTGTTGTAGCAACAGGTCCAGCAGGTTCCCTGAATTCCCAGTTTTCACTTTTAAAAGTGTCCCTTCCCTTTCAGAGCTACAAGGGAAGAGGCTAGAAACTTCTACTGAAATGAAATATGGGAACTGAAAGAACCCACTACACCAGTGATGGTGAACCTTTTAGAGACCGAGTGCCCAAATTGCAACCCAAAACCCACTTATTTATTGCAAAGTGCCAATGCGGCAATTTAACCTGAATACTGAGGTTTTCGTTTTAGAAAAAACAACTCATACATTAACATCTTTTGTCTTAAAAGAAAGACACAATAACAGAGCTTTCAATGATACAAACAACTTTTTATTGAAAGGTAAAAGTTTGCATTTGGCATGTTTTTGAACAATTAATGTGATTTTTGCTGTCCAATCTTGCGAACTCTGTGCTGGGGCGATGCCGTGTGTGCCCACAGAGAGGGCTCTGAGTGCCACCTCTGGCACTCGTGCCATAGGTTTGCCACCACTGCACTACACCTATAGGTACAACAGTATAGTAATTTTATTGCAAAAGACCTGGCAGCCCAGCAGAGGGGGTGTGGCCACTTCTGGAGGAATGGGGCAGGGAAACTGCAGGGAAACCTTCCATGTGGAAATCCAACTGCTGCTGCACTCTATCTGCAACCTCACCAGCAACTGGGAAACCACAAAATCCCATCCCATCCCCATACTCTGTCTGATATCCAGTACCACCCTGAATGAAGAACACAGATCTGCAGAATAGGAATGAAGGGTTTTACAGATAATCTGCAACACACGCATTGTCAAAACCCTGTACAAGGAAGGATATCCATGCAAGTAGAACAACATCCACATGAACAGAGGGGATGCCAACTTACCTTCAGTGTTCTGATTTCAATGCAACAATGACCACAACTCAAATGATCTGAAGTGGATAACAGTGTTAGTATGTTAGCAGAGGGAGAAGGACTAAGGTTAAGGTAATACAGCTTTAATAGCCAGGGAGTGACTCTAACAATGAAATGCCCCTGCTTAACAGCTGCTTCACATTGCCTAAAAGGAGTACTTGGCCCCATCTGTCACTTAAATCTTTTATTTAGGAATTCTGTGAAGAAAAGGCATGTTTCTTAGCTGAAATAGGATGATGAGACATTCGCAAAGTTGTACAATGCAAGGTAGAGTAAATAATTCTGGCTAGGCTTTCTTCACAAGGCTGTTATTATCTGCTGTCAAGGTACATGCCAGTTTTTGATTGCTCTGGAGATGTCATACGACTGAACCAGTCATACAGGCTTCACATTTCCTGTGGATAAGAAAAGTTCACGCCTCCGTCAGGATTTAAGCCAATTCACCCAATGCTTGATTTTTTTTTCTGCCTGCCAAACTGAAGGGAAAGATAAACACAGTGCGTTCTAATGAGTGATGTGGGTTGCATTTGATGCTTTTAAAACAGTAACAAACAGAGATAGGTCACCCAAATAAGTACTGATCTACATATCTGCACATTCTAGCTACACTTTTGAAGAAGTAATGGATGTTGGAAGCTTAAGGAAAGTTACAACAATTCTGTCAAAAGAAACACTGAGTGCTGCCTGTGGGCAGAGCCACCCTGTAATCTCAACAGGCTGCTAATCTCAGCAGTCAAAATAAAAACACCACTAAACTAGAGACAGGAGCAATACCCACACGCATCTTCCCGTGTTCCTGACAGCACTGCTGACACCCACCTAACACCCACTGATCATCTGCAAACACAGAGACACTCTATGAAGGCCACTGGGAAAAGCCTTAGCAATACTGTGCCAGCCCTGACCTGGAATGCCCAGCCTAGCCTGATCTCAACAGTTCTCATAACCTAAGCAGGGTCAGCCCTGGTCTGTACTTGGATGGGAGACCAGCACAGAAGTTCAGGGTTGCTATGCAGAGGAAGGCAAGGCAACCACCTCTGCTCATCTCTTACCTGACCCAGATGGCCCAGCCTAGCTTGATCTCATCAGAAGCTAAGCAGGGTCTGCTCTGATCAGTACTTGGATGGGAGACCACCACAGAAGTTCAGGGTCGCTATGCAGAAGCAGGCAATGGCAAACTATCTCTGAATATCTCTTGCCTTAAAAACCCTACAGGGTTGCCAAAAGTCGGCTACAGCTTGACGGCAAAAAATAATAATAATCACACCACCCTACCTCAACCAAGACACATCCCAGGAGACTTCACAGTGCATTACACAACTGGCACACACAGTGCATTACACACAGACACACACAGTGCATTACACTATTCTGGGAGGATAGCTTCAGTGGTGGTTGAAGCCTTCAGAAAGCTGGTCGGAGGTACAAGGACCTTTCCAGGGGATGGGGTTGCTTTGCTGCAGCTATGACACAAGCAGGCATTCCCCTGGGGGGGGGGGGGGGGGCGCGCTGGCATCAACTCCCGGAGCTGAGCTCCCCTGAGCTCCTGCTCGAAATGACTCCTGGATTTAGGTACCATGAAGACACAGCAATAACAATGTTAAAAATGAATTAAACAAAATAAAGCAATTTATTTACAGTGTACTTAAAATATAGATCAAAAACACAGGCTTTGAATTTAGCTTCTTGATAGAAACCACCAGACTAAGTAGTCCTCAATACAAGTGTGCACAAACAAAAAAAATTGGTTGTTCGGATTCACTGAACTCCAAACAATTCAAGATTCCCCCCAAAAAACCTAATTCCAATACCGGTACAATATTTGGTTTTTTTCAGAAATCCTGAATGTTTTTCAGCACCATTATACCCTATGGGATCCTTAAAGTCAATGGGGAATCTATCTGGGGATATCCAGGGATTTGGGGGGGGGGGGGCGCTGTTCTTTTAGGTAGAGGCACAAAATGTTCAGCCTAGCTTCTCGTGCCTCACCTCAAAATTTATTTACTTATTATTTAGGTTTTGATTTTTATATTGCCCATTTCCTGTAAACAGGGCTTAGGGTGGTGAACAACGGTGGATAAAATGACATATCAGTTAAAACATTTAAAATTACAATAAGATTTCAGTCAAATTAAATCAGATGGCAATCAAGATTTCCAATTATGCTACCACCTTGCAGGGGGAGGGGGAGTGCCAGCCAGATGGACATCATTGCTGTCCTCAACCAAATGCCTGGTGGAACATCTCTGCTTGATATGCCCAGTGGAACTGCATCACAGGGCACGGATGTTACTCAGCAGAGAGTTCCACCAAGTTGGGGCCTGGGCACTAAAGACCATGGCACTGGTCAAGAACAATCAGCTATCTTTTGGGCTTGGGACCCCCAAAGTTTCAAAAAGATTGGACCAGGGGGTCCAATTCTATGGGCCTCCAAAGAAAGTGCCCCCATCCTCCATTGCTTTCAATGGAGGGAGGAAAGCAAAAAATGAAACAAGGAATGGTGTCATAGTCTCTGTGGTAGAAACTTTTCAATGGAGAGAAAAAAGCAAAGTGTTTAAAGGAAGGCACTGGGTTTTGCTGGGCACTAGTACATTGCATTGGTACTACTTGGCACTCTGTACGTGCACTGGTTCTGCTGGGTTTGGGGAAAAACCCTTGCTTGGATTTGTTGAGCTGGCATTGCCACAGTGCCATTGGTTCTGCTGGGCATTCTATACATGCACTGGTTCTGCTGGCACTCTGTACATGCAGTGGGTGTGCTAGGCTTGCCAAAAAAAACACACCCTTGCTTGGATTTGTTGAGCTGGCATTGCCACAGTGCCATTGGTTCTGCTGGTAACTCTGTACCTGCACTGGATATGCTAGGCTTGCACAAAAAAAAAACCTTGCTTGGATTTGTTGAGCTGGCATTGCCATAGTGGCACTGGTTCTGATGGGCACTCTCTACATGCACTGGCTGTGAAAGGCTTGCAAAAAAAACACCCTTGCTTTGATTTGTTGAGCTGGCACTGCCACAGTGGCACTGGTTCTGCAAAAATGCCCCACCCCCTTCAGTTTCTACTGCAGAGACTCTCTGGTTTGACATCAGTTCCTGCTTTTTTGCTGTTATTCCCCTCCATTGGAAATAATGAGGGATGAGGAAACTTGCTTTGGTGGCTCATAGAATTGGACTCCTTGGTCCAATCTTTTTGAAACTTGAGATCTTTTGAGCAGAGGCACCAGAAGCTACACTGAAAATTTGATGCCTCTATCTCAAAAAACAGACCCCCCCCCCAATTATAGCCTATGGGGATCATTGACTATAATGGTCCCCATAGGCTATAATGGAGCCAAAGGCATTTCTAGGTGCCACAGAACCAAATGATACCCTTATTAGAATGATGGATCTTGTCCCATGATTTCCATACTAATACAAAACAAAAGTAAAGTTGTAAATTATATCTAATGTTTGCAATTTATTCCCTCATGTAATAAGGGCACCATTTGGCCACACGCTATAAAATGTGCAAAAATCATTCAATGTCTATTTTGGCTTCCTATGCCAACACTTCTTCTTGGTGTATATATATATACAAGTGGAGACCTGCAAGAAACTTGCAGGATAGTTATCCCATTCCTCACACCTTTGCTTCCTCCCTTCTCCCCCTACCTCTCTCACACTCTTTCTCCCTTCTGCCCCCCTTTCTTACTCTCTCACTCTCCTCCATGTATGTTACTTCCTCTCTCTTTCTGACCTGTCATCATTCCCTTTGTTTTTCTGCCTCCCCACCTCATCACTCTTTCTCTCTCTTTCTGCCTCCCACCTCAAATCCCACCCTCCCCAGGCTCCACCTCTCAAATGTCTGGGAATTTCCCAACCTGGAGTTGGCAACCCTATTTCCTCCCCACCCAACAGCCAACCTACCTTTATCTGTCTTCAGCTTTCTATCTCCACCCCCCTCCCCTGCAGCCTCTACCTAGGAAAATTACAGTCTTTCTCCACAATGGGGACTGAAGCAGCTTACATTATT
Organism: Lepidodactylus listeri; assembly: GCA_029233225.1. Lineage (NCBI taxonomy): Eukaryota > Metazoa > Chordata > Lepidosauria > Squamata > Gekkonidae > Lepidodactylus > Lepidodactylus listeri. The sequence continues at coordinate 95,950,301 of JARCFY010000012.1, forward strand.
ATTTCCTCTTTGTTATCTGCACAACAACCCTGTGAGGTTGGTTAGGCTGAAAGTATGTGACTGGTCCAAAATCTCCCAGTCAGCTTCCACTGCGAGATGGGGATCTGAACCTGGGTCTCGCAGATCCCAGTCTGAAGCTCGAACTGTTGCACCACAATGGCTTTCATACGGTGGCTGCTGATGAACTGTAGCAAAACAGCTGGGCCTAATTAAGTCATGCAAATCAGGTGGTATCAAGTCACACAGAGGGTGCTGCCTAGGGATGCCAGCCTCCAGATGGGACCTGGGGATCCCCTGGAGTTACTGCTCATCTCCAGACTACAGAGATAACTTTCCATGGAGAAAATGGATGCTTTGGAGGGGGGAGTTTATGGCATTGTACCTCACTGAGGTCCCTGTCCTCCCCAGGCTCCACCCCCAAATCTCCAGGAGTTTCCCAGCCTGGATCTGGATCCGCTGCTGGTGGCTGGGGGGATACTTGGCAACCCTAGACTGCTGCCAGTAAAATCCCTGCCTTTTGGACAGTTGGAACCTCCCCCCCTCCCCCGAACATTCTAATCTCCTCACAGTTGACACCTGGAGCTGAGGCCATTTCAAAAGGTATTTTGGGGGATTCTATGGTCCCTGAAGGGTTTTTTTAACTTTTCGGATTTTTCTGCACGTGGTGGGAGTGCCCCGTATGTGTAGGAAAACTTCTCTTCCCCCCCCAAGGGCCCCTAGCTCGGATTTAGATATCCGCACAGGGGGGCCCCCCTTCGCTATTAGATATATAGATATACTAATGACCATGGAAGAAGGCACACTGGGCTGAAACACATCTGGTCCTATTTATTGTGTTTGTATGAGTTCATTTTCTCAGAAAAAAATTGATATATTGCAGTCCCAGCTGTTTATCTATACTTTCTGAAGTTTAACAACACCAGAAGTGCATTCACTTTGGCCAGAAGTTCAACTTTGCCTTCAGCAGTGCTGGAAGGGAGGTTTAAAGCAATCCTTTACTCCTTAAGGCTCTGCTCCTGCTCCATGGGTGAGACTGACTCTTTCGAACATATATTTTTTAACTGTCCTCATTATACAAAGGTTCAATCAGAAAGTATTAGTCCTCTGTTAGAAGGCTTCCCTGGAAGATCAAATAAAACCAAGCTTGATTATTTTTGTCGGATAGAAATCACAAAACTACATAAGAACATAAGGAGAAGCCAGTGTTGGATCAGACCAGTGGCCCATCCAGGCCAACACTCTGTCACACAGTGGTCAAAAACACCAGGTGCCCTCAGGAGGTCCAGCAGTGGGGCCAGGACACTAGAAGCCCTCCCACTGTTGCCCCCCCAAGCACCAAGAATTAGAAATGTGAAGGCCCGGGAAAAAAACAGAAAAAATCAGGAAAAAAACGGCGGTTTTCTGTTTTTTTCCTGAAGCCTTTTTTGTTTTTTCCCGAAAAACTGGAAAAATTGAAAAAAATAAAGAAAAGAAAAGAGATTGATTATGGAACATTTTATTTTAACATGATGAATAAAATATTTTAAGACAAGGTGTTCAAATATTTTCCAAATCATTTCTAAAAAATATGTATGGTATCAGATTAATCTAATTTCTGTTTCAATCCGGGCAAACCTTCAGTTTTTAGAGGTCCATAATAACTGTGATAATGACAAACACACCAGAATAGCTGCAGAAGCAGAGACTGAAACTGATAATGATAATTACAGCTCAGAAAATGATTCTGATTAAATTTCATGCCCATTCATTGAAACTTAGTCCCACACTCCCTTCTATACACTTCCCCCCTCTTCAATTCTTTTTATGAGAATGGGTTTCTTTATTTTTATTTAATACTGTGGAGAGGAAATATGAATAATTGTTACTTCTGGATTTTTAAAAATTGTTTTGTGGGGGGGTTGTCTGTTCCACATAAACTAGTAAACATTTCAGGAGACTGTTGCTCCATTTGTTACAATTACAAATAAATATTATTTAAAAAGTAAATTCTGTTTGTAATAATTGTTTGGATACACTATATTTTTAATATGCTAGTTGTGATAATTTCATGCCAAGTAAAATTGTCCATAGTCGTATTTTATGTTCCTAAGGTAACAGAATGACTTTCAATCTGGAAAAGGAAAAAAAGGGCTAATGCAGCATATTTTTTTTCAATTTTTCCAAAAATTTCCATTTTTCCCCTTTTCAAAAAAGAAAAAAAGGGGGGGGGGGGTCCGAGCTTCAAAATTTCCGGAAAGTTTACATCTCTACCAAGAATACAGAGCATCACTTGGCCCAGACTGAAAGTTCCTATCTATACTTTGTGGCTAATAGCCACTGATGGACCTCTGCTCCAGATGTTTATCTAATTCCCTCTTGAAGCCGTCCATGCTTGTAGATGCCACCATTTCCTGTGGCAGTGACTTCCACATGTTAATCACTCTTTGGGTGAAGAAGTACTTCTCTACCTGCTCTATCCCATGCATAATCTTATAAATCTCGATCATGTCACCCCTCAGCCGCCATTTCTCCAAGCTAAAGAGTCCTGACTACGTGTCAGGTGGCTACATTCTGTGCTCAGGTTTATAAAGATCGGAAATGCCATATGGCAGCATGATTTTATAGTTACTTGATATTTTTTATGTAGCTAAGATTTAATTTTATTTCTTTTTATCACCTTTGAAAATTTTAATCATACTGTACTGCTGGTCGCTGACTGTTGCAATAAAATTGATTGATTGATTGATTGATTGATTGTGTTTGTATGCTATCAACCTGTGGATATTGATTAGTATTAATTAATGTACACTGAGGACAACTTAGTCAAGTGGTTTCTATCTAGAGGCTAAATTCAAAGCCCATGTTTTTAACTTATATTTTAAGTACACTGTACATAAATCGATTTATTTTGTTCAATTCATTTTTAACACAGCTCTGGCTCTACTTTCATGGTATATTATTAAATGTCCTTGGGATAAGTCATATGTTGGCAAACCCCCCAAAAACCTAGATCACATACTGCAAAACACAAAAGTACAAAAAAATATTCTCCTTTGGTTCAGTACTTCCTAGAGAACAATATATGGTCCAATGGGCTTGACATTTAGGGACATTTTTAGATCTGAACACCATAGAGAAAACGTTTTCAAAAAAAGATGCAAAGTGGCTTTTCAGACTGACAGCTCTGGATCTTCATGGGGTTAAGGAAAGCCTCAAACTGTTATCTCTTATATGAGTCAGACCATTCCCCTTCTCCCTTTGATGCTCTGTTGCTGTGGGAACTGCTTTGGCTGTACAAGTTTATAGGTAAATTACATTTTTCTAACAGCAAAAGTTTTAGAATGACTTTTGTTTTTGTTTTCAAGATCTATGTTTCCATGCATAGAGAATCTGCGTAAAGTTCCTTTTTGCACCTGTATAATATTTGAAACATGTTCATCAGTTTGTGGTTCTGTACACATTCATGGGCTTTTCACATGCTCAGTGATTACTGTCTTTTCATTAAACTTCTTAATTTTGCTTTTAAATGGTAAATTATTTTCTTGTTTTTATTTGCATTCTTATAGATCTCCCTGAAGAAGTGTATGTGAAATGTGTAGGGGCAGGACAACTGAATAAAGTACAACACTGCTGTAAAGTGGGCGAAAGGGCAGGCTAGGAGCACCAATAAGAGATATAACTGTGACAGGACTGTGGAAAACAGCACTGAGATGGAAAACAAGAAGTGAGATGGTAGGTTTCTAGTCCCACTACAGAGATCTGCTGAAATGGTCAAAAGGCACAATCCACTGTTTTGATGCCAAAGGTGGCAAAGTGAAAAGTGGAGGGAAGGGAGAAGGTGGCAGGAGGGAACCTAGACCGCTTGCTCCACAGAGTAACTCTCTAGTCTCAAAAGCAGACAGGAGAAAGGCACAGGATGAGGCCTTGGTCACTGCCCAGCCCAAACACCCATTCATATGCAGTAGGGTTTAAGGTGCTACTTAAGAAGCCCTGTTCTCTGGAACAGCACAAGATGGTGTCCATGAATGACATCTCCCACTAGCACAGGGGAAACTGCAGTGTGAAGTTGTCAGAGATGCATAAATGGAGCTGCTGTTAGGTAATTACTTAACTGTCACGTCACCTAGGCTGCAGTTCACTGTGGCCATCCTCACCCATCTGATCAAGCCACACAACTTTCAATTCCTGCAGCCCAGCTGGGAGATTGTAAGCCACTAAGAGCCTGACCTATGAAAGCATTGCTGGTTCTTGCAGCCAGAACCTGGTACAGACTGGTAAAGATGATGGTAAACTGGTAAACTGTGTCAGTTCCAGGTTTCAGTGAGCCCTGGTCAGAGAGTGCCTGGGGGGGCTCCCCTCCCTTCTCCTGCTTGCCGCTGTGCCCCCTCCTCACACCTCCCTGCCCACCTGCTTGCATTCTTCTTCCCCCACCCACTGGCTCGTTTTCCAGTCCTCTCAGTGTTCGCACATCATTCCTGACTACCCTGGGAGGGCTCACAACAAGCAAATGGGCAACAGGGGATGTGAGTGCAAGGGTGGTAGTGGCAGCAGTGAGCCCCACCAGAAGACCTAGGCCTTGGCAGCTGCCCCAACATCAATGTATGCCGACACTCACCCTGGACTAGGGGACCACCCCTCCACCACAGCCTCCTCCCAGTGAGTCTCACCTTGAAAACAGCCAAGGTGAGATACAAGCAGGGTACAGAAGATGAGTATCCCCATCTGCTACACCCTATTAACACACTGTAGAACAGTGCTTTTCCTGAACAGTACCACTGCCATGGAGTGAGTTTTTAAAGTAATGCAGGTGCTTTGCCATGGCTATGTGGGTGGAAGGCAGATGGAGAATTGTTTTTGCTCTCTGTTGAGTTCAGCAGGAATGTTTTAACTTGCTCCATCTTTTCATTGATATAAAATGGTGCTGTCACTCAGATATGGGGAGGGAACACAGCATATGGAATGCTGCTGCCTTCCCAACTCTGACTAATTCTGCCCCCTAAACATTACATCAGCACAGACAGCCAGCACAGGTTTATCAACAGGATCTGCCCACAGCAGGGAGCTTATTTGATGTACGACAGCCCGCCAGCCAACACAGCTGAAGCACAGGCCGGTCCTGTAATTTTCTCCTTACAGATCTTCCAAACCGACACTTTGCAAAACACGTTTCTGACAGGCACTCAAAGGCGTTTCCAAGTGTACAGATGAAACCACAAACATTCAAAGCAACAGATCTAAACAATACAACAGCAGATCGAGTTCCAAATGCCTTTTTAAATAATTCAGTCCTTTTTTCTAAAGATCACCTGGAAAGGTCCTTTTCACAAATGTTTCTTGTCAATGGGGCTGGCTGGGACTGTGCAGAAGTGAGCTGGGAGAAAACATAGACTTGGAGGGGGGGTCTTCCTCAAATACCCCTCCCCTGCCAAAATGTAGTCAGGAGATAACAGAGCCTATTTAAGTACAATATTTTTCGGACTATAAGACGCACCTGACCATAAGACGCACCTAGTTTTAGAGGAGGAAAACAGGGAAAAAAATATTCTGAACCAAATAGTAGGTAGTTGGGGGTGGGAGAGAAGAAAGAAAGAAAGAAAGAAAGAAAGAAAGAAAGAAAGAAAGAAAGAAAGAAAGAAAGAAAGAAAGAAAGAAAGAAAGAAAGAAAGAAAGAAAGAAAGAAAGAAAGAAAGAAAGAAAGAAAGAAGGTAGGTAGGGGGGAGACAGAGAGAAGGAAGGAAAGAAGGAAGGAAGAGAAAGGAAGGAAGGAACAGGAAGGGAGGGAGGGAGGAGAGAGAGAAAAGGAAGGAAGGAAGGAAGAAAGACAGAAAGACAGACAGACAGACCGACAGACAGAACGACAGACAGAACGACAGACAGACAGAAAGAAAGGGTGTTTCCCTCCCCCCCTTGCTTGGGCCCCAGTGGCTTAACGCCACTCAGGCCCAGCTCTTCCCTCCCTACCTCCCCCCCCTGCAGCCCGGGAAAGGTGAGCAGGGGAGGGAGGGGGGTAGGTAGGGATGAGAGAGAGAGAAGGAAGGTAGGTAGGTAGGTAGGTAGGTAGGGGGAGAGAGAGAGAAGGAAGGAAGGAAGACAGAAAGGAAGGAAGGAAGAAACAGGAAGGGAGGGAGGTAGGGGGGGAGAGAGAGAAGGAAGGAAGACAGAAAGAAAGAAAGGAACAGGAAGGTAGGTAGGTAGGTAGGGGGGAGAGAGAGAGAAGGAAGGAAGGTAGGTAGGTAGGTGGGGGGGAAAGAGAGAGACAGAAGGAAGGAAGAAAGGAAGGGAGGAAGGAAGGTAGGTAGGTAGGTGGGGGGGAGAGAGAAGGAAGGAAGACAGAAAGACAGACAGACAGACAGAAAGGAAGAAACAGGAAGGTAGGGAGGAGAGAGAGAAGAAAGGAAGGAAGGAAGGAAGGCAGGAAGGAAGGAAGGCAGGAAGGAAGACAGAAAGAGAAAGAAAGAAAGACAGAAAGACAAGGTGTTTCCCTCCCCCCCCCTTGCTTGGGCCCGAGTGGCTTAACACCACTCAGGCCCAGCTCTTACCTCCCTACCTCCCCCCCCCGCAGCCCAAGAATGGTGAGGGGGGGAGGAATGGGGTGGGAAAGGTGAGCAGGGGAGGGAGGGGAATTCCTCCCGGGGCTGCGCTTGCCGTGGCCCCGGGAGCTTCTGAGAAGGGTGGGTGGGAGGGGAACTTCTGAGGGGGGTGGGAGGGAGGGGGGCTTCTGAGGGGGGTGGGAGAGAGGGGGGCTTCTGAGGGGGGTGGGAGAGAGGGGGGCTGGGAGGGGAGCTTCTGAGGGGGGTGGGAGGGAGGGGGGCTGGGAGGGGAACTTCTGAGGGGGGTGGGAGGAAGGGGGGCTTCTGAGGGGGGGAGGGGAGCTTCTGAGGGTGGTGGGTGGCTTCTGAGGGGGGGATGGGAGGGGGGCTTCTGAGGGGGGTGGGAGAGAGGGGGGCTGGGAGGGCAGCTTCTGGGGGGGTGGCTTCTGAGGGGGGTGGCTGGGAGGGGGGCTGGGAGGTGAGCTTCTGAGGGGGGAGGGGAGCTTCTGAGGGGGAGGTGGGAGGAGGGCTTGCTCCCGGGGCCGCAGCACATTGGCAGGGAGGGAGGAAGGGGGCTTGCTCCCAGGATCTTCATTGGGAGGGGGGAGGGGGCTTGCTCCCGGGGCCGTGGCGCTCACCGCGGCCCGGGATCTTCATTGGGAGGGGGGAGTGGGGCTTCCTCCCGGGGCCGTGGCGCTCGCCGCGGCCCAGGATCTTCATTGGGAGGGGGAGGGGACTTGCTCCTGGGGCCGCGGCAATTGCCGTGGCCCCAGGAGTTTGTGCGGGGGGGAGGGAAGGGGGATTCCTCTAGGGGCCGCGGCAAGCCTGGAGGTGGATTCGCACCATAAGACGCAGGCACTTTCCCCCCCACTTTTTGGGGGAGAAAAAGTACGTCTTATGGTGCGAAAAATACGGTATGTGGGAATATAAACATAAAAATGTATTCTTAAGTTTAGTCCATAGTATGTAACTATAATTAATTCACTAGTAATTATAAAAGCCAATACATCTCTACATAGGCAAATAAGCTTCTTAACTGACCCCTGTAAGTAACTGCACTAAAGTTCAAAGGTGAACGATCAAATAAGCACAGCTGCTGGAGGGAGAGGCCATGGCTCAGCAACAGAGCACCTACTTGGCCTCAGGTTCAGTCCCCGGTATCTCTTGTTAAAAGTTCAGGTGGTAGAGGATATGAAAGACGTCTGATGAAAGACAGGTCTGCCTGAGACTTTGGAGAGCTGCTGCCAGTATGAGTAAATTATACTGACCACGATAGACAAAGGCTGTGATTCAGTTTAAGGCAGTTTCCTGAGTTTATCCATTAGCCTTGGACAATGTGTACCAATGTACATTAACTGGTAGCAACAAGGTTCAAATTCTGCAAGCGTACCAACACCACAAGAATCCACAAAGAAGAGGAATGGAGAAAGCCATGCTGGGTCATTTTTAGAAAGCTAAAAAGCAGCAACAATTTAATACATTTTATCAAGACCAACCAAACTATCACAAAATAGAGAGCAAGCTTTTGAGTCCCCCTGAGATTATTAGGCAGGACATTCAGCACATAAAATTTGGGGGGGGGGGGGGGGGGGATGCAGGCTTCCCTCTAAGAAGAGCTAGCATGAGCTAGCTCACAGTTTGTTAGCCTCTGGCTCACACATTTTTGTCTTAGCTCAGGAAGGATAGCTGCAGAGCAAACTAATTTATGCAGCAACCAAATCGCTTGCTCACAACTTTAATGCCAATAGCTCACAAAGTAGAATTTTTGCTCACAAGACTCCACAGCTTAGAAGGAGCATGGGGGGGAGAGATGTTTCAGAGCATGACAGAAAATATCAGGCTGTAGTTCACAGCAGTCTTCAAACATAGGACAAGGTCACTGCAGACCTCAATCAGACAGCTCTCTGCAAAACAGATTTAAGGTGCACCAAAAGCTTTTGCCCCAAAAAAAACAGCCTTTTGGAAACAGGGAAACCTCCAGTGTCTCAGCCCTGGAGAAGGTTTTAAACAGCAGCACAACTACAGGCGAACTTCTTAAACAAAAAAGGGAATTGCAGTCTTAGGCCCGCCACAGGACATGACCTAGAAGTCCTGCTCTTAGCATCAGTAAGGAAAAGTGCCAAAGGCTATTCATTGGCTGAGAGAAATGCTCAGGTTCAGAAGTGTCTCCATTTTCATCACACTCTATAGCAGAGCTGTGGGGCAGCAAATTTCCCATCTCTAAAAATTCATTGTTTCATAAAATTAACAACAATGAACCAGTGTCCTTGCTAACAAAATATTAGAGAAGCTTGGCAATTTCATTTTCAGATGATTATCCTTGTGTGTGAGGATACACATATGATTTACTGATTTGTAAATCAGAATAAGGAATAAAGTCACAAATAAATAATTAAGTTATTAATTCACCTGACTGGCCATGCAGGTCAAAAAGAAAGCCCAAGATAAAATTCTTATTTAATTTACCTATCTCTTCTCACATGGTGGAAAGGAGATTGGAACCATCAAACTGATACGGAATTAACAACTAATGCAAATGATGAAGTGTCCCAGTGACCTCCATGGACGATGGTAAAGTCCTCTTGAAACACAGGAGCTGCCAGCTATGACCATGGCCAGCTTTGGGGCTGTGCTTTCAGCAGGGCATAATTAGTCTGACAACAGCTTCCAGTGCCTTCAGGGTGTGTGTGTGTGTTTAGTTTAAACTATGTAAACTACGCTATGCTTCCTTTAAATTTTTACAAATATAATTTCCACATAAAGCTTTGACTATAACATCTAAATCACTCTTGATTTGATTTCCCCCCAAATTAAACATTTCAAGGTGTAGTTTTTTAGATTTGTTTACTAACAGTAAGTTAAAATAAGCATGCCAAATCAGTTCACACATGATTTAGGCCATCTGATAAGTTTCTAGAAATACTTGCCTTAAAATTTTCCAACTTCACTTGTTCCAGAAACCTCTCATGCTCTACACACTCATAGTCAGCACCACAAAAGAGGAATGCATAAATAAGTAGTGGACAATATATTCCAGAACCAAGCCCAGGATTAAGCAACAAAAAAGCAATTTCAAAATCCCTTCCCTTACTTCAGCTGACTGCAAACACTCTCTCAGTTTGTTTCCTAAGCATATTGAATGTTCATGAACATTCAATACCATCACATAAAAGTCCAGCCAATTTTCTGACATCAATCGCATCATTAATCATTACCTTCTGCTGGGTCCTCCTTGGACAGAGAAGGACTGGGCAGAATGGAACCTTAAACTCTGCTCTAAATCCCTTGGAGGGGAAGTAGGATTAAAAAAATTGATTGACAGGATATCATTTTGTTAAAATGAAGTTCTACATGTTACATTTAAATGTCAAGTGGAATGTAAATAATATTTCAAAATAAATACCAAAGTTATGGGGAATTAAATACCTAATTATAAACCACTCTGCAAGTTTTTGAATTTACATAAGCCAGCAATAATTGGCGGGGGGGGGGGGAGATACACCTGAACTGACAATTGTACAAAGGAATGTTTAAGTGCTTTGAAAGTGAATTGCTTTCATTTACAGCCTATAACTCATGTCAGATAACTTGGCTTCTTGATAAACATATAGATTTTTTCTTGTACCATGTACCACAGTGGATTTAACAAGGTTTCGTATTTGGCCAGTTATTGCCCATGCAGAAAGAGCTGTGTGGAATCAATTACTCATGTGCTTTTGCACTGTGACTTGTATGTAGATCTAAGGAGCACACATTTACATTCTCTGTTAACTAGTATGGGTGCTTGTTCTGATGCACTCAAGGTGCATAGACTTCTAAGAGATTCCAGGCCGGACACCACGGAGAAGGTGGCCAAGTTTCTTTGTCTGGTCTTAAAGTTGCGCCAAAGGTTCTTTTAGAATTTTTATATATGTGTTTATAATGGGTTTTAACATGCAGAAATTGTTTTTCTAATTTATGCCAATAAAGGCTGACTTGACTTGACTTGATAAACATATACAAAAGATATACAGGTGAGTACCTACCATAATCGCCAGACAGAGGACACAAAGTCCTAGAAGTCTGAAACAGTGTATTATTTATGTAGTACCATCATGGAACTTTACAGAGCAATGCAAGACAGACAGATCCCCGAGGAGATGGGCAAATACATACATCTATGTTTCACTACTTAGAAACTGTACTTCCAAAATGTTGCAAGTAGTTTACTAAAATCTTTGAACTGCTTTACTTTTAAAACACCCTTTTAGAAGTAGCAAAAGTTTATGGTGCTCCCAAGGCCCACAGTCTCAAGAGGAGAATCAAGGCTGCTCTCTCCCATGTTGTTCTGCAATGTGCTCCTCGGCTCAGGAGACCAGAGGCAGGTAAACACTAGAGTGCTATTTTGGACTTGATGGGGTACTCCTGCCAAGAAGACTAGCCAACACCACTGTATATAAAATAGACATCATCCTGGGGAAGTCCAAAGAGAATCAATGCAATATCCAAGAACAGAAGAGCATGGCAAAAAGAAAGAAAAAGAACAATGTTCCCTTACTGCTGAAACTGCAAGCATGTGCAGCCATCAGGAAGCAACCTGGAAAGCACCACTCAGAGAAAAAGCAGAGCATGGGAGCACAATATAAAAGCAATAAATAAAAGCAAATGAAATAACTGTGTGGTTCTTTTGTAGTGGCTGAAGCTTACTGAAAAACTGCTCCTCCTACATAGATGGTAATCTGCCAGTTAGAGCTGCCAAGTCCAACTTGGGAAATATCTGAGGACTTTGGGGGTGGAGCCAGGAGACTTTGGGGGTGGAGCCAGGAGAAAGGAAGTGACATCATTTTGTGATGTCACATCCTGTGATGTTGCTTCCACATGCTGACACATGAACTCATGAAGTTTCCTAATACTGAATCAGGCCATTGGTCCATCAAGGTCAGTATTGACTACTCAGACTGGTAGTGGCTCTCCAGGGTCTCAGGCTGAGATCTTTAATGTCACCTATTACCTGATCCTTTTTTAGCTGAAGAGGCTGATACCTCCTGCATGTCAAGCAGATGCTCTATCACTAAGCAACGGCCCTACTGAATCCTTCCTCATCTCGGCAGAATATGAAGCACTAAATGCTACACAAGTGCTAAATATGATTTTCATATCATAAGAACAGGAGAGAAGCCACAGTGGATCGGGCCAACAGCCCATCCAGTACAACACTCTGTGTCACACAGTGGCCAAAAATACCAGGTGCCCTCAGGAGGTCCAGCAGCGGGGCCAGAACTCCAGAAGCCCTCCCACTGTTGCCCCCCAAGCACCAAGAATGCAGAGCATCACTGCCCCAGACAAAGGGTTCCATTTAGACCTTGTGGCTAATAATAGCCACTGATAGACCTCTGCTGGATGGGGACAGACAGACAGAAAAAAGAAAGAAAGAAAGGGGGAGAGGGAGAGAAAGAGAGAAGGAAAAGAGCTGGCAGACCCCAGCAGCTTACTCCAGCAGCAATTTTGCAAGCCACATGCAAAAGTACGCCCTTCAGTAGAAAGAGCCTAGTCCCTCCTTAATCTCTGGGCGGGGCTCTCTTGCTCGTTCAGCTCTTAAAGGGGAAATATCTGTTGAGGCTTTTTACTGCAGGGCAGGCTCTCTGCAGACATTTCCCTTTTAAGAAGTTCAGGCCTGGCAGGGAGAGGCCAGGGCAGGCTCCGACGTTCCCCTGCTGGCAGCCATTGCCTCCCCCGGTGGCCAATTTTGAAAAAGTGGGGGTAAGCTTTAAAAATTGGTGTTTCCCCTGCCCTACCGGGGGACTTGGCAGCCCTACTGCCAGTATTACACCAAAAGCAGACATAGGATTTTTTTTCTGGGAAGAAGTTATTACTCATTATCAAGTTTGTATAAGAATGTTCATTGATTTTCTGAGGATGCTTGTGTACTTTTAAATTATCTGTCTTGGAGGCTAACCAATGGTCAACAAAAATGGCCCCTCCATGCCCTTGCTATAGCTAAAAGACTTCTCTTACAAAACTGAAGAGATAAACAGGCACCTCCTGTAAATCAATGGGTTGAAGACCTTACAATTTTATCAGTATTTGAGCACATGGCATATTGACAACAACAGACTTACATCTAGATATTTGAAAACCTTTTATAGAAACTTATGTGTAGATCTGCCTTCACTGTTATATCTATCCCCCCCCCCCCCGGTTTCGTTTTGTATTAGTTGCTGGATTTTGAGGGCTCTCCTCTTCCCCCCCCCCTTTTAAATAAAGAATAAAATAATCAACGGAACAGAATCTAAGGAGATGCCTGAATGATGAATTCAATTTCAGCTGTAAAATATCTAGTACTTTCACCTTTAGATTACTAATAGGATGAATAAAGCAAAGTGTTTTCATAGCCAATCCCACCGTACATGTCAAGAACATTAAAAAAAACAGTATAAAACAATAAAACAATGACCAACCCACAGTAACAAAGATTCCGGAATGAAAAGGGGGGGAGGGGAACGACAATAGGAACAAGGGCAGTCAGAGGATGGTAAAAACAAGACCAAAGAAGTAGTAGTAATTAACAGAAGACAACAAAATTAACTACCAACTAGACACAACCAAACACCTGAATAGATACATCTTCATCTGTTGCCTAAAACTCAAAAATGTAGGCACCAATAAATGAAGACAGAGAATTCCGTAGACAACCCATCACAACTGAAGAAGCCCATCCCTGATAGTCTCAATTTTGAAACTGGGAACAGACAGAGGAGTGCCTCTGAACTGAATCTCAACCATCAGGCAGGTTCCTACAAGAGCCAGAGATCCTTAAACCGTCTCTAGAGCCAGGCTAAGAACCAGCATGTTGAATTGTGCCTGGAAACTTATAGTTCTTACTGTCAAGGTGTGTTCTCTGCGAGCCAGTGGCTTTGCAAATGCCTTGAGCCACTTGAAGCTTCCAAGCTAATCAGACAATAAAGGCGTAATATCTCTATAGAAATTCGGTTTTCAGTACTACAGTCTATTTGTACTTTTTAGTGGGTCATGGAAGCAAAGGCAACCAACAAGAAAAACTTAAAGTATTTAATGCTTCCCGCCCCCACACCCTTACTACAGCGCAGAATCTGATTTTACAAATGAGAGGCCCTTGGCCCAAAGCATATTTACTTAGAAGCAAATCTCATTAGGTCCAATGAAATCTGCTGCCATGTAAGCCTGCTATGAGCACAACCACATAGCCCAGTCCCATGCACACTGAGTCAGATGTAGACCTCACGACACTTGGCAGGACTTGTTCCCAGTACACAGGACACCAGTGCAACCTTAAACAACATGCAAAACATTTTGCAAGTAGCTGGAGAGGGAAGAAACACAGAAGGCAACATGAGTACAGAACAAATCCCTGTTTTGTAATATAATGTAGAAAAACAGATGACCAATCCTTTGTTCTGTATCTACTTATGGGTGGGGAAGGGACTGAAAAAAAAGGTTACTAATAGTAATTTGATATTTAATACCGGTAATAAATTACAGCCATAGTATTCTTCGCATACACTTGTCTCTCAAGAGATTTTAGAGTGATCAAACTTGCCTTGAGATGTGCCAGGATAAAAAACAGCTCTGAACACTTAGACCTTTTACCAGATTTTTTTCCATTGCAGTAACAACTGCATGTTCATGCCCTAAAACAGCAAACACATGCTCACCAAAATAACTTGAACTAGTGATGATGTCTCGGTCTACGTTTGTGTGAACATTTACCCAGAAGCGGCATCAAGATTTCCCCAGATATTAGCACAGAAGGCACACCATGTTAGCAGAGAGAAAAAAAGATAGCTTGTCCCATCATGTCAAGATTGATAGTAAGTACCTAGAACAGAAGGCACACACCACAGCCTCTCACCTCTGTCATTTTGCCTGTATTGTGCATATTCCTACAACACACTACTGAGACACAATGACAGGCACACAAAGGCACCCATGCAATATGTCTGCACTGGAGTTTGTCATATTTCCAAAACAAGCAATGTGAACAACAGGTGGAAAAGACACACAGCACACACCTTCACAACACAAAGAGAAACACACTGGAGTTGGCAATCTCCACAAAATCAGCATACACATGGTCCAACAGGATGAGAAAAATCAGGTGCTCTGAGTGAGCACCTGCACAATCCATCACCACTCCCCAAAAGACATTTCCACCACATTATTTCCCACTCAGTGTCAACAGAAGGCAGGAAGCAGAGTGCCGGGAAACATTCGTTTTCACTGTGCCCTGATATGATTTTTAAAGTACCATCAAGCATATGATGGAAATGCCAGCAAAACACACAACCCATTTTATATCACCATGCAGTCACCCCCCACTAGCTCCATAGCAGACATATCCCATCATGGTCCACACAGGCAAGAAGCACTACACATTACTTGCCTTTATCCCTTGTTATCCTGGCCTCTCCCGTTCCCTCTCTCACTCACACACTGCACACACACACCCCTCTGCTCCCAGTCTAGACAGTAAACTCTTCAGAGCACAAGCCAGTCTTTTTATTTATGCTACTTCATGAAACACCACGCACAGTCAAAAGATGCTGCAGAAAGATACGTAGCTGTAACATTCCACCACACTCCAGTGTGATAAAGCCAGGCTTATTCCAGTAAACATAATAACGGCCGGGGGGGGGGGGGGGGGCTCAGAGAGACTCCATCCCCAATGGTCTCCCCAAGCACATTTTTTTTACTTCTCTCATATAAAAGTGAATACAGACTCAGGTAGGTAGCCATGTTGGTCATGCATACATACAAAAGCTTATACTCAGAATTAAACTCTGTTGGTCTTACAGTTGACACTGGACTCCAGCTTTGTTCTATGAATAAATAGTTGTCATTTACACCACTAGCAAAAAAAAAAAAACCAGCAAAGGACCACAATTAGTGACATTAAGCGGCACAGCCCCCAGTGACAGGGATCCAGGGGCAAATGCTCCAGGAACACAGATGATCTGCTCATGCATGCAGAAACACACAGGTTGCTGAACTACAGCAGATTGACTATCTTAACAACAGGTATTTTATAAATAATTATTTTTTTCAACTAATCAGGTTGTTCAAAACCCAATCTGGTATTAAATTTTAAGAGATCTCTAGATTTTTTAAGACAAGGAATACTTGCAAAATTGGCAGGTGCCTAGACCCATCTTACAAGAGGCAAACCCACCCTCTTACTTCTCAGACACAAGTGACTCCCACAGCCTCCCAGAACACATTACAGGCATGAACCTAGCCTTTATTCTCTAAAACTACAACTTTGATTCACAGGCAAGTACAGCCAAACTAGGCAACGAGGCAAGCCATTCACAGCCCCTAGAAAGGTGGTGGTGATGCCTGCTGTCACTGGAGCCGGGCCTAGAAGTCTCAAGAAACGCCTGGGCGTTCTGGACATAGAGCAAATAACACCAGCTCAGCTCCAGAAGACAGGGCGGCTTGGAACAGCAAGAATCCTGCAAAGACACCCCTGCAGTTCCCAAGAACTTGGCTACATCCCGAACTGCAGAACACCACCTACCCGTGAAACATCTGACTGTGACAATTCATCAGTAATGGATTCAGGTGGGGCAGCAGTGTTGGTGCGAAGAAGCAGAACAAAGTTTGACTCCAGCGGCACCTTTCAGACCGACGAAGTTCGTGCGCGGGCGCCTTCTTCAGACCCAGGTGTCTGCCCTCAAACTCAACCCCCGCCCCGCCCCGCCCCGCCGCCATCACGGCCCTGGCCAGCAGGATTGGCAGCGGCACCCGGGCGTTAGTCCAGGGGACCGTCCCCCCGTCCAGGAAGCAAGCCCGCGAGGGGTCAGGCCGGCCGGGAGACCCCCACACCCCCCCCCCCGGGCAGGAGCTTCGCTGGGTTCCGGGTGGGTTTTTTCCCCTGACAGAAGAGGCGGCGGCGGGGAGGGAGGGAGTCCCAGTCCCAATTCCGCCGCCGCCGCCAGGTGCCAAGGGCGCTCTCCTCTCCCGCCGAGGGGCCAGTCCCCCCCCCTCCGGCCTCGCCTACCTCCCAGAGTTGTTGTGAGGGAGGCTCGCCGGCAGGAGGCGGGGAAGGGGCGGAAACGCCGTCGAGGAACGAAATAAGAACGCCCCGCGCGGTCCGAAAGGGCTCCCCCCCCCCTCCTCACCTCACCTCACCTGCCGGCCGCGGCTCCCTCCTCCGCCCTGCCCCGGCCCGGCCGAAGCGCCTCGCCTCGCCTCACAGACACGCCGGGGCCAGGCTGGGCCGGCGGGACTCACGGACACACGGGGCCTCCTCGCAGGCGGCCGGAAGGGCGGGAAGGCGAGGCACAGCCAAGGCGGCAGCGGCTTCTCCTCTCCTCCTCCTCCACCTGCCCTGCTCCTGGCCGGGCGACCTTCCCCCTCGGGCGGGCCTTCCCGCCTCGCCCCTCCCCCTCCAGGGCGGCTGAAGGGACCACGCCCACCCCCCGCCGCCTCCTCCTCCCTCCTCCTCCTCCTCCTCCGCGCGCCGGCAGCCCGCCGCTCCCCCCACCCCCCGACTGGCCGACCGGCCGGCTGGCTGACGCGGGCAAGGCCCGGA
The DNA here is from genome assembly GCA_029233225.1 of Lepidodactylus listeri. Lineage (NCBI taxonomy): Eukaryota > Metazoa > Chordata > Lepidosauria > Squamata > Gekkonidae > Lepidodactylus > Lepidodactylus listeri. The sequence goes on from JARCFY010000012.1 coordinate 95,967,359, forward strand.
AGCCGCCCCGGCCTCGCCTGCCCGCGCCGCCCGGGCTGGGTCTCCCGGCTCCGTCCCAGACACGGGCGCCGAACCAGGGTCGCCGGCCGCCGGCTGGAGGTCTCCCGGGGGGGGGGGGGGGGGGGGACACCGTCGTGTCAGCCGAGGCGGCCGCGCTGGTCTGAAGCCGCACCTCTTCAGACACGCCCTCGCAGAAGCGGACCACCTGGCTGCGCACGAGAGTTTCTGCCTTGAATGAAAGGCGCCCCCAGACTCAAACTTTGTTACAATGCCCTGAAATCCGCTGTCCAAAGCAGCCCTTTGCTCCCCTGGGGAGCAGATCCCTATTGCCTGGGGATCTGTTGGAATCACAGGAGAACTCCAGCCCCCACCAGGCTGGCAACTCTGCAATCTCCACCTGACAGGCTTCAGTTCCCCTGGAGAAAAGGGTCGCTTTGGCGGGGCAGGGTGGACTCTGTGTCAGTATACAGCCCTACACAAGCCCTGCCCTCCCCAGGTTCCAACCCCACATCTCCAGGAATCTCCCAAGTGGTGTTGGCAATCCCAACTCTTCTCCCAGGAGGGGCTGCCCTAGTCACTTCAGACCGCTGTTGGGGAAAGGCCACTGGATGCCATGCGCACTTTTCCCCTCAGGCACAATGGGAGGCTCTTCCGCTAGGCATTTTCTTTACTTTCTTTACACCCTTCCTTTCTCCCCAGTGAGGACCCTAAGCTGCTGACATCATTCTCCTCTCCTCCATTTTACCCTGACAACCAACCACCCTGTGAGGTAGGTTAGGCCAAGAGGGCATGACTGGTCCAAAGTCACCCAGCAAGCTCCCAGGGGACAAGTGTGGATTTGAACCTGCACCTGCCAGATCCTAGTCTGACACCTTGACCACTATACCACACTGGCATAACGTTGAGGGTGGATTTCCATCAACAGGCACTAAGTTGCCAACTCTGGGTTAGGAAACTGCTGGAGGACTGAGGCAAGGAAAGACCTCCACCATGGCATCCACTAGTGTTCCCTCTAAGCTGAGTCCCTGGGAGCTAGCTCACAGTTTTGTAGCCTCCAGCTCACAGTTTTGTCGTAGCTCAGGAAGGATGGCTCTAAAGCAAACTAATTTATGCAGCAGCCACCTCACTCTCTGACAGCTTTGATGCCACTAGCTCACAAAGTAGAATTTTTGCTCACAAGACTCCACAGCTTAGAGGGAACATTGGCATCCACCCTCAAGAGCTGCCATTTTCTCCAGGGAAACTGACCTCTGTTGTCTGGAGGTCAGCTGTCATCGCAGGAAGTTTCCAGGCCCCACCATGCGGCTGGCAACCCTAACCCATGCCATAGGGCAAAACATGTATCTTCCCTGGTCAAAAATTTTGAGGCCCCTAAAATGATGTTGACCTTGTTTCCTCACCAAATTAAAGGAAGACTTTGTCATTTCTACGGTCTTTTTTCTTGCCCAGAGTCACTATATCTTGCAACCTATATCAAAGGCACCAATGAATATGTACCAGCCCTTCTGAGAGGAGACCTTCAAAATCGTGGCCTGGAATATGCAGGAGGCAACCTCTGGCTTTGCGAGGCCGGCTGGGTCGGCAGCAGAGTGGCAAAGAGAGAAAGGAAGGCGGGAGCATCGAGGGAACATACCAAGAGTGCTGAGAAGACCTGGCCCGGGGCTCCTCCGGGCATAGTGCTCTCCACTGGCTCATGTTCTCATCGCCTTCAGGAGCTTCTTGCGAGCCCCTGGAAGCTGCTGGATGCTGCGCTGGGGAAGGTCAGCCCACTGGTCACAGCTGGCGCCAGCTGTGCAGTAAAAGGATGGAAGGAAGGCGAGAGGCCGGAGTTTGGAGCGCTAACTGCCTCCTCTGCCTCCGGTTGGAAAAGCTCCGCTGGAACTCCACACAAGGAGGGGGGCACTGGCAGGGCAGGAGAGGTCAGTGAGGTGAAAAGGGGAGCACTCAGTTTCATTTCCCACATGAAGGGGGGAAGGTGGCTTCAGTCCAGGGGCATCCCTCACTGACAATGAAGCCAGCACAGAGTCATGCTGCCTGGCCAGGAAGGTGCTACTTTTAGGCCTCCCCCACCTGCCTCTCTGGCAGCTGAGTCACAGCCCCCACCGGCAGCCACCACAGCTTCCAGGGGCCCACCTGCACCATGAGAGACTCCTAAAGGCGACAAGGACGTGAGCCAGGGGAACATGTTATGCCCGGAGAAGTCCTGGGCCGGCTCTGCTCAGCACTCCTGGTATGTTCCCTCAATGCTCCCGCCTTCCCTTCCCTCCTTGCCACTCCGCTGCCAGCCCAGCCGGCCTTGCAAAGCCAGAGGTTGTCTCCTACAACCAGGTGCCACTGACAATAACAGAGACCGGGGGGGGGGGGGGGGGGGCTGGATGGCGGTGCCCTGAGGGAGGGGGAGGATTAATTAAATTAGCCTGAGTTGTGGGGGTGGGGAGTTTCTTGTCTGGGGATGTGGTTGGGGGCCACTTGAAGGGGTCTCTGAGGTAAGTCGGGGCCCAGCTCCCAAATGCCCCACTGTAGCTACAGGCCTCTGGCACCTGAGAAACCAACAAGATTCTGGAGGTATGAGGTCTCAAGAGCCAAAGCTCAGGTCGTCAGATACTTTAAAGATAGTTTAAGAAAGTAGCCATGCTGGTCTTCAGGAAAACACCTAGATTCAAGTCCAGTAGCACCTTAGAGATGAACAAGATTTTGGGGGTATGAGCTTGTGAGAGACAGAGTTCCCTTCAGATAATCTGTATAAGTGCACTCCAGCCCCAAATGACAGGGAGTTTCGGCACCCTTCTATTCATTTGGTTTCCTTGTAAGAAGAGAACCTTAGAGTCAAACAGGACTTTGTGGATCCATATCTAGATCACCAGACATACAGTTGCGCCTCAACAATCAGCCATGGAGAGTCACCACCATGAATCAGGGCCCTGGTGCTGTGGGCAGGGGAGTTAACTTCACCTCCATCAAGTGTGTCCCGAGTCAGTCTTGCATGCCAGGGAAGCAGAAGGCTGAATACTTAGACCAGGAGGAAGGGGCTGGTGAGATGAACGCACACATGAAGCTGTCTTGTACTGAATCAGACCATCGGTCCATCAAGGTCCATATTCTCAGACTGGCAGCAGGTCTCCAGGGTCTCAGGCAAAGGTCTTTCCCATCACCTGCTACCTGATCTTTTTAACTGGAGATGCCGGAGATTGAACCTGGGACCTTTTGCATGCCAAGCAGATGCTCTGTCAGCCCCTCCCCTGTTATCTCTTGGCACTCCATCATTTCAGACCCTTTTCTCCCAGCTTGGCTTGGAAGTGCTTGGAGGAGACAGAACACAGATGGAAGCGGAGTATAGAGGAAATCAGCTCCCTAACCACGAAAATAATAATAATGATAATTTAAGAAAAAGGCAGTTATGGATTTTAAAGTGAAACCAAACTAGCAAATGAGATTGGAGAAAAAAATAATTGCCATTCAGATTTAAGAAGAAGAGGTTGGATTTATATCCTGCCCTTCACTTGGAGTCTCAGGGCGGCTTACAAACTCCTTTCCCTTCCCCTCCCCACAACAGACACCCTCTGAGGTAGGTGGGGCTGAGAGAGCTCTTTCCCAAGCTGTCCTTGAGAGAACAGCTGTGCCAGAGCTATGACTTGCCCAAGGTCATCCAGCAGGTGCATGTGGAGGAGTGGAGAATCAAACCCGGTTCTCCCAGATTAGAGTCCTCACACTTAACCACTACACCAAACTGGCTCCTTTAAGCACCTTAAAAAAATTAAAAGAAAGAAAACTGAAAAATTGAAGAAGAAAAGCAAATCTCAGGAAGAAATATCAGATATTAAAACAATAGCCCCAAGTTGTAGGAGACATCAGACAAAGAATTGCTGCAATATCCAAGAAGACCAAGTGGTACAACAATGGGATCCAACAATACAGACAAAATCTCAAATTCCAGACTAACCAAAAATAGTTCTAGAAATTATGCAAGGGAGTAGAAAAAATAGAAGTAAAACCAGACAAAGAAAAGAAACAACCTTCTGAAAAGAACTCAGGAGAGACTTAAAAGAATACAATGAAAAAGCCACCTGGATCACAGATGTCGGGAAAAACTGAAAGGGAAGCTGATAAGTATTGGAGTCGGGAGTCCATGGAATAGTGAAACAGCTAGATCTTTATTGCTGGTCCGGATGAAGCATGCAACCCAGGGCTCCAAGCCCTCCTTTTATGCTGGTCAGGGACAATCCCCTGACCTCACCCAACTGGCCTGATAGGCTATTAGAAGTCTATTTACATTTCATAGGTTCCCTGGGAGAAACCTAGGTACAGGATTGGTGGCCGGTTTGAATCCACCTGGCCTTTGTTCTACCTGGCTGAAGCTCAGGTAGTTTCCTGGCCATGTGCTCTGGCCATGCTCTGGCCATGTGCTCTGGCCATGCGGTCGCAATGAAGAGAGCACATGGCGACCGCATGGTCAATACATAACACCCCTCCCCCCATAGTCCAGAACCCCTCTGCACACATAGTCTTTGAGATAGTCCGGGCGTCTGCGCTCACGTCCAGAGCGCCGGGGGGTTGTAAGGCGGGGCGTGTTGCTAGTGTCGGCAGGTTGCGGTGTGGGTAGTTGTTCTGCTGGCGGGGCCTGTCTGCTCGGGGGTTGTTCAGGTGTGGATGGTGCGACTGCTTCGTCCGCGGGCAGGAGCGGCATCTCCGCAGTCTCCGGATCAGGGTCTGGCGCTGCTTCTGGAGTCGTGTCGATGTCACGGTCTGTTGGTGCAGGGAGTTCGGGGGCCTGGGTATCATCGTGGTTCTGGGTACGGCGTCGAATCTGGTCAATGTGCCGTTTCCAGACTACGCCATCTTCCGTAAGGACCTCATAGGAATAAGGCCCTGTGACTCGGACGATCCTCGCGGGGAGCCATGTTGGACCCCGCGCGAAGTTCTTTGCATATACGGGGTCTTCGGGAGCAAATCCTCGGGCAGCTGGCCGGTCCTCCGTTGTCGGGTTCCCCTCGATTGCTCGGTCGGGATGTAGGCGGTCCAAGACGGTTCCCAGTCGTCTTCCCATCAGAAGTTCGGCTGGCCGGCGCCCGGTCCCTGAGTGGGGTGTGTTCCGTTGGCAGAACAGGAACTTGTACAGCTGCTCTTCCCAGTCACCATGCTCCATCTTCTTTAACGCGTCCTTCGTTGTCCTCACCATGCGCTCGGCCTGGCCATTGGTTGCGGGGTGGAACGGAGCGGAGCGGATGTGGCGCAGACCGCAGGCTTCCACAAACCGTTGAAACTCGCCGGAGGTGAAGGCGGTCCCGTTGTCGGTCACGAGAGTTTCTGGCATTCCGTGTGTCGCGAAGATCGGCCAGAGACTTCTTAAGGCAGCGTTGGTGGAGGTCGAAGCTACCGGCACTACCTCAAGCCACTTGCTGTAGCTGTCAACAACGATAAGAAACAACCGGCCCTGGACCGGTCCCGCGAAGTCTAGGTGCAGGCGGGACCAGGGCTTGTTAGTAGATTCCCAGGATCGGACAGGAGCGTGTGGCGGATCTGGCCGTGACTCCTGGCATTTGGTACACTTCTGGACCCGCCCCTCAATGTCTTTGTCCAGGCCTGGCCACCATACGTAACTCCGGGCCAGAGCTTTCATGCGCACAATTCCCGGGTGAGCCTCGTGGAGGGCCTCTAGCACTCGGGGCCGCAGGGGCCCGGGGATCACCACTCGAGATCCCCATAGCAGGCATCCCTTGTGGGCCGATAGTTCGTGCCTGCGTGCCGTGAAAGCGGCAAAATCTGGTCCCGGTTTTTCCGGCCACCCCCTTCCCACCCAGTCCGAGACACGGGAAAGGATGCGGTCCCGCCGCGTGCGACGGGCCACATCTGATACCTGTACGGGGCGCTCCGGTAGATCCTCTAGGAGCGCGACGTGGAAAGCGGGAGCCGGATCAGGGTCGCAGGACGGGAGGGGAAGACGGCTGAGGGCGTCTGCATGACCCATCGCCTTCCCCGGGCGATGTACCAATTCGTAGGAGTAGCCTGACAAAAAAATTGACCACCGCAGGACCCGCGGGGACAGCATGTGAGGGGTCTGCCTGTGGGGGGCAAGGAGACCCAGCAGCGGCTTGTGATCTGTGGCCACGGTGAACGACCGTCCGTAGAGATAGTCGTGAAATTTCCTGACGCCAGCTACGATTGCTAGGGCCTCCTTGTCGATCTGGGCGTAGTTCCGTTCTGCCGACGACAGGGTCCTGGAGTAGTAGGCAACCGGTACCTCCTTTCCGTTGGGTAGCCGGTGTCCCAAGACCGCACCAACGCCGTAGGGGGATGCGTCGCAGGCCAGGATGACAGGGAGCCTCTCATCGAAATGCGCTAAGACCGCATTTGAAATTAATAAGTCTTTGACGGCCCGGAAGGCTGCATCATGCTTGGGACCCCAGGCCCAAGCCGCTCCCTTGTCCAGGAGACGATGCAGGGGTTCAGCGACCGCCGCCTTGTGCGGAAGGAAGGCGTGGTAGAAGTTCACAAGTCCCAAGAATGCCTGGAGTTCCGCCTTTGAGGACGGGCGGGGTGCACCTGTAATTGCCACTACCTTCTCCTTTGTAGGGTGAATGCCGTCTGCGGTGACTTGGAACCCCAAGAAGGTCACCGAGGAGACTCCCAGGGTGCACTTGTCTTTTCGAACCTTGAGACCCGCGTCCTGGAACCTTTGCAGCACCATCCGGAGGCGAGCTGCGAACGTGTCGGCGTCCGGGGCGGCGATGAGGACGTCGTCGAAGAACGGCTTCACTCCTGGAACATCTTTTAGGAGAGAATCCATTAGATTTTGAAAGATTCCGGGTGCTACGCTGACCCCAAATTGGAGGCGTTTTACCTTGAACGCTCCCTTGTGAGTCACAATCGTTTGTGCCTCGGCCGTTGCTTCGTCTACGGGAAGCTGCTGATAGGCTTGGGCCAAGTCTAATTTTCCAAATATTTTGGCACCCGCGAGGGAGGCCAGAACATGGCTGACCACCGGTACCGGGTACGCGTGGTCCTGTAATGCCTTATTAATTGTACATTTGTAATCCGCGCAGATGCGGACTTCCCCGTTAGCTTTGAGGGGGGTCACAATGGGAGTCTCCCACTTGGCGTGGGAGACCGGCTCGAGCACCCCTTGTGCCACGAGCTTTTCCAACTCTGCCTCCACTTTGGGCTGGAAGGCGAGTGGTGGCCGGCGGACGGCCACGCGGATGGGCCGGACTGCCGGGTCCAGGTCGAAGGAAACCGGGGGTCCTTTGTAGCAGCCCAATGAGCCATCGAAAACGGCGGGAAATTCCTCGCAGATGGATGAGAAGTCAGCAGAGCCCATGCGGTGTATTCCGGTCCACTGCACTCCGAGCGGCTTGAACCAGGCGCGACCTAGGAGACTGGTTAGATTGCGCTCCACCACGAGAAGGTCCAGCAGGCCATTAAAGGCATGGTACTGGACCCGGACCCTGGCTAGCCCCTTAATAGCCACTGGGTTTTTCTGGAAGTCCCGGAGGACCAACCCAGCCGGCAGCCGCAGCCAGCGTGCCCCCTTCGAGCAGAGGCGGCGGAACGTAGCTGCGGACACAATTGAATATGCTGACCCTGAGTCCAGTTCCATGGAGCAAGGAACTCCCTCTATTCGGAGAGACACGGAAATTGCGCCCGGGATGGGCTGAGGCAAGTTCATTACCGTGGCCGTGGGAACGACACTACCCACTTCTTCGAAGTTCGCTGCTGGGGCACGATGGCTGTTCCTCAGGCGGCAGGCCCGGGCGAGATGTCCTGCTTTCCCGCAGGTGCGGCAGATGGCATCACGGAAGCGGCATGTCCGTCTGTCGTGGGGGTCCCCACAGCTGGCGCACGTTGGGGCCTGCCTGTTGAGGGAAGCAGGAGAGGGAACAGAGACAGATGCTGGGCGCCGGCCCTTGGGCCTGGGGACGCCGGGCTCACCCTTCTTCGAGCGTGGTTGCATCCGGTGGACGTCCTCTTCTTCGCTTGAGTCAGGTTCGGGAGGAGCCGCCTGGTGGACTTTGGTGGCTGCCTTGTCCTTTTGCATTGTCTCGAAGGCTGCCGCAGTTTCGAGCATCTTCTCCAAGGTTGGCTCCGGCATTGCAATGAGGCGCCGGCGGAGCTTGGCTTCCCGGACCCCTCCCATGAAGGCGGTCTCCACATGGTCATCCATGTGGCGGAATTCGCAGCCCACGGCTAGTCGACGGAGTTCAGCCAGGAAAGTGGCAGCTGACTCCCCCGGCTGCTGCTGGCGCTGTATGAACTCCCAGCGCCTGGCCAGTTTTGATGGCTTCGGGGCGAAGTAATCGCCGAGGGTCTTGGTGAGCACGTCGTAAGACACCTCGGTGGGGTCTTGCGGGGCTAGTAGGTTCTGGGCCACCCGCATGACCTCCACCCCTCCGGAACTCAAGAGCCAGGCACTCTTCAGGTCCGCATCTGTGATTCCGCGGACCTTAAAGGCACAACCCAGCGTCTTGAGCCAGGACTCCCACGTCTCGGGGCGAGACGTATTGAAAGGGGTAATTGGTCCCGGAGCGTTTGCCATATTTACCAGAGCAGGAGCGGCGGCGGCTGTTTGAGCGATGTCCTCGTGTCTTGCGGCGGTGCCGGGGAGCGCTGAGGCTTGGCGCTGGCTAGTGCCGGAGGATTGGGCTCAGAGCGGCTTGCGGCGAGGCGTTGGAGCGCTGGAGCTCGGAGATGCCTGCGGCCGGCAGGACGGAGCTCGCTGTGCTGCTGTGGTCTGCTGGAGAGTCGCTCATCGGGATCCCACCTTCGTCGCCACTGATAAGTATTGGAGTCGGGAGTCCATGGAATAGTGAAACAGCTAGATCTTTATTGCTGGTCCGGATGAAGCATGCAACCCAGGGCTCCAAGCCCTCCTTTTATGCTGGTCAGGGACAATCCCCTGACCTCACCCAACTGGCCTGATAGGCTATTAGAAGTCTATTTACATTTCATAGGTTCCCTGGGAGAAACCTAGGTACAGGATTGGTGGCCGGTTTGAATCCACCTGGCCTTTGTTCTACCTGGCTGAAGCTCAGGTAGTTTCCTGGCCATGTGCTCTGGCCATGCTCTGGCCATGTGCTCTGGCCATGCGGTCGCAATGAAGAGAGCACATGGCGACCGCATGGTCAATACATAACAGAAGCAAATGGAGAAACTTACAATAATCCTGGAAAGCCAACAAAACAATTGAAAGTGAAGATCTGAACCAGTGCCTGGACAAGATGAAGTCCATGGCTATTGGCTCAAAATTGACAACTCTTCATCTACAACTGGTGCAACAACTTAATGATGTGCTACATTCCAAAGCTGCAGAAGACTGGATAACAACCAGCAGGACATTTCTCATTCTGAAGAACAAGGAGAAAGGAGCAGTGCCAAGCAACTTCCGCCCCATTAACCGCCTCCCAACAACTTCTAAACTACTGACAGGTATTATAGCCATTTCTGTTCAGGAATATCTAGATACAGCTCAGTTCAATTTTACCACAAAAACAAAAAAGAATTTTCTGAAAATCTCAAGGCATCAAAGATTAGTTACTGATGGATAAAATGGTCTTATAAAATTGTAAAAGGTGTAAAACCAATCTGAATGTTGCTTGGATTGGTTACAAGAAAGCATTTGATTCATTTCCATGGATCCTGGAAACACTAGAAATGACTGGCATCAGCAAAAATGTAATGAGATTTATTAAAACGGCCATGAGTAAATGGAACACCAAGCTGATAGTGAATGAAGAAGAAATTGGAACAGTTAATATCAAACTAGGAATTTTCCAAGGAGACTCATTATCGCCACTGCTCTTTGTCATTTATTTATTTATGTTTATTTATTACTTATATTTCTACCCCACCTTGCTGGACAAGCTGGCTCAAGGCAGCTTCCAACAATTAAAATACAATTTTTCCTATTATATAAAGGGGCAAGATTCCATGGGGAGCCAAAATCAGTAGGCTGGATGGACTGCCACTCAAAAGGGGGACCCCGGCCACTGGCTGCATTCTCTCCCTGCTTTGCCTCAGTCCCGCTCACAGAGCAACCGGCCAGCATCTCAGCCTCAGTCTGGAGGGAGCCAGTGAAGGGGAAGGACCAACTGGGTGCTAGGTCCATTCTTCTCCTCTGCCCACTGCCAGGTGGGTCTAACTGTCCCCTCAGTGGCCAGCTTCTGTCAGTGAAAAGACAATGGACTATCAGCATAACCCCCTCACCCCTGCCCACTGACTTTTCTGTCAGAATAAATTGTCAGAAAACGGCTCTCTCTCTTTCTAAGCTCCACCATGGCTGGCTGGCTAATGAGGTGGGCCAGCAACCATCAAACCATTCCCTTTAACCCCCTGCTATGCGGCTGACTTTCCCCCTAGGATTGCCAAACTCCAGGTGGTAGATGTAAATAAATGGCAGTTACCTGTGTTTATAAGATGGCTGCTGTCTGTGGTTTGTTTAAAATGTTCCCCCATAAGGTTCAAAAGAGCTGTAGTTTCAGAGAGGGGCCTGCAGGGGTATCACTAACTGGGTTGAATGAGGCTTCCACATCTGTTGGACTACAGTTCCCAGCAGCCCCAGAGCCAAAAAGTGTGGGAAAAGAGGGACTGTCCCAAGGGGTGGGGCCCCATCAATACAGACTCCAGCCCATTCAGGGAAAATTGTGTTTAACCCCTGTTGATTTATGCCTTGTTGGTTCATAGTATGTGCTTACTCCTACAGTTGTGCCTTATTCATTCAGGGTGTGTGTGTATGCGCTCCATAATTGTGTAAATAGTAAAATAAATTCTTCTATATGGGCTAATAATCTGTGTTGTGCATAGTCTCCCCTGCTCTGCACAATACCAAAGGGAGGGGGTAGCCCAGGGAAGCAAGGAAAGGCCAGGCCCTTCAGTTGCCAACTTTCCAGGGATCCCCCAAAGATTGAGGATTCCATCTCCAAATAGGGAGATTTCGCCACAGGGGCCCTCTAAAAAGGCAGTGACAGTTCAGTGACTGATGGCAGGGAACTTAAGGCGTGAGATATGCCCACAGGACGAGGGAGGGAGGCGAACAGCTGAGTTGCAAACTGGAGCCCGTTTTGCAACAGTAGGCAACCAAGCTTGGTTCAGACAAAGGAAGGAAACCCTTTGCAGGCCTTTGTAAAGAACTCATTGGGACCAGTTCTGACTAGGTTGCCAGCTCCAGGTAGGGAGATTTCTAGAGATTTTCTGGTAGAGTCTATGGAAGCCAGGGTTTGGGGAGGGGAGAGGCCTCAGCTGAACAGAATGCCATCAAGTCCACCTTCCAAAGCAGTTATTTTTACTGGACCTGTTGTCTGGAGTTCAGTTGTGATACCTGGTGATCTTCAGGCTCTACCTGGAGGTTGGCACTCTCGCAGAGCCTTTCTAGAGCCTGCTGTATTTATTTCCACAACGGGCCTTATTCCTAGTAAAACAATAATTTACAAAATTTAAAACACAGCATACTTTACAAATAAAACCAAACAGATGGACGATGGCGGCATTCAAACTCACAATGGTGAAGGGGGCAGCATCCCATCAAGCCGCCTCTGGCAGGGCCTCTGCCAGTGAGTTCCAGGGGCATAGTTGTCCTCAGTCCCCGGTGGCAGCTCCTAATTGAAAGCCTGGTGGAAGAGCTCAATTTTACAGGCCCTGCGGAACTGTGTCATCCATGAAACTCTGCAACTGAATCACCGTTACCTCTCCAATACTTTGCCCAAATAGGGCAAGTTGGACACCAGCCGATAATTGGCCAATACGGCCAGATTCAAAGATGGTTTTTTCAGGAGAGGACAGACCATCGCTTCCTTGAGTGCCCCCGGGAACAGCCCTTCATCGAAGTTATTACCCTAATACCACTCAGGAGGAGAGGAGATTCGATTTATACCCCACCCTTCATTACCCAAGGGAGTCTCAAAGTGGCTTACAAACTCCTTTTCCCTTCCCCTCCCCACAACAGACACCCTGTGAGGTAGGTGGGGCTGAGAGGGCTCTGTCAGGAATTGCTCTTTTCAAGAGCAGCTGTGCCAGAACTATGGCTTTATCCAGCAGGTGCAAATGGAGGAGTGGGGAATCAAACCCGGTTTTCCCAGATTAGAGTCAGTGCACTTAACCACTACACCAAACTGGCTTTCCATCATTCTCAACAGCACAGGCCTCGGATAGCAACTTTTAAAGACAGGCCCAAAGATTTCACACTCATTGTATATGGATGAATGTGAAAATGTATGGAAAGTCATAATCAGAAATTGATTCTTTACAGGTCAAATATTCAGCAAAGATATAGCAATGGAATTTGACTTTGACAAGTGTGTAGTGTTAGCACTGAATAGAAGAAAGATCATTGAACAAGAAGAAATCAAGATGCTAAGCAACAACATCAACAAAACTCGGGGCTTTGAAGAAAACTACAAATATCCTTGAATTTTGGAATCTGACAACATCAAACATACCCTTGTTAAGAAAAATACAACCAAAGAGTATTACCAGAGTTTAAAAGATTGCAAACAAAATTAGATGGAGGCAACACGTTAAGGGCAATGAACACGTGGGCAGTCCCAGTTCTAAGATACACAGCTGGAATAATTGATTGGAAACAAGCAGAATTAGAAGCAATAGATTACAAAACTCGCAAGATAATGACGATGCATCACTCACTGCATCCTAGAAGTGATGTTGATTGTCAGCTTGGGGTGGGCGACGTTTTTCCTGGCAGCCGCTGGGGTTTTGGGTTACGTTTTGCGGTTAAGCATGCGGCTTAGTTGCAGTCTACTTTCTGCTTCCCCCACTTCCCTCACCCAGAACACCATTGTCACAGGGTTCATGGTTCTTAGTACTGAGTCTAAGATATTATGATTCAGGCAGATGCAATATTGCTAGACTAAAACCGCCTCAGGCCACCCCTGGATTTTAGCTGCATACATCTTGAATTCATCCAAGTACTCATTCACTGAGTAATTCCCTTGCTTCAAGGTACGAAGGCTGTTGTGGGCCTTTTCTCCTCCCATCGGGTCTTTATACTGCCGCCTCAATGCCCACATGAAAGCTTCCATGCTGCACAGTTCCGGCCCATTCAGGTTATGCAGACTCACATACCAGTCAGCCGCTCATTCCCGCATCTTGGAACCGATGTAATCCTTCGTTCAGGAAAAAATGGCCCCAATTCTGCATCTGGGTTTGCAGTATGAAGAAGGACAATTTGTCTGGGTTCCCATCAAAAATGGGGTCTAACAGTTCCCTTGGATGCTCCAGCACCAGAGCAGCTGGGGCACCTGGCCCTGCGGGTACAGGTGCCAGTACAGGTGCTTGTCCAGGGGGTAGTTGTGCTGGGGGGCCTGCGGGAACCACTTGTTGCCCAGGTGGTGGGACCACCGGTACTGCGGGCAGCTGCAGTTGGAGCTCATGCTGGATCGAGGTGGCCACCAACCACCAGGAGCATTTTGGCTACTTCCTCTCTCATCATCTGGGTAGGTAACGGGTGCCACGGTGGTGGGGATCACCTGAGCGTCCTCAGTAGTCACCGGAACTTTGGTTCCCATAGTTATGGGCACTGGAACTCCACCTTGGTCCCCGGCTTCCATCGTAGGGTATGGAGCAAAGGCATAGAAAGTGTATTACTGACACTCTGTCAGAGTCCCACAGAAGCAGTCCCAACAATGTTACTTAACTAGAAGTAGTTTATTGAGAAAGTAGTAGGTCATCTGTACGCGCTCTGTGTCAGTAATGGCGAGGGGTCCCAAATGATGAACAGTTATACGGAATTCAAGGCAAAACCCCGCCAAATAAGCCCAATCATATTATACTAGCAAAGCACCTAAAATAAGGGCTGCAGGTTCCCAAGGGAAGAAGCGACACCAGACATCAAAGTCAGAGCTAGGTGGCAAGCGATAAGGCAGCTGCAGAAGAAACAAAACTCAACATTCCACCTGAGCGATGTTGGCAGGACAGAGATGATAACTCCCGCCCAGGAAAGATGGCAGCACTAGCTGACAGTGGCCACTGTGCCAGTTGTCAATGGACCCTTGGAACAGAGCCTAGAAGTATCAAGAAACACCTGGGCATTCTGAGCACTGAACAAATAACACCAGTTCAACTCCAGAAGACAGTGTTGCTTGGAACAGCAAGAATCCTGTGAAGATACATCTGCAATTCCCAAGAATTTGGCTAGATCTCAAATTGCAGAACACCACCGACTAGTCAAGTATCTGACTGTGACAATTCATCAGTAATAATAATAACAATAATGTGCCTTCAAGTCACAGTGGCAATTATGGACTTTCTTGGTGGTCTCTCATCCAAGTACTAATCAGAGCCAATCCTGTTTAGCTTCCAAGATCTAACAAGATTAGGCTACCCTGGGTCATTCAGGTCTGGAAAAAGAGGCTCTCGTGAATTCCCTATGGTGGTGGAAAGTGCCATCAAGTTGCAACAGTGACCCCCTTATGGGGTTTTCAAGGCAAGAGACGTTCAGAGATTGTTTGCCATCATCCTCTGTGTAGCAACCCCAGTTTTCCTGGATGAGCTCCCATCCAAGCACTGTCTGGGGCCAACTCCACAGCTTCCAAGCTCTGAGGAGATTGGGTTAGTCAAAGCTATTCAGGTTCCCACCCTTGCCCAAGTAGATGTTATACAGGGATGCCAGCCTGCAGTTTAGAATACAAGAGAGAGTGGTGAAAACCATGGACAAATAAATATAATAAATAATGAACTTTAAAATAAGCTGTAAATAAATTTAAATACAGCAGTTTGTAAGTCTATTATTATCCAATTACATACAAATGTATTACACCCATGTAATACAAAATCCCATTCAGAATATGAACAATATCCAAAGCTAACATAGGTATTAAATGTCTCTAGGTCCATGTTAACCGAAGAAAACTTAAATAAGAGTCCTCATGATGGGCTGTAAAAGTAATAAAATCTCATTAAAAGTAATAAATCTGGGGATCCCCCAGAATCACCACTCATCTCCAGATGACAGAGATCAGTTCTCCTGGAGAAAACAGATGCTTTGGAGGGTGGGTCTATGGCATTATAACCCACTGAGGTCCCAGTCCTCTATCCCCAAATCTCCAGGAGTTTCCCAACCTGGATCTAGCAACTCTATGTTACAAATAGACCCCACCTACTTACACTTTGTGCATTTTCACCTGGGAAAGGTTGGCAGGAGCATGGCAATAAATCCTACAGCTTGTGCTGTCAGCATGTTGTTTCAGAAGGGGCCAGCCTACTGTCTACAATTTTATGCTTTTAAAAGGAGAGGGAGAAAGCAAACGTTACAGCGTTCATGTGAAGGTCGCAGTTAATGTAAAGAATAAGGTCTGGGCTCCATTCATTTAAGTGGTTATTCCTGGAACATGCAGGTCTTTTCTCATTTACTGTACAGCTATTCAGCCCTAGAGGAATCTCCAGTTATAAAATACCTTCAGGGGAAAATGAATAAAGAATGAGGCGAGGAGTCAGGGGATTAGAAAAGACTAATTGATTTTCATATGGATGCGCTGTGAAACTATGTGCTGATGGTCCACTTCTGGATTTGGGGCTGAGAAATGAGGTTTACCCTTTAAGCTGGTAGCCTCTCAGTAACTTATCAGCTCCTCAACTCCAAGCAACACCTTCCTTCGATAGCTAGGTGCCATTACATCTTTTAAATCACGTGTCTGTTTGAGAGCCAGTTTGGTGTAGTGGTCAGGAGCACCGATTCTAATCTGGGAGAACCGGGTTTGATTCCCCACTCCTCCACTTGCACCTGCTAGTGTGACATTGGGTCAGTTACAAGATCTTTCAGAGCAGTCCTCGAAAGAGCTCTCTCAGCTCCACCTACTTCACCAGGTGTTTGCTGTGGGGAAATGAGGTTGTAAGGGTCGTTGTCACACCCTTCTGAGACAGCCAGGCGAGAGTTGTCTGTGCTTCCTCCAATGCTGGGGTCCTCAACATAGTGCCCGTGGGCAACATAGCACCCACTGAGACCTTCCTTGGCAGGCGCACACCAAGTGCTTTTAGAAAGTGGGCAGGGCCAGGTGAGGCTTTTGTCCTGCAAAGCTTCTGACTGATCAACAGAGATTTGATTTGTTACACAAATTTTCAAAAATGTTGCTTTGGCAGAAGTTGCCATCGCAGCACAAGGATCTTCAGTGGCTGAAGGGAAGCTGCGGCAGCCATTTTGTGGCTGGCTCCATCTCCTACGGCAGCCATTTTGTGGCTATGCCCACCACATTGTGTCAGAAGTTCAAAGGTGTCCACAGGCACAAAAAGGTTGGGGAACCCCTGCTCTGAAGAGGCCATGCAATGTTCACAGTTGGGCTCTTTCCACCTGTCTTGCTCTAGAAGAGAAACAGCCTCAGCGTGAACATTGGCAACAGCTGTGGAGAAAGAAACAGAGAGTACAGCTCACAAGAGTGTGAGCCAGAGCTGGGTGGGGCTCTACAACAGAAGCAATTCTGCAGGTGCCCAGATGGGGGCAGGTCAGAGAAGAGGGAGCCAGAAGGTGTGTGCTGATTATACCTGGTCTTTTCTAAAGAGATTGCACAGAATTGTGGCCTGTAAGTCCAAGACGACTGAGGTCTGACTTTGACTTTTGACTTGTGTAGGTGACAAAGGGTGTTGTTATGTGTGGTGTCCCTCCTGTGCCTGAAAGCTAAGTATTTGTTCAAGAAGCCTATCCAGGATGAGATGTAGTCCATCTTCTCTGTCTTCTCATGGGGGAGTCTCTCTCCGGATTTGCAGTCCCTTCCTGGTATACAGGCAGACCCTCTAACCTTACACAGCTTCTCACCTATAACAGTGCACAACCCAGCAAAGATGAAGACTCAGGGGAAGACCCTGCAATAAGCCCAGATGCCGACTTCATCCCTATGCTAGAGTTGCCAACCTCCAGGTGCCAACAGACAACAGAGGCCAGTTCCCCTGGAGGAAACGGCAACCTCAGAGGGCAAACTCTATGGCATCATATCCCCAGTGAGCTCCCCCTCCAACCCTGCCAACCTCAGGCACTGCCCCCAAATCTCCAGGAATTTCCCAAGCCAGAGTTGGCAACCCTACACATACACTGAAGCAGTGTTATTATAGGACCTAGTAACCTTGGGCTGGTCCACTTGTTCTTCCTCCAATGGGAAATACACCATTGTATGTCAATAATGCCCTTCTACTCTCAAAATGAGACCAATACGTCAGTGGCTGAATGAAACAAGGAATCAAAACCAATAGGATAATAAAAATCGCAACATTCAGAAACCAGTAGGAGAATGTTTCAGTCTGTCTGGACGCTCCTACTCAAAAGTGACAATTCTTCAACAAGAGAACTTCAAAGGGAGATTCCAGAGTGAAACGGCTGGATTTGATTCATCAAAACATTTTACAATATCTCTGAGGCTTGGGGGGTTAAACCAAGATTTGGGATTTTTGAATCCCACTGTGAATGTTAACTACCATAGTGTAATCTGGTACAAGGTGTTAAGCAAAACTAGTCAATAGTGAATTTGTCTTGATTAGATCTGAATTTTACACAATGACATTTCACCTGGTACTTCCTGCATTTCACGGTCCTTTGACTGTGTTGTTCCTTCCTTTTTCATACCCCTATGCAAAATGGCCCTGACCTGGATGGCCCAGGCTAGCCTGATCTCCTCGTTTCTCAGAAGCTAAGCAGGGGTTGCTGTGCAGGAAGGCAGGCAATGGGAAACCACCTCCGTGTGTCTCTTGTCCTGAAGACCCCCTGGTCCTGGGGTCTCCATGAGTCATTTGTGACTTGACAACACATCATTAGCGATGGCCCAGGCTAGCTCAGTCTTGTCAGATCTTGGAAGCTAGGCAGGATCGGCTCTGTATAATGTACTGGGGTCCAAACACGTTGAGTGACATCAGCTCATAGTTTATTAAAGGCAGGTAAACACGAACTGGTGAGCCTGACTCGGGAGTCTGCTTATATGCAGGTACAAACCACACTCCCGGTCACACCTGATCCCTATGACAGAGTTATTTACAAGACACCTCTGACCGTACGTCCCCTTTAGAATCCTGTGGGGCCAACTGGCCCAAATTACGATCCGCATGGGCTATTGTCTACCGATGCAAAGCTCCCGTAGTTTGCCCGACCACGTGTGCAATCTCCAACTGCGTGCGTGGTCACCATTAGAACACAACACCCCTCCCCCCATAGTTTGGACCTTCCCTAGCACACAAAGTCCCTTAGATAGGTGGGCCTCCACCGTTCCCTGGCCGAGCAGCGTAGTACCAGTTCCATGGTGGGCTGCTTGGGGACTGCCTCTGCTGGTTCGGGAGAAGAGTCCAGTCTGTCGGCCAGGGCTGGAGCTGGAGGGATGTCAGTGTGTGCATCGGCCAATGCTCTTGCCCGGGGGTTTGCTGGTGCGGATGACTCGCGTTCGCCCTCCTCTTCTTGTTCTGGAGCGGGTGCTTCATCCTCGCTCTCCTCGGGTGTGTCGGTGTCTGCGGGAAGGATACAGCAGCACAGCTGGTCAATATGCCACCTCCAAAGTTGACCGTCTTCTCTTGAGACTTAATAGGATAGGGACCCAGTCACCCAAACTATCTGGCCAGGCAGCCAGGCGGAACCCCTTGCAAAGTTTTTGGCATAGACCGGGTCCCCAAGGAAGAACCCGTGGAGAGCCTTCTGTTGATTCAGGCCCGCGCTGTGCTCTGGGGCATGGTCTGGGTCGTACTGGTGCCTGTGGTGGGTCTGGCTGCAATTCCTGGAACTCCTGACATTGCTTTACTTGATCCTCAATTTCCCAGTCCAGGCCCGGCTACCATACATAGCTCCTGGCCAGGGCTTTCATGCACACAATGCCCAGGTGTGTCTTATGCAGAGCCATGAGCACCCACCTGTGCACCGGAGGGGGCACAACCACCCAGCTTCCCCAGATCACACACTCTTTGTGTGAGGGCAGGTCGTCCCACCTGGATGAGTAAGTGGCAAATTCTGGTCCTGGGCTGGTGGGCCAACCCCTCCCCACCCAGTCCAAGATCCGGGATAAGGCGCGGTCCCGGGCAGTGTGGCGGGAGATGTCTGCCACCCAGATGGGCCGGTCTGGTAGGTCCTCCAGGGCAGCGATGTGGTGCGCCTTGTCGGGGTGGATGCCATGAACATTGACTGCAGACCCAAGGTACTCAACCAAAGGCACCCCCAGTAGGCATTTCTTGTGCTTTACCTTCAGCCCTGCGTCATGGAAGCACTGGAGGATGGACTGCAGGTATGTGGCGAAGGTCTCAGAGTTGGGGGCCACAATTAAAATGTCATCGAACAATGGCTGGATTCTGGGGATTCCTTTGACCAAACAGTCCATCAAATTCTGGAAAATCCCGGGAGCCACACTAACCCCAATTTGTAGCCACTTCACCTTGAATGCCCCCTGGTGGGTCACTATAGCTTGGGCTTCTGCCGTGGCGTTGTCCACTGGCAGCTGCTGGTAGGCCTGGGCCAGATCCAATACCGGGTAAGTTGGTGGAAACTATTATTAAGGAAAAAATTTGTAGGCTCATTGATGAACAAAATTTATTGAGGAAGACTCAGGATGGGTTCTGTAAAGGAAGAGCTTGTCTCACTAACCTGTTAGTGTTCTTTGAGGGAGTAAACAAACATGTGGACAAGGGGGACCCTATAGATATTGTTTACCTTGACTTCCAGAAAGCTTTTGTAAAGTTCCTCATCAAAGGCTCCTAAGTAAGCTCAATAGTCATAGGATAAAAGGACAAGTCCTTTTGTGGATGAAAAACTGGCTAATTAAAAGGAAACAGAGAGTGAGTATAAATGGGCAATTTTCTCAGTGGAGGGAGGTCAGCAGTGGGTACCGCAGGGATCAGTACTCGGTCCGATGCTTTTTAACTTGTTTATTAATGATTTGGAGTTGGGAGTAAGCAGTGAAGTGGCTAAATTTGCAGATTACACGAAGTTGTTCAGGGTGGTGAGAACCAGGGAGGATTGTGGGGCACTCCAAAGGGATCTGTCAAGGATTGGTGAATGGGCATCAACGTGGCAAATGGGGTTTAATGTGGCCAAGTGCAAAGTGATGCACATTGGAGCCAAAAATCCTAACTATAAGTATACGTTGATGGGGTCCGAACTGGTGGAGGCTGACCAAGAGAGAGATCTTGGAGTTGTAGTAGATAATGAAAATGTTGAGACGGTGTGCGACTGCAATGAAAAAAGCCAACGCTATGCTGGGGGTTATTAGGAAGGGAATTAAAAACAAGTCAGCCAGTATCATAATGCCTCTGTATAAATCGATGGTGTGACTTCATTTGGAGTACTGTGTACAGTTCTGGTCGCCACACCTCAAGAAAGATATTATAGCATTGGGAAAAGTGCAGAAAAGGGCAACTAGAATGATAAAAGGGTTGGAACACTTTCCCTATGAAGAAAGGTTGAAGCGCTTGGGGCTCTTTAGCTTGGAGAAACGATGGCTGAGGGGTGACATGATCGAGGTTTATAAGATTATGCATGGGATAGAGCAGGTAGAGAAAGAAGGACTTTTCACCCTTTCTCACAATATAAGAACTCGTGGGCACTCCATGAAATTGCTGAGCAGTCGGGTTAGAACAGATAAAAGGAAGTACTTCACCCAAAGGGTGATTAACACATGGAATTCACTGCCACAGGAGGTGGTGGTGGATACAAGCATGGATGGCTTCAAGAAGGAATTAGATAACCATATGGAGCAGAGGTCCATCAGTGGCTGTTAGCCACAAGGTATATAGATAGGAATTCTCAGTCTGGGGCAAGTGATGCTCTGTATTCTTGGTGTTTGGGGGGGCAACAGTGGGAGGGCTTCCTGCCCTCACTGCTGGACCTTCTGAGGGCACGTGGTGTTTTTGGCCTCTGTGTGACAGAGTGTTGGACTGGATGGGCCACTGGCCTGATCCAATATTGGCTTCTCTTATGTTCTTATGTTAGCTTGCCCTCCACCACCACCAAGTCCAATAGTCTGTTAAAGTCCTTGTACTGGACCCGGATCTTACCCCACCCCTTGTGGCCACTGGTTCTTCTGAAAGTCCCGCAGCATTAGGCTGACAAGTTTCTTGAGGAGGGCCCCCCCTCGTGGACATAGTCTCTTTCGGGTCTCGGCCGAGATGATGGAGAAGGATGACCCTGTGTCCAACTATACATATTACCTGTACAGTAATATGGATTTTGTTGAGGCCTCTCTGGGGCAGATTCATTACCTGATACCAGCTGTTGGAGTTCATGGTGTAGGTCCGATGACTTCTGATGCGCCATCGTCTGTCATCTGGATCCTTGGGAATGGCAGGCCTTAGCAATGTGTCTCTATTTCCTGCAGGACCAGGAGACGGCATCCCAGAACCAGCAGGAGCAGCTGGCACACGGTGTTGGAGCAGTTGAGCATGCTATCTGCAGAGTGGATACGGAGGACCCCTGCAGTCGGGGCGGCGGACTTGTAAGACATCCTCTTTGTCTGATGTTTTGGAGCAGGGGGCGGTGGACATGCAGTGGGCTGCCGGGCCTTGGTGGTCTCTCTGGGCCTTCTCGAAAACTGTGGCAGCCTGGAGAGCCTTTTCTAGTTTAATGTCATCAAGCCCAACGAGCTTCCTGCAAAGTTTGGGCTCTCAGATGCCCCAAACAAATTGGTTAAGCAGGGCATCCTCGATGGCAGGAAACTTGCAATATATGGCTAGCTTGCGAATGCCCACCATGAAATCGGTGGCTGGCTCACCAGATCGCTGGTTTTGTGCAAAAAAGTCCATGCACATCACCATCTTGGATGGTTTTAGCGCGAAATAGTCCATGAGGGCCTTGATGAGCTCATCGTAGGTGGCGGCTCTCAGCTTCCTGGGTGTGATAAGACTCTGGGTGAGCTGGATCGTAGAGACCCGACACGTGCTGAGGAGCCATGCCTTCTTCAGGTCTGCAGCAGCCATTCCCTGGACCTGGAAGAAGTAGGTGAGCTGCTCAACCCATGCTTCCCATAGTTCGGGGTGTGCAGCGTCGAAGATGGCAATCTGTCCCGGAGCAGCGGCCATGACTCGAGGCGCTGAAGCGATTCAGAGTGGAAGCGATTGACCCTGGAGGCCATTGCCAGTGCACGCAGAGGTGCTGGCATCAGAGGCCGGATGATGTGCTAAAGCAATGCAGAGTGGAAGCAGTTGACCTTGGAGGTTGGGGCCGGTGCTCAGTGTGGTGCTGGCTTCTGAGTCAAACACAGTCACTCATCAGGATCCCATCCTCATCGCCAGTATAATATACTGGGGTCCAAACACATTGAGTGAAATCAGCTCATAGTTTATTAAAGGCAGGTAAACACGAACTGGCGAGCCTGACTCAGGGCTCTGCTTATATGCAGGTACAAACCAAACCCCTGGTCACACCTGATTCCTGTGACAGGGTTATTTACAAGACACATCTGACCATAGATCCCCTTTAGAATCCTGTGGGGCCAATTGGCCCAAATTACGATCCGCATGGGCTATTGTCTACCGATGCAAAGTTCCAGTAGTTTGCCCGACCACGTGTACGATCTCCAACTGCGTGCACGGTCGCCATTAGAACACAACAGGTTAGTACTTGGATGGGAGATCACCAAGGAAATCCAGGGTTACTCCGCAGAGGCAGACAATGGCAAACCACCTCTGAGGGATCTCTTGCCTTGAAAACCCTACAGGGTCACTGTAAATCAGCTGCAACTTGCTGGCAGTATCACCTCATAGGGAGGATCCATTCACTGCATTGAAGAAGGAGACTCTCGTCCATAAAAGTTTGTGCTTAAATAAAAAATTGTAAGCCTTTAAGGTCCCACATTGTTAACCTCCAGGTGGTAGATGAAGATCTCCTGGGATTACATCAGTTCATCTGGAGAAAATGGCCACTTTGGAAGGTGGACGCTATGGCATTATACTGTCAGTTAACTGCCATAAATTTTGTTCAATAACTGTGTTACTGCTACTGAGTGTATTTACATGACCCCTGAAAAGGTTATTGGCTTTCATTTGTTTTTTCCTCCTACTTGGTGACAGGTCCCACCCAGGAGTTCTCAACGGGGCCATGACTCCCTCCTCAGGAATGTGTGCTCTGCTCCGCTTGCTTGCTTAGCTCGGCTTGCACATGCCCGTCTCAGTGCTTTGCTCTTCCCTCCTATCTCTGTGCCCTGTCCTTGAAATGCTTGCAATTATGTGAAAGCCAAACACACAGGTGTTTTGTATTCCTCTTATCCATGCCTTGAGAACTGAACTTTAGAGATGTTCAACATCATTATTTTCTGGGAACCCTTTTCCCGCATTTTTCTATGGGAACTCTAAAATACTGCATAGTGATTGGTAGAACGCTCTTAAGCCCTATTTCATATCCAGTATATCAATACGTGTCTTCCCTAACCCCAGTATTACTAACAGTGAAAGTGTTTGACTCCAATGATCTTCTCTGCAAATAAAGGACTTACTGCTTCATGAGACCTGTTGTGGATTATATCTCTTGGGACATTCTCACATATACCACATTAAAGTCTCTTCCCCTCTCAAGCCCTGCCCTCCTCAGGCCCTACCCCCAAACCCTCCTGGTATTTCCCAACCCAGAGCTGGAACCCTGCACATGACTCGTGTGATCTTTCTTCCCCATGCAAAACAAGGCTCAATCCCTGATAGAAAAACTATGCCAAGTTTCATTGCTGCTCCTAATTAGAAAACTGACTGAAGCGGATTTTGTGGGTAGCCACTTCCCAAAATGCTGTCTTATATATCCTGCAAACACAAGTTTTCAGTTTCTCCTGCCCACTAACTTCCCAATAAAGATAGCTGAATTCATTTCCTAGGAGACACAGGTTCTGAATTGATAAAGTCACTCCATGGGTGTCTGACTCATAACAGGAGATGCCAGTTTTAAAATGATCCAATTCCAGAGAAAATACTGCCAGCATTGGTCAAGCCACATACATACTTTGAGAATTAAGTGCCTTTTGCATCTGGGAATTAAGATTGCTGTTTCAGTTTGCTGTGGGGTTGTGTGTATGTAAGAGTCAGTAAAGTCCAGTGGCATACTCTTAAATCCATTTGAATTGTAAACTAAAAGTCTTATCTGAAGAACATCCTTTGGAATTATTTTCCTTTCATGCCTCATGAGAACTATTATGATATTATCATCAAGATGGCAAAAAAAGGGAAACCCCTTCCCCCTTTTAACTTAAAGCAACAATGTGTTTGGTGCCATTCCTCATAAAGAGTTCTATATTCATGGCGCAGGTTATTGGCAACAGGTTCAATGTTTCCAGGAAGCAGATTTCTTTCCCAGAGCATTGTGGTACATTTGTGCACTGCCAAGGGTTTCCCCAGGTTTTCTCTGCTTATACCCTGAACAAAACTTTGTTGGTCTTAAAAGTGCCACTGGACTCAAACTTTGTTCAGGAAGTCACCAGGTGAGCTTTATGGCAGTTGTGGGTATTTGGCTCTTGGTCTCCCAGATTCTAGTCCCACATTCTAACTACTGGGCTGCCCTGAAGGCCAGGGTGGGATTGCACATTCGGATTCCCTTTTGCGCCTGAAGCACAGACCAACTGACTAACCCCTCACCCCCCCAAAAACAGCAGTCTGGCCAGACACATTTTTGTGCATCCATTGATGTGCCAAAAATCTTTTACTCCTCACTGTGATTTTTGAAGAACATGACTGGCTTTGCTCCTGAATCCGCAATATATAAAAAAACCATTTGATATTATGCTCCATTGGCATTTTTTGTGTAAAACTTAGTAGTTGATCAGTTAAAAGGAACAAAGTGAGAACACACTGACTACGCTTGCGACATCTAACCAGGCCTGGGATGAGATAGAGATCTTATCTGATTTGGGTGATACGCTCAGATTTGTATCACTTGAAAATGTATTTGTTTATTTCTCTTATACCCCCACCTTTCTACCAACGGGCACCCAAAAGCAGCTTACATCATTCACCTTTCTGTCTTATCCTCACAACAACCCTGTGAGGCAGGTTAGGCGCAGAGTGGGTGACTGGCCCAAGGTCTCCCAGGGAGCTTCCATGACAGAGAAGGGGATTCAAACCTGGGTCTTAGGGCTGCCAAGTCGCGCCGGGGGGCGGGGAATCCCCTGCTACAGGGGTCCCCAATCCGCCGGCCTGGATTCAGCCAGTGGGGGGAGCCCCACCCCCAAAGTTGTCTGATGAGGACAACTACCCCAGCGTGATGACATCACCCGGAAGTGACGTCATCACGCTAGGCATGTTGCCAGGGCGACGCTCTAGCAATCGCCCCAAAAACACTATGGTACCATAGAGTTTTTGGGCGATTCCCAGAGCACTGCCCAGGCAATATGCCCAGTGTGATGACGTCACTTCCGGGTGATGTCATCATGGCGCGCACATGCAAAGTGCGTGCACTGAAGCCCTGGACTGGGGACAGGAGTCCCCCGCTGGTTGAGAGGTAGGACTTGGCAACCCTACTGGGTCTCCCAGATCCTAGTCCGACACTGCTCTAACCACTAGGACTGCCAGCTGTGGCTTGGGGAACTTTGGAGGTCTTGAGGGTGGACACTGGGAAGGGGAGAGGCCTCAGCAGGGTACAATGCCACAGAGTCCACCCTTCAAAGCAGCCATTTTCTCCAGGGGAACTGATCTCTGGAGATCAATTGTAATAGCGGGAGATCTCCGGGTGCCACCTGGAGGTTGGCAGCCCTAACACTGGTCCTCTGATGTGAATTCCCTGGGATAATCATCTATATATCTAATTCCGAAGGCGCCCCCTGTGTGAGGATACCTAAATCCGCGCGGGGGGGGGGGCACCTGGGAGGCAGGGAGGTTTTCCTACACATGGGGGGCACTCCCCCCGTGTGCAGAAAAATCTGAAAAGTTTTAAAAAAACCTTCAGTGACCGTAGAATCCCCCAAAATACCTTTTGAAATGGCACCAACTCCAGACATCAACTGTGAGGAGATTAGAATGTTCGGGGGAGGGGGGGAGGCTCTAACTGTTTTTGTCAGTAAAAAGCAGGGTTTTTACTGGCAGCAGTCTGGGGTTGCCAAGTACCCCCCCTGGCCACCAGCAGCAGATCCAGGCTGGGAAACTCCTGGAGATTTGGGGGTGGAGCCTGGGGAGGACAGGGACCTAAGTGAGGTACAGTGCCATAAACTCCCCCCTCCAAAGCATCCATTTTCTCCATAGAAAGTTATCTCTGTAGTCTGGAGATGAGCAGTAACTCCAGGGGATCCCCAGGTCCCATCTGGAGGCTGGCATCCCTAGGCAGCACCCTCTGTGTGACTTGATACCACCTGATTTGCATGACTTAATTAGGCCCAGCTGTTTTGCTACAGTTCATCAGCAGCCACCGTATGAAAGCCATTGTGGTGCAACAGTTCGAGCTTCAGACTGGGATCTGCGAGACCCAGGTTCAGATCCCCATCTTGCAGTGGAAGCTGACTGGGAGATTTTGGACCAGTCACATACTTTCAGCCTAACCAACCTCACAGGGTTGTTGTGCAGATAACAAAGAGGAAATAATAATGTAAGCTGCTTTAGTCCCCATTGTGGAGAAAGACTGTAATTTTCCTAGGTAGAGGCTGCAGGGGAGGGGGGTGGAGATAGAAAGCTGAAGACAGATAAAGGTAGGTTGGCTGTTGGGTGGGAAGGAAATAGGGTTGCCAACTCCAGGTTGGGAAATTCCCAGACATTTGAGAGGTGGAGCCTGGGGAGGGTGGGATTTGAGGTGGGAGGCAGAAAGAGAGAGAAAGAGTGATGAGGTGGGGAGGCAGAAAAACAAAGGGAATGATGACAGGTCAGAAAGAGAGAGGAAGTAACATACATGGAGGAGAGCGAGAGAGTAAGAAAGGGGGGGGGGCAGAAGGGAGAAAGAGTGTGAGAGAGGTAGGGGGAGAAGGGAGGAAGCAAAGGTGTAAGGAATGGGATAACTATCCTGCAAGTTTCTTGCAGGTCTCCACTTGTTTATATCTAAACTGGAACTTGTGCGCTTTGGATGTCTTCCATTTTCAAGCTTACCTCAAAGTACTGAATTGTAGAACTTTGGGGATATATGCTGCTGGATGGAGCAATGAAATACTTAATTTGCATATTGGGAGGAGTGTGTGTAGTGAGTGGCTGGGTAAATCAACCGGAGGAGGGGGGGAAGCAGAGAGAGGTCTAGTCGTTGGTCTCTCCAGGGACTGGGCTGCTGAAAGGCCTCAGCGAAGAGGCTTTTGTGCGGTGTGGGCCCTCCCTTGATGGACAGCGCTTCTCCTGGAGGAGGTGAGCCCCCAGACATACCTGACTTTGAACTGATGCTGATTCCTTCTCTCGGTTGGTGAGGAGAGAGGCCCTGAGAGTTTTCCTTCCCACTGGAGGCCTGCTGCCGAGGGACTGCGACTGGACCAGCTCCAACAAGAGAACGGTGCTTCTGGAACACTGCCTACTGGACCTTTGGTTTGGGAAGGGAAAGGAGTTTGGGGGTGGGAAGTTCAATACTCTGTGTGCAGAACTGTATTTTCTTTGTTGTAATAAATAGTTGCTTTGCTTAAGCCAAGGTGTGTGAGTGGGAGGGGGCTTTAAGACAGGAGGCCCCAAGCTTTGCCCTTATTTCCAACACCGGGGTTACAGAATAGTCTGCAGACGGGGGCCGGAGCAACCGGGAACTTTAGATATGCAAATTAAATCCACTGATGTGGTCTGTAGAATTCGGAAGTCAGGAGGCTCCATAAACCTGTCTGCTGCAAATCAGCCGAGTCCCAGGGGTACGTGGCTTGCAGGAAATGCCTGCTTCTCCTTTCAGCCAGGCTTATAAATTAGCCCAGGCAGACATGGATTTACTCCCTGGCTGTTTGGCGTGGAAGCCCCAGCTCCTCATCCCCGGGGTCCTGGAGATCTGTCTGTAGGGCTTCCCAAGGGAACCCGGAAGGCTTGTTCTCCCTCCGTTGTCTGGTGGGGCTAGCCAACCTCACAGGCAAACTGCAGCGCACAGACAGAAGAATATTTGTGTCAGAGCCAGAAGTTTTTTGTTAGGGGGGCAGATTTTTTGTCAAGGGAGCCATTTAGCATGGGGGAGAGCAGCCCATTGTGTGTCTGTACAGAACTGCCATGCCTATAACTAATTAAGTCAAGTGGTATATCACACAGAAATGTTTCAGGATTATTACCAAGATATTTACATGTAGAACATATTGACTACTCTAACCGGTAACAGACAACATGCAATTTCGGACTGTTCAACTCTGAAATTTAACAAGACGTGGTCTAAAAGGTACGATGCAGGCTAAATTGGCTTAGGCCACATGAAAGAGATGTCATGCTGCACCAAGAGTTACTGGGACAGAAAACCTGATAATGTTCCTCCACTCAGCATGTATGTAACTATAGTGTGGGACCAAAAAGACCCAGGTTCAAGTCCCTGCTGGCATTCTCAGCCTCACCTGCTTCACAGGATGGTTGTCATATCTTAGTGCAGGGGTGGCCAACCTGTGGCTCGGGAGCCACATGCGGCTCTTTCACACATATTGTGCGGCTCCTGGCAGGGCAGCTGGGGAAGCAAAGGGGAGGCATGCTTTTTCTCTCTTTCTCCCTTCCTTCCTTCCCTCCTCCCTCCCATCTATTTGCTTTCCTAGTTTCTCTCTCTCTCTTTCTTATAACTGGTTTTCCTCATTTGTTTTTATTTTTGGCAGTCCCATTTAACGTTAATAAAAAGCAAATTTGCATATTTTTAAAAATAAAAACGTGTGTGTGATATTTGTTCCTGTCTTGCGGCTCTCAGACATCTCTGTGTGGCTCTTACGTTTATTCTATGTGGCTCTTACGTTAAGCAAGGTTGGCCACCCCTGTCTTAGTGGTTTTAAAACTTTGTACTTAAAAATCAAAATTATTAAGCTAATTGTACCATATGTTGTAAGGTGCAGTGGAAATGAAATGTAGGCACTAGTTGTTTAACAGGGTGACTCTTCATGCCAAGCTTCATAGTCTGCAAGGATCCTGAGAGTCTCCTTGTGAGCCAATCAGAAGAGGGCATATTATGGAGGGAATTATTGTTATTGGGTCTTACCATGTAGAGATACTTGTATTGAGCAATTAATCCCTGAACCTTGTGTTGGATATCATTGCTTGTTTGTAGAATATAGCACTTGCTCTGACTGGCCACCCAAGTAACAGACCAATCAGGGAAGACTAGAGTGAAACAGGAAATGCAAATAAAGGTATGCTGTAGTGTTTGCTATGATTGGTTATTACTGTGTCAGGAGGTAGAGATTTTGGTTTTGACTGCTCTTGACTGTATGTAAGTGGGGATTGTTGCTGGATTGTTTTGTGTGTTGTGTTCTGAGCTGAATAAAAGAAATCACTTTGATGAGAGCTGCCTCAACTCCAGTACTTAATAGCAACCCTACTGGAGGAGGAAGGGAGGGGTGAGAGGGAGAGGCTGGGAAAAAACCCAAAAGGAGGAGGAGGAGTGAAAAGTACTGGAGTCGGGAGACCAGTGGGAGTGATTTCATATCCAGCTCTTTATTAGGTGGTCAGATGAAGCATGCCAACCTGGGCTCGAGGGCCCTCTTTTATTCTGGTCGGAGCCACACCTCCGACCTTGCCCAAATGTCCCGATAGGACCTTATGCTTCAGGTTAGATATCATAGGTCCCCTCAAGGATCCTAGGCACTAGATTGGTGGCAAGTTACAATCCGGCCAGCTATTGTTATTCCTGACCCAAGCTCAGGTAGCTGGCCTGACCATGTGTGTTTGGCCACATGGTGGTCGCCATTACCCGAGCACATGTTAATCGCCATTACATGCAACCCACATGGTAGGGAAGCAGGTTGGGGGGCAAGACCTCCAGGGCTAAAAAAGGGCTAGTCCCACTCCACCAGCATCCCCACCAATACTCCCTCTAAGCTGTGGAGCCTCGTGAGCAAAAATTCTACTTTGTGAGCCACTGGCATTAAAGCTGTGAGCAAGCATTTTGTCTGCTTCATAAATTAGTTTTCTCTGGAGCCATCCTCCCTGAGCTTGGATAAAAAGGTGTGAGTCGGAGGCTAAAAAACGGTGAGCTGGCTCACACTCAGCTTAGAGGGCACATTGCTCCCCACCACCACCCGGGAACCTGTCCACGGATCAGGGAGAACAGGCAGCTGCTTTGCCATCCAGGCAGCCAAAGTAGCTCAAGGAGGATGGGCTTGGGTTTCCCGAGGGCATGCAAGAAATCACCTGCTCGGAGCCATGGAGTACAGAGACATCCCCCACCGTGCACAGTACTGTACCCATCCGTTCCTTCCACCCTTTCCCAAGTGTCAGCCCCAGGCATGACTCTCCCACCCCCTCCCTGGGTACATGGGGGGAAAGCTCCAAGCCCTGCAGAGGCCAGTGGGGCTTGTGGCTCGTAGCTGCTGCTTAGGCCTTAACATTTCAAGCACCCCCCACCTCCTTGGAAATTAGTGTGAACTTGAGCACAAGGGCGGGGAAAGGGCCAGGGAGCACGGCAGGGCAGAAGGGAGGCACCCTGCGCTTGCTGCACATATCAGAAGGCTTGCCAGTGCTGCTCCTTCCCCGACGCTGTCTGGCTCGGAGACCCTGAAGGCCGCGTGTGCTGCCTTCGCTTCAGGGAGGGAGGGAGTTTGCCAAAGGCAGAGAGTGAAGCTTCAGCTTGGGGCTGTTTTCCCTCCCCACCGCACTAGGCTAGCGAGTGCAGAGCTCCTTGTGCTAGCATGAGAGACTCCGTGGCCAGACTGTAGGTTGCTGCCAGCCTCCTGGTGGGGAGTGGAGTTCTCCCAGATTTACCACTGACCTCCAGACGGATCCCCACACTTGTTATACTTCCCAAGGAGCTCCAGAAAGGAGTAGAACTTCGCTTTGAAGAGGCCCTACTGATTCTTTCTTTGCAGGGTCGGTTCCTCGATATGCTTAATAATCTGATCATTAGTGATTCCATCAAATTACTTAGAATAATCAAGCGACTAAAAGCCTTAATAGCCTCGATGAACCTGACCTTGTCAGAGCTTGAAAGCTAAGCAGGGTCAGCTCTGGTTAGTGCTCGGGTGGGAGACCACCAAGGAAGACAGGTGTTGCTGTGCAGAGGCAGGCAAGGGCAAACCACCTCTGCTCATCTCTCTACTCATCTCATGCCATTTGCAACTACCTCCTAAAGATCGAAAGTGAGGCAGCCAGGTGCACCCCCCTGGGGAGGTTGTTCCAGAATCGTGGGACTGCCACCAAAAAGGCCCTCTCTTGTGTACCCACCAGACAAGTATCTTTGGTTGGTGGGGCAGTTGGGAGGGCCTCTCCCTGTGATCTTAATTCCCAGGCAGGAACACATGGGAGAAGATGGTCCTTCAGATACCCCAGTCCCAAGCCATGTAGGGTCTTAAAGGACAAAACCAACACCTTGAATTGCGCTCCAAAGCAAACTGGTAACCAGGGTAATTGCTGTGTCATTGGGGTCATATGCTCCCACTAGCTGGCCTCTACCAATAGTCTAGCTGCAGTGTTCTGTACTACATACAGCCTCCAGACACTCTTCAAGGATAGCCCCAAGTAGAGAACATTGCAGTAGTCCACTCGAGGATCACTGTGGCTAGATCTGACTGACCCAGGAATGGTCACAGCTGATGTACCAGCCATAGGCATCAACTTCACGGGGGCTCAGGGGATCCGGCCACTCCTGAACTTTTCCAGGGGGGACTGCACCTCCCGCAGGCAATCGAGGCCGGTGCCAGCATCTCCGAGGGAGAGCGGCCCAGGGACTACATTGCCGGCGTGTCCATGTCGGACCCGGATGACGGCGGGGGCACAGCAGGAGCAGAGGGTGGCGTGGTGCTGAGCCTGCAGGGTGGGGACGGCACCTTCTCCCTGCGCCCACCTTCACACAGCCTCACTACCATACCATGGTCTTGGAGGCCACCTTGCCCAGCACTGTGGTGCTCGGCCTCTCCGGGCGCCGGCGGGGCTGGGATGCCTGGTCCGCCAATGGAGTTGCGTCGGGTGCTTCTGCTGCTGGGGCTGCTGGCGGGGCTGCCGCTACTGGGCCGGGGCCACCCACAGCGCTGCCACATCCTGACCCGTGCCGGCCATGCCGTCCACCTGGGCGCCCTCCTGCCCCATGCCGCCACCGGTCCAGCCCTCCTGCACCCTGCCCTGGCCCGCGCCACCCGTGCCACCACTGCCACTCTGCCCTACAACCTCACTGGAGGTGCTGCCCGGCGCACCTCGCCACCGCGACCCAGCCTCGCTGGCCCGCTGGCTGTGCCAGGCACTGGAGGTGCATGGGGTGGCTGCCGTTTTCGCCTTCCCTGCCTCCTGCCCAGAGCTCCTCCAGCTTGACGCAGCTGCCTCCTTCCTGGAGATCCCCTTGTCAGACCGAGACGAGCCCCCCCTGTCCTTCACCACCCTGGTAAGCCACCCTCGAGGGGAGCGGGAAGGGAGTGGAGGGAGAGAGGGAGAGAGCCTCCCTGGGCATGAGCAGTCTACCTTGGAGCACTGCCTTCCGGCCTCACCTAGGCAGCCTGGGTGCTGTTGGGAATGGGATGGGTCACAGGTGGCTTTCGGAGGTTCTTGCCCAAAGTGGCTGAAAAGGGTGAGAAACTATTGGCTGGGGAGAGTTGAGTAGAATTTCTTTCTTTCTTTCTTTCTTTCTTTCTTTCTTTCTTTCTTTCTTTCTTTCTTTCTTTCTTTCTTTCTTTCTTTCTTTTTCTTCTCTCTCTCTCTCTCTCTCCCCCACCTACCTACCTTCCTTCCTGTTCCTTCCTTCCTTTCTTTCTTCCCCCCCTCCCTCTCTCTCTCTTTCTTTCTCTTTTTTCCCTCTCTCCCTCCCTCCCTCCCTTTCTTTCTTTCTCTGTCTGCCTGTCTGTCTGTCTGTCTCCCAGATTAAAAAGATCTATATGGACATTTAAGTGATGCTTATTGCAAAAAACCCTGTTTCACTGGTATGTTTTTTCTCAGTGAGCAATAGTAAGAACATAAGAACATCAGAGAAGCCAACGTTGGATCAGGCCAGTGACCCATCCAGTCCCACACTCTGTGTCACACAGTGGCCAAAAACACCAGGTGCCCTCAGGAGGTCCAGCAGTGGGGCCAGGACACTAGAAGCCCTCCCACTGTTGCTGCCCCATCAAGCACCAAGAATACAGAGCATCACTTGCCCCTGATTGAGAGTTCCTATCTATACCTTGTGGCTAATAGCCACTGATGGACCTCTGTTCCATATGTTTATTTAATTCCCTCTTGAAGCTGTCCATGCTTGTAGGCACCACCGCTTCCTGCGGCAGTGAATTCCATGTGTTAATCACTCTTTGGGTGAAGAAGTACTTCCTTTTATCTGTTCTAACCCAACTGCTCAGCAATTTCTTGGAGTGCCCATGAGTTCTTGTATTGTGAGAAAGGGAAAAAAGGACTTCTTTCTCTACCTGCTCTGTCCCATGCATAATCTTATAAACCTCGATCATGTCACCCCTCAGCCGTCGTTTCTCCAAGCTAAAGAGCCCCAAGCGCTTCAACCTTTCTTCATAGGGAAAGTGTTCCAACCCTTTTATCATTTTAGTTGCCCTTTTCTGCACTTATCATTCTAATTGCCCTTTTCTGCAATAGTGTTTTATTACTGTGTCATTAAAGCAGTGTGGCTTGAACTAAAGGCGAAAGCAATCTAATTTAACCTATTTCCTGAAGCTAAATTGACATATTAATAATCCAAATACCTTATTAATGAGTAATGTCATAATTATAAAATTCTTTCTTCAATAAAATTGTTTTAAAAATGAAAAAAATAGTAATGTCCAGTAGCTGTCTTGAGGACTACATCTAACAATATAAAAATCCAAAATAGCTGTGCGTGTGGAACATTCTGTGTCTTTAACCAAAAAACAAAAATAAATGAAATGCAACGTAACATATTTTGATGAAATTTCTGATATGCAGTGGTCTGGGAGGGGTTTCCGCCCCCGAACTTGTGTACAAAATATTTTACCAGGTATCAATAGGGGGTAATGTGATCAAAGTGAAAGAACAGTGGAACTGGCTTGTTAGGAAGAACTAGAAGCAATGTCAAAAGCAAAAGCCTTGCATTCAGGATACTGGAAGCCCTAAACTCTCTATGGTTTTTACAGGACACTTCATATGCATGTTTCCTACACAAAAAGTACTTAACATGTATGAAAGTATGGAATCCATTTTCAGTGACTAAACATACGTATTATTGCATAACGTTCATGAATCAGATTTTTTAGCTAGTTGTTACTTTTCAAGAACTGCAGTAAAATAGATGTGTATATACTTGATGCTCGTGACTACTGTACTTACATTTTGTTTTTTGAAAAGTATTGAAGCCTGGAGGCCGGTAGAGTGAGTTTCAGCATGATCAAGTTTATTGTAGGTCAGGAACAAGCATACCTGAGGTGGCCCAGGGGTCAGCTTATATGCACAGAAAAGCCTTGCCCCCGTCCACACCCACACTGTGGGATAGGTTAATCTTCCCGCCAGAGATTACTTTGGTTCGGTTGAATATGCTAAGCCCCCGATAGGTGGATCTTTAGGAGCCTGGGTGCTATTGTTCTTTTACCTCAAGCTTGTACCTTTTCCAGGCCATGCGGTCAGACCACATGGCCGGTGCCATTACATGTTTGGTCACATCACACAAGTGTACACATAGAGGATCGCAGCCTGGTCGTCTGTGGAATTGCGTCCAGGACATAACACCCCTCCCCCCATAGTTCAGGCACACCCCCTAACACAAAGTCTTTGAGATAGGTCGGCCTTCTCCGCTCTCTGTCCAACCAATGGAATGTTGGAGTGGGTGGACCCGGGACCGCGGTCTCTACCTTGGGAACCGGAGCAGCTGGAGTCGGGATCTCAGGAGTGACTTCTGGCTGGCTTGTTTCCGGGGCCAAGTTCCGCGGCTACTCCTGGGGTACGGTGGTCAGGTCTGGATCAGCCTCCTGTTGGTCCTCCTCATCCATGCTGGGGTCGTGGATGTCAGGTCCTGGTCGGTCTGTGGTTCCTGGATGGCTGGAGCTTGACCGGTATCGCAGCTGGTCTATGTGACGTCACCATACTCGGCCGTCCTCTGTGGTGACCTCATAAGAGAGGGGTCCGTTGACTCTGGTGACTCTACCTGGTACCCAGAGGGGGCCCTGTGTGTAGTTCCTAACGTACACGGGGTCTTCCGAGAAGAATCCTCTCGGAGCTCGGGGTGTGTCGGATTCCTTGGACTGGTGCGGGGCCCTGACTGGGTGCAGACGGTCTAACTGAGACGTAAACCGGCATTCCATGAGCAGCTCCGCCAGGCTGCGGCCAGTGGCTGTGTGGGGCACTGCGCGCTGACCAAAGAGAAAGGCTGTCAACTTGCACTCCCAGTCCCCTTGGTCCATTCTCTGCAGTGCCTCCTTGGTTGTGCAAACCATCCTCTCGGCTTGCCCATTTGTAGCTGGATGGAAAGGAGCAGACCTTACATGTCATATGCCATGTAGCTCCTTGAATCGCAGGAACTCTAAGGAGGTGAACGCTGTGCCGTTGTCAGGGCCAATGTGTCTGGCAGGCTGTGCATACTGAATATGCGCCACATTGCCCAGATGGCAGCCTCGGATGATGTAGACTTTACCAGAACAACCTCCAGCAACTTTCTGAAGCTGTCAACAAGAATGAAAAACAACTGCCCCTGGACAGGCCCCGCGAAGTCTATGTGGAGCCAGGACCATGGGCCTTGAGCCAACTCCCAAGGGCGGACTGGTGCATGGGGAGGGTCAGGATGTGACTCCTGGCATTTCGCACAGGCCTGGACCCTGGCCTCAATGTCTTTATCCAGCCCGGGCCACCATACGTAGCTGCGGGCCAAGGCTTTCATCCAGACGACCCCAGGGTGGTGCTCATGAAGAGCGCTGAGCACCCCGGCACAGAAGGGCTCTGGAATCACCACCCTGGATCCCCATAGTAGGCACCCCTTGTGGCTTGACAGCTCACTGTGCCAGGCTGTGAATGCAGCGAATTCTGGCCCGGGAGATGTTGGCAACCCCTTTCCCACCCAGTCAAGAACACAGGAGAGCATGCGATCCTGGGCTGTGCACCGGGAGACGTCTGTTACCTGGACGGACCGATCCGGAAGCTCCTCCAGGAGTGCGATGAGGTGGGCAGGAGCAGGGTCAGGGTCACAGTCGGGCAGTGGAAGGCAGCTCAAAGCATCTGCGTGCCCCATGGATTTGCCGGGGCGGTAGACCAGGGAGTACTGGTAGCCGGAGAGGAAAATGGACCACCGTAGAACCCGAGGAGACAGCATCTGAGGGGTCTGGCAGTCAGAGGTAAGGAGCCCCAGCAGGGGTTTGTGATCGGTGGCAATTGTGAAGTCCCGGCCATAGAGGTAATAATGGAACTTTTTTACTCCCATCACGATAGTGAGAGCCTCCTTGTCTATCTGTGCATAGTTCCTCTCCGCAGATGTCAAGGTCCTAGAGTAGTAAGTGACCGGGACCTCCCGGCCGTCGGGCAGGTGGTGCCCCAAGACAGCCCCCACTCCGTAAGGGGATGCGTCGCAGGCCAGCACCACAGGGGGGGACTCATCGAAGTGGGCGAGGACCGCATTAGAGGTCAGAAGAGATTTCATGGCTTTGAAGGCAGCCACGTGCCGGGGGGCCCATTCCCATTTAGCAGATTTGTCCAATAGTCTATGTAGCGGCTCAGCCACCGCAGCCTTATGCGGAAGGAAATTATGATAGAAATTCAAGAGTCCCAGAAAAGAGTGAAGCTTGGCCTTGCACATGGGAGCTGGAGCCTCACAGATCACTTTTACCTTGTCTGGTGTGGAGTGGATTCCTTGGGCGTCCACCGTGAACCCCAGGAACTCCACTGAAGGCACGCCCAGAAGACATTTCTCTGTCTTGACCTTCAGCCCTGCATCCTGGAAACATTGAGTCGCATCCTGAAGGTCTGGGCGTCTGGTGTCGCTATCAAGACGTCATCGAAAAAGGGCTGGACACCTGGTAACCCTTTTAACAAATGGTCCATTAACTCCTGGAAGATCTCTGGGGCCACACTGACCCCAAACTGGAGCCATTTCACCTTGAACACCCCCTTGTAAGTTACTACTGTTTGAGGCTCTGCCGCGGCTAGTAAACTTGAGCCAAGTCCAATTTGCTGAGGATCTTGGCCCTTGCCAGAGTGGCCAGCACATGGCTGATTACTGGCACCGGATAGGCATGAGCTTGAAGTGCCTTGTTTAGCGTGCACTTATAGTCTGCGCATATGCAGACCTCCCCATTGGGCTTAAGTGGGGTAACAATGGGAGTCTCCCATTTGGCATGTGACTCCAGTTCCAGCACCCCTTGAGCTACGAGTTTGTCTAGCTCCTTTTCTACTTTGGGCTGCCTAGCGAGCTGAGGCCGGCGGGCTGGGACCTGGATGGGTCGGACCAAGGGATCCAGAGCCAAGGAGACGGAGGTCTAGGAGCTTGCTAAAGTCCTGGTACTGAACCCTGAATTTGCCCAGCCCCTTAATCGCCACCAGTTCTTCTGGAAATCCCAGAGCACCCGTCCCGTGGGTTTGTGCAACCTGGGCCCCCCCTGCAGGCAGAGCTGCCTGAAGGTTGCAGTTGAAATTATCAAGTATGAGGACCCGGTGTCTAGTTCCATGGAACAGAGGGTCCCTTAGATCCGGACGTGGACCGATATCTTTCCAGGCAGGGCGTGGGGCAAGCTTAGTACCTGGTTATGTGCTTTCACTGAGATGCTGTCTGCTGCTTCGTAGTGCGTGGAGTGGCAGCCTTTGCAATGCACGGCACATCACCATGCGGAACTGGCAGGAATGGCGCTCATGGGGGTCCCCGCAGCTAGTGCACGATGGGGGTGACCTGTGCTGAGAAATAGGAGCAGGAGCAGCAGCCTGGGCTGTGCATCGGGAGCAGGAACCGGAGGAATGGAACACACCTTTTTGAGAGCGAGGGCGCAGCTGGCAGATGTCTTCCTCCTCCGAAACGTCCGATTCCAAGGTCGCAGTGCGGTGCGAGTGGGTGGCCGTGCGATCCTTCTAGGTTGTTTCAAACGTGATCACCATCTGCAGTGCCTTCTCCAGGGTTGGTTCCGAGAGTGTGATCAGCCACCGCCGGAGCTTGGCCTCACACACCCTGGCCACAAAACTGCCCAACAAATGGTCCTCCATGTGTCGGTACTCACACCCGACTGCCAGCCAGCGGAGGTTGGTGAGGAACGCGGCAGCACTCTTACCCGTCTGTTGGGTCCTCTGGAGGAACTGTACTCTGAGCGCCAGCATGGAAGGTTTTGGCACAAAGTAGTCCTCGAGCTGCTTGAGTTCATCGTAGGTGAGATCCAGCAGGTCTCGGGGAGAGATTAGGCTCTGAGCAAGGCACATGGTTTCTACGCTGCAGTGGCCCAATAGCCAGGCCTGCTTCATGTCAGCCTCGGTGACCTCATGCATGGTCAGAAGGAAACCTAGATGCCTGGAACATGTGTCCCAGGTCTCGGGTTTAGAGGGGTCAAAGGAAGGGATTTGTCCTGTGGCGGTAGCCATAGTTACCAGAGCAGGAGCGGCGCAGCAAGCGATGTCCTCAGGGGCTTGCAGCGTTTCCTCGGAGGACAGGGCTCGGGGATGTCTGGTGCCGGCGGATCGGTGCTCCGCTGCTCAGTTCGGCTGATGAGTCGCTCATCGGGATCCCATCCTCGTCGCCACTGATAAGTACTGGAGTCTGGAGGCCGGTGGAGTGAGTTTCAGCATGATCAAGTTTATTGATAGATGTGTATATACTTGATGCTCGTGACTACTGTACTTACATTTTGTTTTTTGAAAAGTATTGGAGCCTGGAGGCCGGTAGAGTGAGTTTCAGCATGATCAAGTTTATTGTAGGTCAGGAACAAGCATACCTGAGGTGGCCCAGGGGTCAGCTTATATGCACAGAAAAGCCTTGCCCCCGTCCACACCCACACTGCGGAATAGGTTAATCTTCCCGCCAGAGATTACTTTGGTTCGGTTGAATATGCTAAGCCCCCGATAGGTGGATCTTTAGGAGCCTGGGTGCTATTGTTCTTTTACCTCAAGCTTGTACCTTTTCCAGGCCATGCGGTCAGACCACATGGCCGGTGCCATTACATGTTTGGTCACATCACACAAGTGTACACATAGAGGATCGCAGCCTGGTTGTCTGTGGAATTGCGTCCAGGACATAACACCCCTCCCCCCATAGTTCAGGCACACCCCCTAACACAAAGTCTTTGAGATAGGTCGGCCTTCTCCGCTCTCTGTCTAACCAATGGAATGTTGGAGTGGGTGGACCCGGGACCGCGGTCTCTACCTTGGGAACCGGAGCAGCTGGAGTCGGGATCTCAGGAGTGACTTCTGGCTGGCTTGTTTCCGGGGCCGAGTTCCGCGGCTACTCCTGGGGTACGGTGGTCAGGTCTGGATCAGCCTCCTGTTGGTCCTCCTCATCCATGCTGGGGTTGTGGATGTCAGGTCCTGGTCGGTCTGTGGTTCCTGGATGGCTGGAGCTTGACCGGTATCGCAGCTGGTCTATGTGACGTCACCATACTCGGCCGTCCTCTGTGGTGACCTCATAAGAGAGGGGTCCGTTGACTCTGGTGACTCTACCTGGTACCCAGAGGGGGCCCTGTGTGTAGTTCCTAACGTACACGGGGTCTTCCGAGAAGAATCCTCTCGGAGCTCGGGGTGTGTCGGATTCCTTGGACTGGTGCGGGGCCCTGACTGGGTGCAGACGGTCTAACTGAGACGTAAACCGGCATTCCATGAGCAGCTCCGCCAGGCTGCGGCCAGTGGCTGTGTGGGGCACTGCGCGCTGACCAAAGAGAAAGGCTGTCAACTTGCACTCCCAGTCCCCTTGGTCCATTCTCTGCAGTGCCTCCTTGGTTGTGCAAACCATCCTCTCGGCTTGCCCATTTGTAGCTGGATGGAAAGGAGCAGACCTTACATGTCATATGCCATGTAGCTCCTTGAATCGCAGGAACTCTAAGGAGGTGAACGCTGTGCCGTTGTCAGGGCCAATGTGTCTGGCAGGCTGTGCATACTGAATATGCGCCACATTGCCCAGATGGCAGCCTCGGATGATGTAGACTTTACCAGAACAACCTCCAGCAACTTTCTGAAGCTGTCAACAAGAATGAAAAACAACTGCCCCTGGACAGGCCCCGCGAAGTCTATGTGGAGCCAGGACCATGGGCCTTGAGCCAACTCCCAAGGGCGGACTGGTGCATGGGGAGGGTCAGGATGTGACTCCTGGCATTTCGCACAGGCCTGGACCCTGGCCTCAATGTCTTTATCCAGCCCGGGCCACCATACGTAGCTGCGGGCCAAGGCTTTCATCCAGACGACCCCAGGGTGGTGCTCATGAAGAGCGCTGAGCACCCCGGCACAGAAGGGCTCTGGAATCACCACCCTGGATCCCCATAGTAGGCACCCCTTGTGGCTTGACAGCTCACTGTGCCAGGCTGTGAATGCAGCGAATTCTGGCCCGGGAGATGTTGGCAACCCCTTTCCCACCCAGTCAAGAACACAGGAGAGCATGCGATCCTGGGCTGTGCACCGGGAGACGTCTGTTACCTGGACGGACCGATCCGGAAGCTCCTCCAGGAGTGCGATGAGGTGGGCAGGAGCAGGGTCAGGGTCACAGTCGGGCAGTGGAAGGCAGCTCAAAGCATCTGCGTGCCCCATGGATTTGCCGGGGCGGTAGACCAGGGAGTACTGGTAGCCGGAGAGGAAAATGGACCACCGTAGAACCCGAGGAGACAGCATCTGAGGGGTCTGGCAGTCAGAGGTAAGGAGCCCCAGCAGGGGTTTGTGATCGGTGGCAATTGTGAAGTCCCGGCCATAGAGGTAATAATGGAACTTTTTTACTCCCATCACGATAGTGAGAGCCTCCTTGTCTATCTGTGCATAGTTCCTCTCCGCAGATGTCAAGGTCCTAGAGTAGTAAGTGACCGGGACCTCCCGGCCGTCGGGCAGGTGGTGCCCCAAGACAGCCCCCACTCCGTAAGGGGATGCGTCGCAGGCCAGCACCACAGGGGGGGACTCATCGAAGTGGGCGAGGACCGCATTAGAGGTCAGAAGAGATTTCATGGCTTTGAAGGCAGCCACGTGCCGGGGGGCCCATTCCCATTTAGCAGATTTGTCCAATAGTCTATGTAGCGGCTCAGCCACCGCAGCCTTATGCGGAAGGAAATTATGATAGAAATTCAAGAGTCCCAGAAAAGAGTGAAGCTTGGCCTTGCACATGGGAGCTGGAGCCTCACAGATCACTTTTACCTTGTCTGGTGTGGAGTGGATTCCTTGGGCGTCCACCGTGAACCCCAGGAACTCCACTGAAGGCACGCCCAGAAGACATTTCTCTGTCTTGACCTTCAGCCCTGCATCCTGGAAACATTGAGTCGCATCCTGAAGGTCTGGGCGTCTGGTGTCGCTATCAAGACGTCATCGAAAAAGGGCTGGACACCTGGTAACCCTTTTAACAAATGGTCCATTAACTCCTGGAAGATCTCTGGGGCCACACTGACCCCAAACTGGAGCCATTTCACCTTGAACACCCCCTTGTAAGTTACTACTGTTTGAGGCTCTGCCGCGGCTAGTAAACTTGAGCCAAGTCCAATTTGCTGAGGATCTTGGCCCTTGCCAGAGTGGCCAGCACATGGCTGATTACTGGCACCGGATAGGCATGAGCTTGAAGTGCCTTGTTTAGCGTGCACTTATAGTCTGCGCATATGCAGACCTCCCCATTGGGCTTAAGTGGGGTAACAATGGGAGTCTCCCATTTGGCATGTGACTCCAGTTCCAGCACCCCTTGAGCTACGAGTTTGTCTAGCTCCTTTTCTACTTTGGGCTGCCTAGCGAGCTGAGGCCGGCGGGCTGGGACCTGGATGGGTCGGACCAAGGGATCCAGAGCCAAGGAGACGGAGGTCTAGGAGCTTGCTAAAGTCCTGGTACTGAACCCTGAATTTGCCCAGCCCCTTAATCGCCACCAGTTCTTCTGGAAATCCCAGAGCACCCGTCCCGTGGGTTTGTGCAACCTGGGCCCCCCCTGCAGGCAGAGCTGCCTGAAGGTTGCAGTTGAAATTATCAAGTATGAGGACCCGGTGTCTAGTTCCATGGAACAGAGGGTCCCTTAGATCCGGACGTGGACCGATATCTTTCCAGGCAGGGCGTGGGGCAAGCTTAGTACCTGGTTATGTGCTTTCACTGAGATGCTGTCTGCTGCTTCGTAGTGCGTGGAGTGGCAGCCTTTGCAATGCACGGCACATCACCATGCGGAACTGGCAGGAATGGCGCTCATGGGGGTCCCCGCAGCTAGTGCACGATGGGGGTGACCTGTGCTGAGAAATAGGAGCAGGAGCAGCAGCCTGGGCTGTGCATCGGGAGCAGGAACCGGAGGAATGGAACACACCTTTTTGAGAGCGAGGGCGCAGCTGGCAGATGTCTTCCTCCTCCGAAACGTCCGATTCCAAGGTCGCAGTGCGGTGCGAGTGGGTGGCCGTGCGATCCTTCTAGGTTGTTTCAAACGTGATCACCATCTGCAGTGCCTTCTCCAGGGTTGGTTCCGAGAGTGTGATCAGCCACCGCCGGAGCTTGGCCTCACACACCCTGGCCACAAAACTGCCCAACAAATGGTCCTCCATGTGTCGGTACTCACACCCGACTGCCAGCCAGCGGAGGTTGGTGAGGAACGCGGCAGCACTCTTACCCGTCTGTTGGGTCCTCTGGAGGAACTGTACTCTGAGCGCCAGCATGGAAGGTTTTGGCACAAAGTAGTCCTCGAGCTGCTTGAGTTCATCGTAGGTGAGATCCAGCAGGTCTCGGGGAGAGATTAGGCTCTGAGCAAGGCACATGGTTTCTACGCTGCAGTGGCCCAATAGCCAGGCCTGCTTCATGTCAGCCTCGGTGACCTCATGCATGGTCAGAAGGAAACCTAGATGCCTGGAACATGTGTCCCAGGTCTCGGGTTTAGAGGGGTCAAAGGAAGGGATTTGTCCTGTGGCGGTAGCCATAGTTACCAGAGCAGGAGCGGCGCAGCAAGCGATGTCCTCAGGGGCTTGCAGCGTTTCCTCGGAGGACAGGGCTCGGGGATGTCTGGTGCCGGCGGATCGGTGCTCCGCTGCTCAGTTCGGCTGATGAGTCGCTCATCGGGATCCCATCCTCGTCGCCACTGATAAGTACTGGAGTCTGGAGGCCGGTGGAGTGAGTTTCAGCATGATCAAGTTTATTGATAGATGTGTATATACTTGATGCTCGTGACTACTGTACTTACATTTTGTTTTTTGAAAAGTATTGGAGCCTGGAGGCCGGTAGAGTGAGTTTCAGCATGATCAAGTTTATTGTAGGTCAGGAACAAGCATACCTGAGGTGGCCCAGGGGTCAGCTTATATGCACAGAAAAGCCTTGCCCCCGTCCACACCCACACTGCGGAATAGGTTAATCTTCCCGCCAGAGATTACTTTGGTTCGGTTGAATATGCTAAGCCCCCGATAGGTGGATCTTTAGGAGCCTGGGTGCTATTGTTCTTTTACCTCAAGCTTGTACCTTTTCCAGGCCATGCGGTCAGACCACATGGCCGGTGCCATTACATGTTTGGTCACATCACACAAGTGTACACATAGAGGATCGCAGCCTGGTTGTCTGTGGAATTGCGTCCAGGACATAACACCCCTCCCCCCATAGTTCAGGCACACCCCCTAACACAAAGTCTTTGAGATAGGTCGGCCTTCTCCGCTCTCTGTCTAACCAATGGAATGTTGGAGTGGGTGGACCCGGGACCGCGGTCTCTACCTTGGGAACCGGAGCAGCTGGAGTCGGGATCTCAGGAGTGACTTCTGGCTGGCTTGTTTCCGGGGCCGAGTTCCGCGGCTACTCCTGGGGTACGGTGGTCAGGTCTGGATCAGCCTCCTGTTGGTCCTCCTCATCCATGCTGGGGTTGTGGATGTCAGGTCCTGGTCGGTCTGTGGTTCCTGGATGGCTGGAGCTTGACCGGTATCGCAGCTGGTCTATGTGACGTCACCATACTCGGCCGTCCTCTGTGGTGACCTCATAAGAGAGGGGTCCGTTGACTCTGGTGACTCTACCTGGTACCCAGAGGGGGCCCTGTGTGTAGTTCCTAACGTACACGGGGTCTTCCGAGAAGAATCCTCTCGGAGCTCGGGGTGTGTCGGATTCCTTGGACTGGTGCGGGGCCCTGACTGGGTGCAGACGGTCTAACTGAGACGTAAACCGGCAT
Organism: Lepidodactylus listeri; assembly: GCA_029233225.1. Classification (NCBI taxonomy): domain Eukaryota; kingdom Metazoa; phylum Chordata; class Lepidosauria; order Squamata; family Gekkonidae; genus Lepidodactylus; species Lepidodactylus listeri. The sequence continues at coordinate 96,011,457 of JARCFY010000012.1, forward strand.
TCCATGAGCAGCTCCGCCAGGCTGCGGCCAGTGGCTGTGTGGGGCACTGCGCGCTGACCAAAGAGAAAGGCTGTCAACTTGCACTCCCAGTCCCCTTGGTCCATTCTCTGCAGTGCCTCCTTGGTTGTGCAAACCATCCTCTCGGCTTGCCCATTTGTAGCTGGATGGAAAGGAGCAGACCTTACATGTCATATGCCATGTAGCTCCTTGAATCGCAGGAACTCTAAGGAGGTGAACGCTGTGCCGTTGTCAGGGCCAATGTGTCTGGCAGGCTGTGCATACTGAATATGCGCCACATTGCCCAGATGGCAGCCTCGGATGATGTAGACTTTACCAGAACAACCTCCAGCAACTTTCTGAAGCTGTCAACAAGAATGAAAAACAACTGCCCCTGGACAGGCCCCGCGAAGTCTATGTGGAGCCAGGACCATGGGCCTTGAGCCAACTCCCAAGGGCGGACTGGTGCATGGGGAGGGTCAGGATGTGACTCCTGGCATTTCGCACAGGCCTGGACCCTGGCCTCAATGTCTTTATCCAGCCCGGGCCACCATACGTAGCTGCGGGCCAAGGCTTTCATCCAGACGACCCCAGGGTGGTGCTCATGAAGAGCGCTGAGCACCCCGGCACAGAAGGGCTCTGGAATCACCACCCTGGATCCCCATAGTAGGCACCCCTTGTGGCTTGACAGCTCACTGTGCCAGGCTGTGAATGCAGCGAATTCTGGCCCGGGAGATGTTGGCAACCCCTTTCCCACCCAGTCAAGAACACAGGAGAGCATGCGATCCTGGGCTGTGCACCGGGAGACGTCTGTTACCTGGACGGACCGATCCGGAAGCTCCTCCAGGAGTGCGATGAGGTGGGCAGGAGCAGGGTCAGGGTCACAGTCGGGCAGTGGAAGGCAGCTCAAAGCATCTGCGTGCCCCATGGATTTGCCGGGGCGGTAGACCAGGGAGTACTGGTAGCCGGAGAGGAAAATGGACCACCGTAGAACCCGAGGAGACAGCATCTGAGGGGTCTGGCAGTCAGAGGTAAGGAGCCCCAGCAGGGGTTTGTGATCGGTGGCAATTGTGAAGTCCCGGCCATAGAGGTAATAATGGAACTTTTTTACTCCCATCACGATAGTGAGAGCCTCCTTGTCTATCTGTGCATAGTTCCTCTCCGCAGATGTCAAGGTCCTAGAGTAGTAAGTGACCGGGACCTCCCGGCCGTCGGGCAGGTGGTGCCCCAAGACAGCCCCCACTCCGTAAGGGGATGCGTCGCAGGCCAGCACCACAGGGGGGGACTCATCGAAGTGGGCGAGGACCGCATTAGAGGTCAGAAGAGATTTCATGGCTTTGAAGGCAGCCACGTGCCGGGGGGCCCATTCCCATTTAGCAGATTTGTCCAATAGTCTATGTAGCGGCTCAGCCACCGCAGCCTTATGCGGAAGGAAATTATGATAGAAATTCAAGAGTCCCAGAAAAGAGTGAAGCTTGGCCTTGCACATGGGAGCTGGAGCCTCACAGATCACTTTTACCTTGTCTGGTGTGGAGTGGATTCCTTGGGCGTCCACCGTGAACCCCAGGAACTCCACTGAAGGCACGCCCAGAAGACATTTCTCTGTCTTGACCTTCAGCCCTGCATCCTGGAAACATTGAGTCGCATCCTGAAGGTCTGGGCGTCTGGTGTCGCTATCAAGACGTCATCGAAAAAGGGCTGGACACCTGGTAACCCTTTTAACAAATGGTCCATTAACTCCTGGAAGATCTCTGGGGCCACACTGACCCCAAACTGGAGCCATTTCACCTTGAACACCCCCTTGTAAGTTACTACTGTTTGAGGCTCTGCCGCGGCTAGTAAACTTGAGCCAAGTCCAATTTGCTGAGGATCTTGGCCCTTGCCAGAGTGGCCAGCACATGGCTGATTACTGGCACCGGATAGGCATGAGCTTGAAGTGCCTTGTTTAGCGTGCACTTATAGTCTGCGCATATGCAGACCTCCCCATTGGGCTTAAGTGGGGTAACAATGGGAGTCTCCCATTTGGCATGTGACTCCAGTTCCAGCACCCCTTGAGCTACGAGTTTGTCTAGCTCCTTTTCTACTTTGGGCTGCCTAGCGAGCTGAGGCCGGCGGGCTGGGACCTGGATGGGTCGGACCAAGGGATCCAGAGCCAAGGAGACGGAGGTCTAGGAGCTTGCTAAAGTCCTGGTACTGAACCCTGAATTTGCCCAGCCCCTTAATCGCCACCAGTTCTTCTGGAAATCCCAGAGCACCCGTCCCGTGGGTTTGTGCAACCTGGGCCCCCCCTGCAGGCAGAGCTGCCTGAAGGTTGCAGTTGAAATTATCAAGTATGAGGACCCGGTGTCTAGTTCCATGGAACAGAGGGTCCCTTAGATCCGGACGTGGACCGATATCTTTCCAGGCAGGGCGTGGGGCAAGCTTAGTACCTGGTTATGTGCTTTCACTGAGATGCTGTCTGCTGCTTCGTAGTGCGTGGAGTGGCAGCCTTTGCAATGCACGGCACATCACCATGCGGAACTGGCAGGAATGGCGCTCATGGGGGTCCCCGCAGCTAGTGCACGATGGGGGTGACCTGTGCTGAGAAATAGGAGCAGGAGCAGCAGCCTGGGCTGTGCATCGGGAGCAGGAACCGGAGGAATGGAACACACCTTTTTGAGAGCGAGGGCGCAGCTGGCAGATGTCTTCCTCCTCCGAAACGTCCGATTCCAAGGTCGCAGTGCGGTGCGAGTGGGTGGCCGTGCGATCCTTCTAGGTTGTTTCAAACGTGATCACCATCTGCAGTGCCTTCTCCAGGGTTGGTTCCGAGAGTGTGATCAGCCACCGCCGGAGCTTGGCCTCACACACCCTGGCCACAAAACTGCCCAACAAATGGTCCTCCATGTGTCGGTACTCACACCCGACTGCCAGCCAGCGGAGGTTGGTGAGGAACGCGGCAGCACTCTTACCCGTCTGTTGGGTCCTCTGGAGGAACTGTACTCTGAGCGCCAGCATGGAAGGTTTTGGCACAAAGTAGTCCTCGAGCTGCTTGAGTTCATCGTAGGTGAGATCCAGCAGGTCTCGGGGAGAGATTAGGCTCTGAGCAAGGCACATGGTTTCTACGCTGCAGTGGCCCAATAGCCAGGCCTGCTTCATGTCAGCCTCGGTGACCTCATGCATGGTCAGAAGGAAACCTAGATGCCTGGAACATGTGTCCCAGGTCTCGGGTTTAGAGGGGTCAAAGGAAGGGATTTGTCCTGTGGCGGTAGCCATAGTTACCAGAGCAGGAGCGGCGCAGCAAGCGATGTCCTCAGGGGCTTGCAGCGTTTCCTCGGAGGACAGGGCTCGGGGATGTCTGGTGCCGGCGGATCGGTGCTCCGCTGCTCAGTTCGGCTGATGAGTCGCTCATCGGGATCCCATCCTCGTCGCCACTGATAAG